>CM035416.1:128530711-128995711 GCA_020310875.1 Ceratopteris richardii | reverse complement strand
AGAAGCATAGGGTTTTTATTTTAACAAGTAAAATGGATTTTCGATGGAAAAATCAAGGAGGAAGAGATGAAAGAATTGTTGTGGGCAAATTCTTTTGTGGGCCCTTCATTTGTGCCACCCTCATATCATGAGTTTGAGGAAAAATGAGTGCCATTGGAAGAGGGCCCTTCGTTTGTGCTATTCTCTAATCACGACTTTGAGGAAGAGTGAGTTTATAGATGAAGTAAAGTGCATTGATTATGAGTTTTTGAGGGTTGAGAAACAATGGCAAAAATATGGATGTACAATACTACAATTGTTAGTGATGGTTTGATCAGATGCAAAAAATAGACATGTGATAAATTTTATGTATGCCTTTATATATGAAACGATTTTCACAAAGTATGTAGATACTTCTTGTCATGTAAGAAGTGGGGGTCGTATTTTCCACCACTTGAAACAAATAGTTGTTTATATGGGACTAAAAAGTGTAATGTGAGTTTGCATAATGTACTTAAATGTATTTGTGTTTAAGAGTTGGTCGAACAAGAATGGACAATCATTATGTTCATCAAATGTGCATACTGTTGTTTTGATCGCTTGTTTGATGATATTGACAAAATTGAGTGGGTTGCTGATACCATAGGTCAAACAGCCAAGATAAAGAACTTCTTTCAAAAGAACAATATATTGGCATTATACATAAATTTGAGCACAAAAAATTCTTGAAGCCAGCAACTACTAGATTTGTATACAGCTTCATCATGTTGAGTAATTTATGGGACGAGAAATGCATGCATGGATCGAAGGGTTTTTAACAAATGTGTTCAAATGAAAGTATCGAAAACATAAACTTCCATAGGTAAAAGCTATTGTGTTTTAACCGTCATTTTGGAATGAATGCAAACTCATTGTGAAAATGTGTTCTCCTATATGATATGTCACATTCCTACTTCGTACTATTTTTGGTCGATCCTTATGATTGACAAGGTGGTCTACCATTATGGTCAGACCAGGACCATTTATTTGTTCATATGCTCCTTGATTGTCGCACTTCTCACATTATGGTGAAATTTGGCTTTTGACCAAGATCGATAGATGATGGAAAAAAATTGAAAAGGAGTCCAAGTCCTTGAAGAATGAGACACAGACTTAATGATTCAGTTAAGCTCACAAATGTTTGAATGAGGGTGATTGAGGGGAAATGGAGCAATCAAGGCAAGGCATCAATATCTAGAGAAGCTGCAAAAAGCCCTATGGAAAGGGAAAAGTGACCTTGGCACAAATAAGGAAGGAATTGGAAAACTCAAAAGATTGAAGGAGGTATGTTTTGGCGTTTAGTGTTTGCGCTAGTCAAGGGAGCCATGAAGCCAAAGATTGTTATTTCGAGCCCCCTACTCCAGGGTCATCTCTCTACTTACCGCACTAACCAAGAAAGCCAAGAGGAAGATTCCAACAAAACTGCCCTCCTAGGCCCATTATGTGTCTTTGTTGTGGGAAATATGAGCACTTCTAGAGTAAAGCTTGAGGACATGCCTCCATGCAAAAATTGTTCGGATCCAAAAGACCACTACATGAAGGATTGCCCGAAAGCAGCTCCCTCTAATAGTAACTCAGGTCACTTGTTCCCCTTGCATATGATTAAGGTTGCTTCTACAGAAGGCACCCTGTCAACGTTTCATTCTCCAAGCACACGTGGTTCAACTTGAGGAATTACCTTGATTCATGACACGAGCAAAAATATAGAAGGCAACAACCAAGGCGAAGACAAGTGACTCACACCGGTCAAAAGATGCAAGTAAGGATAATGCGATTGAACATGTGAGAGAGATAAAGAGCATGCCCAAGGTACCCCTTGAAAGAAGAAAACAAACTCTTTCTCCTTAAGAAAACCGAGAAAAGGAACATGGTACTTTCTTGGAACATCCTATTGAGAAGACATATTAAGAGTCCTCAAGAACAATCTCCAACTTCCAAGAGCTCCATGCCACTGATGCTACACGAACTGGTACCCTCATAGTAGCTAAATGTATCAACAAGTATTATTATATGACTTACTCACCACGAGCCCTAGTTTTTGAGGTGAGGTAATTGCTTCAATTAATTGTTAATATATTTCGATAGTGATGTGTGTGAACACAGTTAGGATCGCAGAGGCACTTTTTTTCCTCTTTAGGAGGTTTTCTCTCTCGGCTTGTATATATGCCTATAACCTTAACGGGTCACTTATCTTTATCTTTGTACATTCACTTGGTAATTCATTTAGTGTGGTGTTGTGGTCCAAGCTTCTTCTTCTTCTTCTAGTGTTGTTCGTGTGCTTCGAAGACCTCAAACTCCAATAATTGGTATTAGAGCATGTGGTCCCTTCATCAAGGGCATCATCGACACCCTTTCGGTCATAGTCTAAGAATCACACGAAGATTGGTAAGCATACTCAAGGGGATTAGGAGTTCAAAACAACTTTGTTGTACGGCATCGAAATTTCGATCCGAGCTCGTTTTGGCCTTTGAACGCACTATCGCAATGCCTGCGCATGCAATTTCGTCCTTTTATTGCAAACATATATACATGTTTTGGTTCGTCAGTACAAACGCCTCAAAGTCTATGTTTAGCGGAGCTCGACAAGATAGTACTATTCAACTTTTTGGGATACAATAATTTTTTTGCATCAGGATATTTACTTAGTGCCCATGGCTACAAGTTGGATGGTATTAATAACCCATTACGGGCATATATGATGCATCATGTATTGGCAGCAAAAGGGCTGTGGAATATTGTGCAAGGTATTGAAAAATGCCCTACTACACCTTCGAATACAGTTATTGAAGGTGATGCAGATTGTGTTGAAGATGATGATCTTTAGATTCCTGTTCGTGCCTTGGTTCCTGCTTCACCTAATTCAGAGCAACTTCATTGGGATGGCAGAGATGCCGAGTCACAAGCATTGATAGCTTTGTCTGTCAAACGTGCCATTATCCCGCACATTCCTTCTTGCAAGACAATGAAAGATGCTTTGGATACTCTTACAACCTTATACCAAGTAAGAAATGAGGCTCGTGTTGCTTACCTCCGAGTACAGCCGGAGAGTGAGCACGTGAATGAAGGAGATTTCATGGACAGTTTTTTGACAAAGATCGAAGATTTGAAGGGGCAGTTGATTTTTGCTGATGAAGTTTTACGAGATAGTTTACTTTTGCAGGTTGTGCTTAATTGTCTTCCAAATTCATATTAGAGTTTTGCTTCTACTCTTTGATTGATGATGAAAGGCATTTAACTCTTTGAGGATTTAGTCTCTTTTTTTGTTGCAAGAAGATCAGTCAAAGCAGAAGAGGTCTATTATACATGTTGAAGATCAAGCTTTCTCAGCTAGTCAGAAGGGCAAAGGTAAATGAAGCTCATCTACTAGTAAGTAGAAATTTGCTAATGTTGCACAATCAAAGAAGGAAGACAAAGATGATAAGAAAACAGAAAAGCAAAAACAGTTTCGCAAATGCTGTAAAGGAAATAATCATATCATAAAGAGTTGTCTAAAATAGGCTGCAAAAAGAGGCAAAGAAGAAAGAGACTGGAGAGGCCTTTACACCTAAAACAGAGGCCTTTAGGTGTCGCAGAGGCCTTTACACCTAAAACAGAGTCGTCGAACACCTAAAACAGAGTTTGCGAATCTTGTGCAGAACGAAGAATGGACGTTTAGTACTATGTGCAGCTATGACCCATCTTCTCATGAGCAATGTATGTCTACAGTAGACTTAGATGTTTGGTATTTTGATAGTGGGGCAACCAAACATATTACCTTGCAGTGAAGCTTCTTCACTTCACTTTAGCCTGCCCCTACAGGGAGTACTGTCACATGTGCTAACCACTCCTCTTATCCTAATGGGAGTTGGTAAGATCATTCTGACCACTGCTTATGGTAGTTCTTACACATTGTCATATGCTTTGTTTGTGCGAGAGATTAAAAAAAAAAAATCTATTGTCAGTTTCAGCATTAGCCAAGATTGCTTTGGTTGTCAAATTTCTTGATGACAGATGTGCAGTTCATGATTCGTCAAATGACGATGTTATTATTGCTTCTTGCATTTTATATCGTGGGCTGTATAAGCTCATCAATGATGCAAAATCTGTGAATGATTCAACATGTGCAGTTCAAGGTTCTCATGCTATCTCATATGCAAAGCTTTGGCATGCATGCTTTGGTCATCTGAATTATACTAGTTTGCTACTCCTAATATGCAATTGTGTCCTCTCTTCCCAAACTTGAGGCACCTTGTAAATATGTATATGAAGGTTGTATCCTTGGAAAAATGCAGTGTTCTTCCTTCCCTCAGGATGGTTCATAGTGATGTCTGTGGTCCTATGTAGATACCTCCATTTGGGAACTACCTTTAGTTCGTGGCTTGTATTGAAGATTTTTCTAGGTATGCATGGGTCTATCCATTGAAAGCATAGTTCGAACTGTTTATGTGCTTCAAATATTTTCTGATTATGGCTGAAAACTTGTCAGCATGTAAATTGGGCACCCTCTGTTTTGATAGAGGGGGGGAATACATGTCTTCTGATTTAATTGCATTTTTGGCTCGGCGTAGCATAAATAATCAGTGTACATTGTCATATACACCTCAACAAAATGGAGTTGCAGAAAGAAGGAAAAGGTATCTCATGGAGATTGGCGAGGTGTATGGTCAAAAGTAAGGCTTTACCAAAGCTTCTGGCTTGAGGATGTTATGTGTGCAACATATGTACTTAAGAGCTGTCCCACCAAAGCACTCCATATGAGGCTTGGCATGGTTGCAAGCCGCCTGTTGCTCATCTGTGTGTCTTTGGCTGTCCGGCATATGCATTAACGTCTGAACAACAATGTAAGAAATTGGATAAGCATTGAAATGTATTTTTGTGGGGTACAATTTTGAAAGCAAAGGCTATAGCCTATATCATCCACAGACTAAACGCATATTGGTTTGCCTTGATGTTTTGTGGAAGATGCAATTCAGCCATTACTTTCATGTACTAAGAAGACATCAGTTAGCTCCAAAGATGTGTATGACACTTTGCTTCCTCTTTTTATGGGTGGATAGTCATGTGCCGGTCCAAATGAGGCAATTTTTCAGCCTTTATAGGCTTCACATGATAATGTAGATCATTCCATTTTTGATGCAGATTTGCATGATGCACGTGTTGATGAGAGGGCTGATATAGAGGAGACAAAAACTATGTCTAAATGGCTCATGCAGACTTTACGAGATAGCAAATTAGATGCATTTCTATCATATCGTACTCGTTCAGGATCTCATAGTGCTTTTTTTGCAACAATGGCTGCCTCTAGTCTTTGTGATGAGAATGAGCATGTTTCTTTGATGAAACACAAAAAATTGGATGGCTGATGGTTGCTATATAATCAGAATATGATGCTATTATGAAGAATGGTACCTTGTCTTTATGTGATTTGCCTCCTTGCAAAAATGGCATTGGCACTAAATGGGTATATAAGTTGAAGCATAAGCATGATGGAACAATTGACAGGAATAAGGCTAGGCTTGTTGGAAAAGGTTATGCTCAAGATAGAGGCATTGATTTTGATGAGACCTTTGCACCCACATGCCGAATGACTACCGTTCATAGCATTTTTGGACTTGGAGCTCAACATGGTTGGAATGTACATTAGTTGGATATTAAAACTGCATTTCTGAATGGTGACTTACATGAAGAAGTGTATTCTTTGCTGATGGACTCCACACTCCTATAGGGTGTGGGTATGATGGTGTGGGACATCATTCTCTTTTGAGGGCTTCCACCCACTAGGCTGAAGGCTCTCGATCTTGGGGGTGGGCCACTCTGGATCCTATGGTTGGGAGATGAGTTTGATGTTCATCTTTTTATGTTTGTGAGTATGGCTTTGTGTCGTGTCTTGTCTTGTAGGGCTGATCTTGGAGGGATCTAACATTGGTATCAAAGCCTCTTCTCGCAAGGAGAATCGAGGCATGGCAACATGCACAAAACCACTAGAGCTGATGGAGTTAGGTCCTAGGATGACTCAATTTGATTGGCTTTGCAACCCCTTGTTGGGGGTGGTTTTGTGGACCCTTTGCTTGGGAGGTTAGTCTGATGTCCATCTTTCTATGGTTGTGAATATGGCTTTTGTCATGTCTTGTGTTGCATGGCTGATCCTGCTTGGATCTAACATTGGTATCAAAGCTTGGTCCTGCAAGGAGAAACCGAGCATGGCAACGTGCACAAAACCATCAGAGCTCACGGAGTTGGGATGGCTACTTGTTGGAGGTGGTATGGGACACATCAAGCAAGAGGAGGAAGCAAGGGGAGCGCATGCAAGCTTGGGGAGCACATGCAAGCTTGTGGTTGGGAGGGAGATTTTCAACCTTCAGGTACGCGATTTCTCTCCCAAATTGATAGCTTCTGCTTTTAGCCAATATCTCCATGGATGTTTGCCATGCCATCACCACCCAAATCCCGAGGAAGGGGGTGGTCGTACTGGGATGCCCATGAGGGATGGCTTTGCCTTGACTTCTCTGTTTCTCCACCCTCATAATTGAAGCAACCTCACTTTTTTTCATAGGTAACGGATCCCAAAAGTGGGCGGTGAAGTGTATTTGTAGAAAAGGAAAGGAAGCATGTTGGGATGGCTTTGCCTTGACTTCTCCGTTTCTCCACCCTCATAATTGAAGCAACCCCACTTTTTTTCATAGGTAACGGATCCCAAAAGTGGGCGGTGAAGTGTATTTGTAGAAAAGGAAAGGAAGCATGTTGGCTCATATCCATTTTAGTGCGGTGATGCTCTTTGCCTTGTGGCGGCGACGTTTCTTTTTTCTACGTCACATCAAGAGAAGAAGACATAAAGGAGTAGGGGAAGAAACTTGGGTAACTCCTCCGGAGGACACTAGGGATGCTTCCTTGGCCACTACATCTCCTCCCTTGGCAACTATTTAGTATTGAAGCATGGGCAATTGGAAATCGGGCACCTTCTTGTACTCCTCCTTGGGAGACTCGAAACTAGGCACCTGCCTACACACCTCCTTGGGTGACTCCACCTACCTAGGTGACTTCTTCCTCTACTTGGGTGACCTCAATAGCTACTTGGGCAAGTGGAAAGGCTATTGCTTCTTCCAATCTTGAAGCATTTCAGGCCATAGACAACAATCTGGAGGACACTTTGCCATGTGCAATAAAAATTGAAAACATAATAACAATGAAGAAACAATTACAACTAAAGATTTGGACTACCTAATGAAGTGGTTGGATGATGTGCAGAACTTCCCTTGTTCTTCACTAGAAATCACGGAGGAAGAAGAGACCACATGGAGTCTCTTGTCTTAGGCATGCCTGTCAAGGATTGACGACGAGGAAAGGAAAATCTTGTGGAGGACAACCTAATAAAATCCTCGAGGACCACCAAGTAGAAATTCCTAACATAGACTCTCTATTTCCCATAGAAGAAATTCCACTTGGTTAGATTCAGGAAAAGAAGCATACTGTATAAGTCGATGACACCCCAACCTTCACCAAGGAAATGCTGGTAGAAGGGAAGGCTAATGAACCTGGAACCCATCAAGGAGATCAACATGGGAGAAGAAGATAACCCCAAGCATCTTCTTCTTGCCACATGGTTATGTGACTACCCACTCTTGCTAAAAGGAGTAACATCCTTTATGCATATCTTCAAGGATGTATTTGCATGGAGTTATAAGGACCTTACAAGAATACCTCAAGAGGTAGGCATACATATCATTACTTGAATCCAAGATGCTCCATCTATCCGAGGTAAGATTTACTGATTGGACCCAAAGTATGCTAACAAAGTAAAAAAGGAGATACAAAGATGGAGGAAGCTAGAATTAGAGTACTGATAGAACACTTAGAATGGCTTTCATCAATGGTCATAGTCCCTAAGAAGCAATCAAATAAAATAAGAGTTTGTGTGAATTGCCATGCTCCGAACAAGGTAACACTACTTGATGGTTTTTCCCACCCCTTCTATGAACAAGCCACAGAAGATGTGTCCGGTCATGCTCTATACAACGTTATGGACGGGTCTAGTGACTATAACGAGTTAGCCGTCCACTCGGAGGACCGGTCAAAGACAACATTCATCACATCATGGGGAACCTAAATTTACACGAAGATGGCATTTGGATTGTGCAATGCAGCGGTTACCTTCAATCGTATCGTGTATCTCATATTGTAATCTACTCTCAAAGTTCCTTCATATTTTCATGGCCGATTTCTTGGCTTTTTCAAGAGTAACATGCACCACACCAATGGAGAATGTCTCAGGCCACTTAAAACAGTTGGAGCAAGTGTTTGATGCTATGGGGAAATGAGTCTCAAACTCAACCCCAACGAGTGTCATATCTTAGTAACACAAGGGACTCTTTTTGGATACATGGTTTCATCTCAAGGCATGGCTCCGGATCTAAATAGATTCTTTCTATTCTTAGATTGCCTAGGCTGATAAGCACCAAAGAAGTACAAAGCCTCCTAGTTCACACTTGTTACCATAGGAAGTCACATGTACGTAGAGATTGGACGCTCTCTCTCTAGGTTGACTAGTAAGAGTTTCCTTTTTGGTGGACCTTAGAAGAAGAGCCATTCTTTACCTACCCAAAGAAGAGGCTAGCATCTCCACTTGGTTTTGTCAAATTGGTCCACTACTTTCCATGTGCATGTAGATGCCAATCCCACTAAAGTAGGAACAATTCTCACTCAACCAATCACTCCACACAAGTTGGACCAACCAATGCACTATGCCGGTTGGCTTTTGTTCAAAGCAGAGAAGAGTTATAACATAACAGAGCTAGAGGACTTTGCCATAGTCTTTGCCTTGGGAAAAAATTGAGGCATTACCTCTTGGGCACAACATTCACCATAATCACTAATCATCAAGCTTTGAAGTCTTTGTTGAACAAACCACATGTTACAAGTAGAGTTTGGAGATGGTTACTCCTATTTCAAGAATTTGATTTTGATATCATACAAAGAAGCTGACAAAAACATGTTATCATTGACCACCTCTCCAGGATAAGGCACTTGCCACAAGAACCAAGGGGCATAGAAGACGACTCTCGAGATAGCTTGATCTATAAGGCGACTCCCATACCCACTTGATATGAAGAAGTTTACCACTTTTTATCAAGTGGTTAGTTTCTTGCACAAAATTTCATCGTGGCCTTTAAAATTCTTTATAAGGTAGGGCCGAACGGTATGTATAGAAAGTGCCTCATGCCTCACAAAATTACGAGCCTTCTAGAGTTGGCACACTGAAGTAAGTCAAATGAACAGGTTCTAGGACACATTAGTGCTCATAGAATACTCCAAAGGAGGCTATGGTGACCATACCTTTCTAAGGATGCCACGACCTTGGGAAAAACATATGATACTCGTCAAAAATGTGCCTCCAAACGAACGAAGCAATGCAACCAGCCCCTCAACATCTCCATGGAATGGAAACTATTCAAATACTGGGGACTTAACTTTGTAGGGCCCATTCACCCGGCTCTACAAGATTCGAATGCAAAATATCCATTAGTGGCCACAAATTACATCAAAATGGGCTGACGTGGTGGCAACAAAGGACTGCAGTGCCGAAATAATATCATCCTTTTTGTATGACCGCATATTTTCAAGTTTGGCTGTCCCATTGAAGTCACTGTGATCAAGGCTCTCACTTTTTGTATCAAGTGTTAATGATGATTTTTGCTAAGTATCAGATTTTTCGTAGAGAATCTTGTGCTTACTATCTATGAACCAATGGCCAAGCAAAGAGCACAAATAAGGTGTTTATGCTACTATTAAGTAAAAAATGCTTGCAATTTCCTACTACCTGGGGATAAGCCTATTTGGGTACACTTTGTTCTTACAAGACGTTTTTCAAGGCAACCATAAGACACACACCCTTTGAGCTTGTGTATTGGCACTTTTTTCCCTCTTTAGGAGGTTTTTTCCCCCGACTTGTATATACGCCTATAGCCCTAATGGGTTACTTATCTTTGTACATTCTAGTGGTAATACATTCAGTATTGTGTGTTGTGCTCCAAGCTTCTTCTTCTTCATTGTGCTGTGCGCGTGCTTCCACAGACGTCTAACTCCAGCAGTTTGTACTTGTGTAGTTTTTAGTATAACCTATCCATCTAAAAAAGTTATGTCTCTAAAAGTTTCCTACTATTATAGTCTCTCCTCTCGGAGAGGAAGAGACATATGTGGACCTTGGTCGGACAATAGCTTGGAAGTTAAAGAGAAGTATAAATGAGCATTGCTACAATAAAGAAATCACGCAAATGATATTAATGTACTAGGATGCAAAGGGATAAGTACTATGATAAATGAAAATGTTTACAAGAGCTTGTGAAAGCCGTTAACCATCCAAAACACTATGCAGAAATGAACTTCTAAAACAATTAGAAGGCTTGTTGCGTGGTTTGTGGCTAGGAGCTTCTTCCTCTTTAGTGTCACAAAAAATGAGAGGCTTTAGTAAATTGAATCTTGACTTTAATAAGTCTCTTTGTTTGCCGAGGGTAACACTTTCTTGCCGCTCCGACTCAAGTCTTTTTTTAACCATTCTAAGCTTTGCTTCAAGTTCTTTGACTTTATCTTCTAGTGTAGGAGCAAGCACCTCTCTCCTATAGCTTTTGCACTTGTAGTTCTTCTGATAATAGGGAGCATCTTAAGAATTCAGACGTGATATCTTTTATATTGCACTTGCTTCGTGCATTGAAATCCAATAAAACTTTTCGACCTTCTTCCATCCTCTCAACCAATGCTTGGAGCATAGAAGAAGAGATCTTCATCATTGTTTTTCCTTGTAGTGGTAATGATATCGACTGTCATATCTTCTTTTTGCACATCTCTAGAATAGATGGGAATGTAGGATGGTCGGAAGATATAGCACCCATGGTGGAGGACTTTGATGCGGATCCTATTGGAAGACGTGGATAGATCTCCAACAATGTTTGAGTATGATCAAACTTTTTAGGGATTTATGTAAGTAGGGAGAACTGGAATGTGCATAGAACATTCTTGTGCAATCGGATTTTGTGAGATTATGTAGGGTATTAGATGATTGCATGAATCCAGGTATTGCCTTAAATGCAATGAACGGGTTAGGTATTGCCTTTAATGCAATGAATGGTCTCAGAATGTAGATGAGTGGGATGGATAGGAGGTCTGGGTGAAGTTAGGCGAGTAGGAGATGATGCATGAGGGGAATGGTGGCCAAGAGAGATGGGTGTTGCAGTGTGAGGATTGTTGGAGCAAGTCTATGACAAGCCTAAGTATTGGCTTGAGTCCCACAAAGTCATAGAAGAAGCCTTAAAATGAAGACAATGTAAAGTTCACTTGTGAACTACCTCTTGTAACTTTTGAAGACTTTACTTAATGTAAAAGTGAAAGAATCTTAAGTGGTTGAGTCCACTTGATCAAAAAGGGAAAGAGGAGCCACGAATTCGTGATTTGTGGTAGATAGAGAATCAAATCAATCACTAATTGATTGGAGAGTGATTGAGGGGAGTTAGCCTCCCAAGATCAACTATAAATACATGTTAGTCTTAGTCGTGGTTATGTGAAGACCTCCAAGAGCAGAGCTTTATGCCATATCAAGGTGTGATTACAAGGCACACATATGTATCAGTAAGTCCATTGCATTGTACAATCAATATACTTTCATTTTCATGATCATTTGAGTTCATATTTTTATGTTCTTGTGAAGTGTACTACTCACTGCCATATCTCTCAGTTTTCTCAGTCAGATTGCAGAGAAGGTTTCTCTGATCTTGGTGCATCATTTTCAGTGATTTAACTTGATAAAGTTAGCTCTATAAGTCTACTATATTCTCACCAATTTTCATCTCATTTGGGTGTCTCAATCTTCAGTTATGTTCAGTTGAAGTCAACCCTGTCTGTTCATTATCACTTCTCTGTCAGGTACCCAACTTTTGCACTCATCTTGTCAGAGCTGTCTCTCATTGTGTACTTACCCAAATTCAATGATTTGAAGCTTGTTGGATTCAACATATTGTCTAGTATAAGCATACAAATTTTCATAATCATTGGATTCTTAAATCTGGAGTTATGTTCATTTTTTTCTCACTGGTCTCATTACTGTAGCAGCCCGTGAAAATCTGGATGATGTCATCAGTTGTTAAACATCATTCTCAGTGTGTGGTTCATTATTTTTTATGAGATTACTCTTGAAAGTTAGCTCTTTAAGTTAGCTAGACTTCCCAAGAGGAATCAAGCTAATTTTTGCTGGGCTCAGAGAATTATGCAAAACATTGGACAGGTGTATGAACCAAAATAGCAAGTTCTTCACCTCTGAGCTAACTCCAACTTATCTGTTTTGATCTATCTTTTTGAGAGTGATCTTCCAAGGTACATAGGGTGTCTAATACATCCATTGGCAAGCTAAAAGGGCCCACCACATACTCCTATAGTTCATTTGGATGGTGTAGATAAAGGATTTTGCAACACCTCTTCATCTTCAAGCACATACCTATCCATCTCTTCACAAGGATTTTGTTGAGGAGAGAGAGGTGTTTCAATCGAGGGGTAGAGTGATTGTGGTGCGTGGAAGGAGAAGATAAGTGGGATGTATGTGGAGACTTGATACCAAGGGGAGGTGAAGCAACATGAGGCTTCAAAGATTTCATACATGTAGCAATGTCCTAAACTGAATCCTTTCTGACATGGGCCCTCTTCCTCTTTCCCGAAATTTTTTGGTGTGGTAGAGTGTGCCCTTTGACAAGGGAGTGGGTTAGGTGTAGAACTAATTGCTTTACCCATAGCGGCGTAGGTGCACCGAAGAGCTTGAGTGTATGGCCTCTTTTGCTTTTGAATTCCATGTAGTGCTTCCATAATCCATTGTTCCACCAATGATTGCTACAACAACTTTGGTAGGGAAAGGGCATCGCATGAACAAAGCAAAACAAAGGCACACATACCCTTATGTCTGTGAACTAAATGCTCTCTCATAGGAGAAAATGTGTTTTGAATGGCGCAAGTCGTTGGGCTGCCTTTGGCTCAATAGCTTGCATTGTAGACATGGCCACACAGTCCTTGATGATATCACTAGTATTTTTCCCAAAAAAATGGTCTCCTACTAGTGAATCTACAATGATTTCAGTGCCTACAGAAACAACAAATAGTTAGGTGTAATCTTACCATGGGGAAATGTTGGAAACACTTTGAATAAGGATAGGAGCTCCATGTCGATTGCGTGACTATTGGAAATGGTTGGAACTTGGAAGAGAACAAGAAGCCAAACGAGTTAAGCCCATATGAGCTAATTCTTCTTTTGTAAAGACATCTTATAATTGCTCAATATCATATATGTCTATTCTGAAGGAAAATTCACGTGGAATATCCAAAGCACATCGGTTTGTTTAGATGGATTGGGGGAAGCTTTGGCATCTGTCTTTGCCTATAGGCCTTCTTCCTGGTGCGAGCCTCCTTTCGTGGTGCGGATGTTGTCTCTTCCTCTAGACTTGTAGACTCAGATGATTCTACCTCTTGAGATGATTCTTCGCTTGGTGAACTTGGAGTGCCTTCTCTACTAGCCTCCTTGCTTTGGCTTGAGGTTACCTTCAGAGTCTCTGTAGCCTAGAGGGAATGGGAAGTAGAAAGGTAGAATGGATTGCTTTGGAGGGAGTGAAGTAGCATAAGGGTGGTTGCCTAGGGTTACTAGGAGGAGTATGCGAGGTGGGTGGTTGCCTATGGGCAGTGAGAGGATGGGTGATGGTTGCCGAAGGTGGTGGGAGATGGTGATTTACGAAAGGACGAGAGAGTGGCGGATTGGTCGCCTAGGAGTAGAGGGTTAGAGGTGAGAGGTGGTTCCCTAAGATGGTGGGAGGAGTGTAAGTTATTGATGGGTGGTCGCGTAGGGGTAGAGGGTTAGAGGTGAGAGGTGATCACCGAAGATGGTGGGGAGTGTAACCTATTGATGGGTGGACTCCTAGGGGTAGGAAGAAGGTGGTGGAATGTGGCGGGCTAAGGAAAGAAGAGAGAGAGTAGTGGTATGGTAGCCGAGGGATAGAGGGTTTGCGGTGAGAGGTGGTGACCTAAGATGGTGAGAGGAGTGGAAGAGATAAGGTGGATGGTCAGTGATTGCCTAGGGGTAGGGAGGAGATGGTGGGAGGTGGTGGTCTAAGTAGAGAAGAGAGAGTAGTGGTATGGTCGCCTAGGGATAGAGAGTTGGAGGTGAGAGGTGGTGGCCTAAGATGGTGAGGGGAGTGGAAGAGATAAGATGGGTGGTTGCCTAGGGATAGGGAGAAAATGGTTGGAGGTGGTGGCCAGGGTGGTCAAAGGTGGATGCCTAAGAAGGGAGGAGAGGTTGATGGATGGTCTCCCTGGGTTGGTGGAGGAATGGAAGGTGGTCACCTAAGGAGAGTGTAGAGTGAGGAGGTTTGCAGATCTCACCTAAGGGGATGAAGGTGGTCTAGCAAGGAGTTGATCTAGGGAGTTTATTGCCTATTCATGTAATGTGGAGTAGGAGGGTAGAATGGATTGCTAAGGAAGTAGTGAAGAGGCATAGGGGTGGTCACCCAAGAGCACTGAGGGAATGGGTTAGGTGATGAGTGGATTTGGTGGTCGCCTAGTAGCAGTGAGGAAAAGGGAGGTGGTTGCCTAAGGCGGGGAGAAGACTGGGTGGTCGCCTAGTAGTAGTGAGGGAATTGGAGGTGGTCGCCTAAGGTGGTGACAGGAGTGGGTGGTCGCCTAGGGAGTGGTTCAGTGGTGGTAGGTGGTCACCTAATGGGATTATGAAAAGTTAGGAATTAGGAAATGAGTGGATGATGAAGGTGATAAAGGGCAGTATTAAATGGTCATCTAAGGAATGATGCAGATGGTGGGCATTTGAGAAGGGAGGGTCGATAGTATATAGGAGGTGGCCTAGCATGATGAGAAGGTAGAAGATGCCTAAGGGGAAAGGAGAAGGTAGGGAGGGAGTGAGGTGGCATAGAGGTGATGAGAAGGTAGAAGATGCTTCAGGAGTAAGGAGAAGGTAGAGAGGGAGTGGGGGTGGTTGCATATGTGAGCAATGCAAGGTGTGATTGCTAGTTAGAGAGAGAAATACACCAAGACTATTTTCTAGAGGAATATTGGAGGTATGTGGATGGGAGTTCAATGAGTATGGAGGAAGTTGGAGGAAGGTGGATACTAGCCCAATGAGTAAGGAGTTGAGCACCAAGTGAGAGATAAGAAGGGGATGGAAGAGGCAGTTGGTTGCCTAGTGGAGGTGGAAAGCTGAAGTAGTTCCCTCTGAAGTGGTAAGATCTGGTAGAGAGAGAAGAGGTTTAGGTGAAGAGATATATGCTACTGTGTAAAGATCGTACTAATGATGGATAAAAAAATGTATTAAGAGGTGGTTTTGAATCATATATACAGAGGAAACATTATATTAAGTAATCTATATAGAGATATATTCAGAAGATTAAGGAATCCATTTTGGAAGCTCCCTGTAGAGCTTTAACATTGAAATATTGACCAAAGGTAGGGGCTCTAGACAGTAAATTTTTTTCAGCATAAATCATAGGTAAAACACTGCCAAGGAGTTGGTACATGTGACCTTGATGACCCCTATAACAAGGGAGAAATCCGACAAGAGGTGGGCAAGAGGCATCCGGTGGCAACCTGGTGTGGCAACCAGTGGCAACTTGGCAACCTGTGGCAACTTGGCAACTAATGGCAACCTGGCAACCTTGGGCGAGTACTGGTAATCTTGGGGGGACTGATGTGCCTGGGTGAGGGAGACTGGCATGCCTTGGCGAGTAGGTAGCTGGCGACTGCAATGGATGGGAAAATGGGGACTGATCTCTGACCAAGGATACTTTACCCGGCGGCTCAAGGCAGAGGTGGGACCCGAGCCGCCATGCACATGCACCTTACATCCCTGACAAGGTGAAACTTCACAGGCCAAGACAACGACATCTATGAGTTCGTCATCCTGTTCACCACTCCTAGAACAATTTTCTAAATTTCTTCTCCCACCTTAGTCTATAAAAAGGTCATCGTACCGTAAACAACACACCACAGGAGAGATAGCCAGAGATCCCTCAGTAGAGAGCCACTCCATCCCCTGATAAATGCGCTTGTCCTTGAGTGACAAGCCCTAAGAAAACACCCTATCAAAGTTATCATAGGAGGAGGCGGGACCCTTACTGCACTCCAATCAGAGGCTCATCCTCTACCAGCAGATTGGGGGTAACCCTTCACATAGAAGAAGAAAATAAGGCTCAGACCACTCTGGACAAGGAGCTAGTCGGGTTTTCCAAGAAGCAAGCCACCAGTCCCAGCAATATGGCAGGAGTCTCCGCCCTTTTGTCACGAATCAACATCCGATTTATGAAGCTTCAATGACACAATACTACATAGCTTTGCAATCAGATTTCGATGTCGCTCAAGTATGAAATCTGAGATGGGACCTACACCTTCACTCATGGTGGCTTCAAAGACGTTCAACTCTAAGGAAATCAAGTATGCTGCTACAGAAAATTCTTGGGAAGACATTTCAGTGTGGTGAAGACAGAGAAACATCATGAAACCTTTTCTGGAATTGTAAGAAAATAAGAACTTGGTGGTCCAACTTAGGACAAAGATTGCAACCTCTTCTTCGGAATGTCCTCTGTCATGAGAGATAACTTTTGGTTTATGCTCTTTTTAATGATACAACGACCACATTGATTGCAGACCAACTCAGATTCTGGATCCTATGGTTTTTACGGCAATCCAGGAACACAATGATTTTTGATAAGGTGGTCGTGCTGGACAAACATTTTCCTCTAAATGCACTTCAGGAAAGACCTCTTTCGGCAAGTGCACTGCTCCCATGTGATATACAATCCAAAGCTGAACTCATTGTGCAGACTCCATGCTATTTTTTAAAGGCTTTAACACATGCACTCCTTGATGTAATTTTCCTTTTCATTATAGTCGAAACTTTTTTTTCAAAAAACAATGTATGTATGAATCTATACATTTTTCATTCACTTTCTAATCTGCATGTATCTTTCATGATGAATTCAAGACAACAACATCCATAAAGCAGACAGGTACTAATCAGTCATGCTTAAGAAAGTACACTGAAGAATAAAAACGTTACATCTTTTCCCAAAGGTATAGAGAAGGATGGAGTACAAGAGCTAGAAACTTACCTTTACAGCTCCTGAGATCCACAAGGAGAGCCTCCAAACCAGGTGACCCTTCATTACTCGCCCAGTGATACCTGTTCCAATAGCCCAAGGGGCAAGAGTGTTTCCAGTCAAGGCAGCCTTTACCATGACACAGGGATGACTCGATAGATGAGATAGCCTCTAGCTCTTGAGTGGATGAAGCTCACTTCTTTGTTCCATCTTCTCATTCCTCTTGCTTATGCCTGCTCCTCTTTTAAGTAGGGGGTTTTATAGATATCTTCAAGGCAGAAGTTCCCAAAGTCAGTTAGATATCTCCTTATATGGAGTGGTCGAGGCGGTGTTTCTGTCATACTGTTTCCAAGAGTGTGTCAGCGTGCCCAGGTCCAGCACATGTCCGACCACAATTATCCTAGTCTAACAATCATCAAGGTCTATCACTTGTGCTGGTTTACCACTTATCCGGGTCCTCTACTTGCATTAGTCCACCAATAGTCTAGGCTCGTCACTTTTCCTTGTACACCAATAGCTATTATTTTTCCGAGAGTCCTGGTTCTTATCTCAGCAACATTTCCACTTTGACACAAAGTATATTTTATCCTACGACTAGTTCTTTTTATAAGGGCAAGAAAAGTGGCCTACATTTATGTTTTCAACCCACCCATATGTGCAAAAAGTGCATGGAAATGAAGTTTAACCATATCTTACCATAACTTTATACCTTGCATATGATGCATTTACTTTCAAGTGGATAGGGGTTTTTCCATAAAAAATTATCAATAATATCTTTCTTAAGCTATGAATGTTCATGATTTTCTGAAAAACTACTATTTCTTCCTTGAACATGTCAAAAATATCATTGGCTATTTGAAGCAACTTTATTGATACATACAAAAAATCATTGATGTAAATGATGTCATAGATATTTATTCTCAACAAAAGCCTCCTGGTCAAACTTCAAAGTTTATATAATGGCAACACAAACATCATCCCAAGTTATCAATTTTTATTATCAGTTGTTTGCACTAAGTGCTTAAAACACCAATGGAGAAAATAGTGTGCACAGAATGTCGGACCAAAAGCACCGCAACATGTTTGTGTATGTGTTCATATTATATTTGTAGCATAATCTTGAACAGAAATAACACAATATACTCATGAAAGTTTACTTTAAAAGCTACAAACAAATAGAAGTCGACAATAAAATGGATATATTATGCCTCATAAGTTCAGATTTACCCAAACTTACATATAAAAACATACAACACCACCACCAAGAAGAGATTGTACAAAAGAATAAAACATAATTTATCCTTAACCATTTCCATTTATTAAGTTTTTCTTACACGTTCGTGGCAACTCTTTTGAGCTTTTCGGCTGAGAGTATAGTGCATATTGCACTCTGAACACACCCTCACACTAGAGCATAAAAAGTTCTATTTGTATGTGCTCATTTTGGGATGCCCAATGGGACCCTCTCTCAGTTGAGGCCTGTAGTGGGTACTTAGTTACTTGTACTTTCTTGCTCGATTAATCTCCACTGGTTCTACTTTCTGGCTCAGTTAGCCAATTGTACTAGCTGATTGAGTTGACCATCTCTTTGTGGACCACATCGCGCATCTCTCCCATCCATAATATTCAGCCAAATTTGGAAGGTGGACTAATGAGCTAAAAATCAGAGGAAGATTGAGATTTTCAACCTAAGCTCTATTATTGGTGATTCTTGAGTCTATCTTTTGGTTCCTTATTTTTCTAACCAACGGAGAAAGAAATATTGTCATGTATGGAAGGGAATACTGCAGAAAAGTCCATGCTCACACTTGCTCTGAAGATAAAACGAGCTCCTTTAGCTTAGTCAAAGCCTCTTTACAGGGTGTCAAATAAGAAAGGGGCTGAATTACGTACATCCTAGGGTTTCCCTTTCTTAGTATTGAATGCTCTTGCTACACTTTGGGGGAACCTCGGCAGCCAGCCTCTCTATAAAATTCTGTGTCATCCTCTACGAAAGCCTCCTTCAAACAAGGGCCATGGCAGATGACCAGACAATGCTTCTTTCTGGCATTATTATCAAGTTTTTGACATATAGGGGAGCTGTCAATGAAAATGTGGGTGATCGTCTGCAGGTGCTCTTATCCCTTTGCAAAAGTAGTGAGTTCCAAGGGAATATGCCTTCTTAGCCTTATTTTCATCAACTTTGGAAGCCTTTGCAAGTGGTACATTCAATTTGAGGATGGTCATTTTGCAAATTTGGATGGGGCTAAGGATGATGTTCCCAACAACAAATGGTTCAGGTAATTCTACTGACACTGTCCTTGATCAGTTCGAAAGCCTGAAATTACAGCAGGAAGGAAACTTATCACAGTATTGCTACTGATCAAGAACTACTAAACATTCCACAAGTACTGCTCTATAACGTACATAGTTAGAAAAATAGATTCTGCCACCTGCTAGGATCATGCCATTGTGGCGTAGACCTTGTCCTCTAACTGGATTCTTTATATGTTATCCACATCTTGAAGATTCAAGTAAGAGGGGTCTTCAGACTCCTCTGGAGCATCATAGAAGAGGTGGGAGAGATTTTAAAAGTCAGCCATCTAGACCATTCTGTATGGTCCATGGTGCCAAAGTAATGTGCTATGGGGCATTTCCATCTTTTGAACTTCTTTATGCCTCATACAGATCATCATAGTCTTTTATGGAAACGTAATTCAAATATACAAAATATATTTGTAATGTCAAACTTCTCATTGGTTTAATTAGAAAAAACAAAAATATAGAACTTCTCAATTTACTCCATAAAGTGTCATTTCCCTAATTCCATTATATTTCATTGCGGTAAGCAAATATGTCTCTCCTTTTCAATATTTACTCAAAAATAAGGTTTTGCCTGCAGGTTATTTTTTTATGTCAAGCTTCATTTATGCTGACAATGTGTTTTCTTTACATGCAGCTTTTTTCAGAGCTTAAGCTGAATCCTGGTCCCTTTTGTCTATACCATGTGAAGTCTGCACAGAAAGACTGGAAGCTTCGAGCAGCAGCTCTTCAGAGTGCAGAGGCTCGTAAAATCTGTAGAAATCTGAAGAACAGAAAGCAGCTTGTCAAAAGGTTCACACTGAATGCAGGATTCAGTGATATATTCAAGGTATTTAAGAGCTTCATAATTCACTGGCTGCATGTATGTATTTATCTGTGGAGATACATACACAGTTAGTATCTTAAGTAAAAGGATCAATCATGGATGGGGAAATCTAAAGACCTGGAAAACTTACAAAGAAGCCAATATACAAAATACGGTGTTGGTTCTGATGCAGACTGAAATATTCTGTAATTCTGTGGGCAGTGCTTTCTGAAAGAGCTACTATTATGTTCGTAATGTGAATTCTTGTATGTCATTAAATAGTTGAATTCTTTGCCCAAGTCTAAATTATAAATGGTTTCTTTCAAAGTACTCACTGTAATAGGGCATGGATATTGGATTTTTGAACTGAGCACGATGACCAACAATAGACATTACAGAAGGAATCTTGTGTAAGGGGGTATTCAAAAGAACATTGAACTCCTTAAGTTGTTCATGGAAAATTTGTGCTAAACAATTAACCTTCATGCAAACAGGTAAATTGAATGAAGGTGTAAGTTAAACAGATTGCAGAACATGAAATGTATGTTCTTCTTTCTCAAATGTCTAACAAAGGTGTATAGCCAAAATTACGGGTCCTACAATTTTTTTTTGATACAGCTAAGTATTCTTATATTCTCAGTATAATTTCAGTCTAATTCCAGAAGAGAGACCAATTTTTCCAGAATTGGTCTAATCTAGAAAGGGAGACCAATTTCTCCAGAATTGGTCTCACTGGTGCAAGTCGAGGCAGAAGAGACCAATTTCACTGAAATTGGTCGCATGGACTAATTTTCCAGAATGGGTCTTATGGTCTGAATTCCAAAATTGGTCTAAAAGACCAATTTCCCAAATTCGTCCAAGACAAAGACTACGGTGATCTGTGAAGACTAAATTGAGTAAATGGGACAACCAGTCTTGATTAACCACTACCAGCCGACGGCCCACCAAAAGCGAGTATGGCCGAGCAGAAAAAGAGGGGAAAGTCTTGAGGAGAAAGTGGAGACTGGAGTACGGGATTCGACAGAGTACCGGACTTGACAGAGTACTAGAAAAGTGAAGAGTCAAGAGTAGTGGAGGAAACAAAAGTATTGGAGTAACCGCCTTGCAGAGGTAGCTTATATAAAGAGAAGAATTCGAGTAACAAAGGAGCTCGTCACGGAAGATAGAGAGGAAGAGTACATAGAAGTAAAGATATTTGAGTGAAGTGCATTGATAGAAGCTCAAGCTTCAGCAGCTCCAAGATTTGGACTAGAGTCTCTGGTCTTGTCACAGAGGGTGGACAAGCAGAGTCAGTCAAGAAAGCCTGAGTGCTTGAGCAGTACATTGGAGGTTACAAGTTTTCATCATGAGCCTCGTGAGGAGGTAACCTTAGAAGCTATTGCTCCTTTTCATTTTCATTGTTGTCATTGTTATGTACCTGTCCTTATCTTGTATACTTTTCATGCTTGATGTTAATACAATAATGCTTTTGTGACTCTTATTTTGAAGATTCTTGTCTCACTTTATCATATCCTTGTTGTTTTGTGCAAAGCATACACATAATGCATACTCCACTGAGTAAAAGAACCCACCTCAAGCATAAGAACGAGAACTTTCTCTACAGGTGCTCAAGTTTGCATGCCTAGTGGGACCATGCTTTGCATTTTTTCTCCTTACTATTCTCTCTTCAGGTGATAGAAAGTACATCACATTTCTCTCCTTACTGCTCTATCTTGAGGTGATAGAAAGTACATCACGCCAAGTACATCTAAGCACATGACATTTTGATCTTTGTTTTAGTTCTTGTTGTTCTCGTCCCATGACTATTTTGCCTCTTTTCTCGCAGAATTAGTCCAAATTTTTCATCCAACTTTTTAGTCCAATTTTTTAGTCTAAATTTTTAGTCCAATTTTTTCGTCTAAATTTTTAGTCCCCAATTTTTTCCGTCTAAATTTTTAGTCCAATCTTTAGCTTAAATTTTTAGTCCATTTTTTTAGTCCAAGTTTTAGTTCAATTTTTAGTCAAACCTTTTTAATCCAAATCCTCATCCTCTCTATGAGTTCATAGAGAGAAGGCATAGTCTATGACTCATACCTGATCTCATAAAGGAGGATCTCTGAGTCCTGTAAAAACGCCCATCAAAAGCTACCATAGGAGTGTTCACTATACACCCCCTGGATACCTCCCAACTCTCTACCATTGCCCATTCAGTCTTCATCTTCATCCTCATCTTCGGAAGAAATACTTGCTCACAATAACAATAGAAGAAGAATGGCTGACGATTTATCAACTCTTTTATCCAGAATTAACATAAAGTTCCCAACATTCAAAGGAGCTTCCCATGAGGACCTAGATGACCATGTGCGAAGGTTCTTATCCTTGTGCATATGCTTCTCACGGATTTATGAGGTTTTCCATATATATTATATACAACAAAGAGTTGACATTGGTGGGTTCTCAATAAATATGAGTAAGTTAAGCATCATTAAATGAGTTCCTTAGGACACACGTGTTTCTCAACTCTACTTATTTGGGGCCAAAACTTGAGGTGAGAGTGCATGAAAGAGCAAAAATTAAGAAGAGAAGGCATAGGTTTCACACATACGAAACCATTTTGATGATAACTTGATGCCAACAACAGAGAGCATGGAAAACAAGATGGAAAGCTTTTTGTGCTATACCGTGTAACTCGAAATTCAATGTCCCAAGTGACTGTGTAATTAGTTGGATGCACTTAAACTTTATTGTGCTAAATCTTGAAGTTTTCCCCTCTTTCTTTTTTAAGATCCCATGAAAACATACCTAGTGAATCTAAAGAGAAAAGAGGAGATGAGCAAGTCATAGTGCTAACAAAGTGCAGAATTGAGTTGACGACTGGAAATTGCCAAATCTATCACATTGGTGGGCTTCTTCGAGTAAGAGAAACTCTACAAAACTATGGGAGATTAAGCGGGTTGGGTTGCAACCAACGGTAGTGTTTCGGGCAATTGTGTAAAAGAAAGCGTTAGAATACAAGGGAATCGAGCAAAACATAAGGGTTTGTAAGACATTTTCCCTTGGGTTAAATAGTTATCAGTTTGGTGCGTTTGCCGGGAATTGACTTAGCACATCTCATAGAGAGTGCTACGAGTTCGCTTGGTGCCCCAATTGTGTGGCACAACCACTCGACCCAGATTGAGTGCGTTGGCCTAGGTAGAAAGATGTCTCAAAGAATGCAAGTTAGTGATTTTCAAAAGGTCGGCACGAGGTTGATGAACTCCGAATGGTCGAGAAGTCGAAGCAGGTTTGGATGCCCAATGCGAAGCCGTGCATATGAATATCGCTGGGTTGGTCCAATCTCGAATTATATTCGGTGTTGGTGTTGCAAGAAAGTCGGGCACATTGCAAAGTTTTGCCCTCGTGTGTCTAGTCCGTTGGACTTTGCTCCCGCATGCACGGATTGTGGAAAGAAAAGGTTATGCGAGCATGTGTGTCGTGCAAAGGTCGAAGAGGTCTTGACAAAAGAGGTTAGTACGTCCCTTGCGACTTTCTTCGTGGACGCCGAAGATAACGAGAGTTCGCTGGCAAGCATACAATGTCAGTTGGGATGTCTTCGTGAAGAGCGCGATAGTGAGAGGGTCAAGGTGGAATCGTTGGAAAAAAATCAGGCAAAGATAGAAGAGGTTGTAGACAAATGGGAGGAGCAATTCAGAATGGTGGCAGATATAAGTAGAGTGTTGAACGCGGAAAATGAGAACTTGAGAGGACAAGTCCAGTTGCTCGAGAGAGAAAAAATGGCTAGGAAGAGCAACAACACGAGAAGGAAGGTCTTGGATCTTAGAACCGGCTTGATGATAGCCGATTGCCAGAGAGTTTCGATTGAAGAAGAGCCCTCACAAGACAATGATGACCTTGCACGAAGAGTCGACCAAGTGGAAAGGAAATTGAGAAATTGCGAGGGATGACTGGTAGATATGATGACCAAGCGGGTAAGGTAGCGGAAGAGTTCCACCTGGAGTTAGAAAGGATGAAGAGTGCTCAAGCAGAGAGTGATGAGAAAATGAGACAGGTAGAAAAAGAGAATGCAAAGCTGAGTAGCAAGCTCGGTAGGTGGATGAATCGGAAAGACGACGAGACGGGAGGACAGGTAGAGGACTCGAAAGTAGGAAAAATGGAGGAAGAGTTGAAAGCGGTGTTGGATAGGTTGGATGCATTCGGAACGGAGTTAGAAAGAACGAAGAATGAATTGTTGAAGAAGGTAGATGATCTGGATGAAGAAAATATGAGTAGGATTTGGGAGGAAACTTCGATTAGAGAGGAAGTCGAGAAGTTGACCATTTGAGTTGAGAAGAGGGAGGATATTCCCCTCGGATCTGCAAAAAGGGTGAGAGGATAAAGAGATGGAGCAAATATGGAATCGGTTTCGAAGCATTGACCTATCGTGTTCAAAATCCATCGTATCAAATTGGGAATAAAGTATGGTTACTCAGAAACATTTTACAAACTTCAAGGCCCTGTGCAAAGTTAGATCATCAAAGATTTAGTCCATTCATCATCTTGGCCAAGGTCAATCCGTTCACCTTCAAGCTCCAGCTACCAAGCACTATGAGAATACATCCAGTTTTCCATGTATCCATGTTGGAACCATATCAGATTTCACCATTGAGGCGGAGAGACCTAGTCCTTCACCACCTATCGAGATTGATGATCATGAAGAATTTGAAGTCGAGCATGTCCTAGATTCCATAATATCCCGAGGAAGATTGGAATACCTTATTCATTGGAAAGGGTATGATATCAGTGATCGAACTTGGGAACCTGCGGAAAACCTTCAGAGAGAACCAATCAAGGCTCTAGAATTCCATAAGAGAAATCCAATGAAGCCGAGACCAGATAACATGACCGCTCCTCGTGAAACTCGTCGCTTGAGGGGAGGTGATGTCATGGACAAAGGAAACCATCCTGAACCTTAGATCCCATGTGAATCCTATATCTCATGATTGGTTCAGAATTAGGAGAAACCAATGCTTCCATTGCGTCTGGAGCATGCCTAAACCCTAAGGTCGACTGTCTACTTGCCTCATTCGGATATCCAGAGCTCATGTTTCGAATTGATGACATCATCAATTCGTAACCGCCATTCATGAACCGCCCTTGAAAACCTATATAAGGAGGGGTTGGCCACATTCGTAATCAGTCTTGCCAATACCAATCTTGGGAGCTCAAGGAGTCGTGACCACCAAGTAAGTACTCTCCAAGTTCCAGTTCCAGTTCTTGTCTTGTTCCTTGTACCAGTCTTGTCTAGTCTAGTTCTTGGACATCCTGTCTTGTCCTCTTGTAATCTCGTAGTACGAGATCTTGTCAAGTTCTTTCTTGTCTTCAGTTAATCTCTCAGAAGGGAGTTCTTGTAATCCAGACATCTTGCCTCATACTTACAATCCCGGGTTGTGGGATCTCTTGTATCATCTCTAGTCTAGTTTTCCATACCTATTGATTCCGAGGTGTGGGACGTCTTGTATCATCTACGTCTTCTTGAATTATTTTCCCTACGTCGGTGTTCTTGTAATCATAAGTGTATTTCTGAAATCTTGTCTAGTGAATTCAGAGAGCACAATCTAGTGCTCCCCTGACAACAGCTATCCGCAAACAAAAGGCAAGCTTGTGTGGATTTAGAACATCGACTTCGCACTCATGTTAACATGCTGAATGAAGAATGTCTTAGAGTCTGTTTAGTCAACAGGCACTTCAAGGATGCAAACATGCTTGAAAAGAAAGTACAGAACCTAGAAGCATTTCTGCAAGATGAAGAAGAGAAGAGCACAAAGTTAAAGGCTGAGAACAAGGACCTTAAGAAGGCTAACAAAAAGCTATGGGCAGAAAATGCACTGCTAAGGAAGCAAAGAGATGCCCTAAAATCAAAATTTAGTGCCCTGAAATCCTTGCTGACTTCTTCAGGCACAGAAGATGACCCGCAACCAGCAGGAGAAGATGAAGACAAGGAAGATAATCCAAATGAAGATCAGGAGGACAATCCAGCTGAGAATAGAAGGCCTGGGAAGGAGCTTGCATGAGACTAGCATAATTGTCATTTGGCGAGAGAGCATACATTTTTTTTTTTTGCTACAAAGTGTCGTAGTACTTTATTTTGTACTTTTATTGCTTCATAGTGTCCTAGTATTTTCTTTTGTAACCAGTTTTATAGAACTTCATTGGACTTCATTTTGTACTGTCAAACTCCTTGCAAGATTATATTTGGCACTTATGTAATCACTCCATTTATTCTCTTCTTGTACCAACTAAGTATTTGATTTTTTCTTTCTCTTTGAGACGGAGAGACATTAGTGGCGGGCAACCTGTAGAATAAATTTTTTGAAGGACAAAGTAAAGGATGGCACCAAGGGACAAAATATCAAACTGGGCACCAAGGCTTCCAAAGGCTGGAATTGGGCTCGAAGGCATCCAAAAGCTCGAGTTGGGTGCCAAGACATGCAAAATCTTGAGTTGGGCGCCATGACGTCCAAAATTTGGAGTTGGGCGCCACGACGTCCAAAATTTGGAGGTGGGCGCCACGACGTCCAAAATCTGGAGTTGGGCGCCAATGTTGGGAAAGATGGATGGATGCACCAAGAGACTGAGTAGGTACTGCTAAGCTTGCTTTGTACCAGCCCTCTTTTGCTTCATAGTTGATACCTAGACCTCCTTAGCTTTCCAGTGACACCATAAAATGTCCTATGTACTTTGGAAATGATTTGTGTAATGATTGAATCAAAACAGATAACTTTGGAAGTCACAAACTCAAGAAAACCTTCTATTTATGTCTTGACACCTGCAGGGTATTTTGCTCAGTATGACCAGCACAATAGGAATTGGAAAAATTCCTTTTAGGGGTATCTAATTAGTTTAGTAAGCTACTTATTCGAAGTGGAATGATGTAAAATAATAAACTATGTTAAGAGAAATCAATTTAGCATGTTAAGCTATACCCCCGACTTTTTAGGACTATAGCAGAAAATGACCAGAGCTCGATGCAGATTTCTCCAAAATGGCTGAATAGAATGTCTTCAAACTTTGACAGCATGTAGATTACTTCAAGCTGAATCCAACAAGCTTTGAATCACTAAATTTGGTGAAGAATTGACCGAGATATGCCCTTGACAAGTTGACAGACTTTTGAGTAGACGAACAGAGAACTTAGAGATGGACAATGTGAATGTATGTATTAATGAACATTTGTATACAACTCCATTGGCATGAATATCATTGCCAAATGGTGTAGAGAGGTGTGGGCTAGAGTGTAGACCTCACACACACTCAAAAATCAGTAATGCTAGGCTCGAGAGTGCTCTCTCTTGCTCGCGACTTTTCATGTCCATTTTTTATAAGAGATGGGTAAAAATTTGAATTCAAATTCAAACTTTGGGCTTCCTATGATCAAGCTCCTAAATGCTTGGAGATATTCTTTCAATCAAACAACTAATTTTCCACGAATCCTTTCGGTAGGTGATTACAAGAGATTCCAAGTCAATTTGACTTTTACAATGAGGTAAAGTGGTAATTAACCACTAGCATATGTTCCTATGCTTCTTCATGTATGTATAAACTTCAATGCATCCTTTGAGCCAAATGTGTAGGCTTGTAATTTACACCAACAGCCAAGACGTCTGAAATCTTGAGTTGGGCGCCCAGACGTCCAAAAGCTGGAGTAGGGCACCAAGACGTCTAGATGGTAGAGTTGGGCGACGGCATGACGAGATTCATGAAGAGGACAAGAAGACCTGACAAGGTGGCCAAGTGGCCCTGGCCACTCATCATTACATGACAAAGTCTGCTACTGGCGGCCATGCTGACAATTGAAACCGCTTAGTGCATTAACTTCCCATTACTCTCATCTAACAGACTCTCCTATTGTAATCGGTTCCTCACCTCTCTCCTATAAAAAGGGGAAACCTCAAGAGAGGAGAATATAGCATATAGTGCACACTACAGGAGACTATAGCTGAGAGTGAGTGCAGGCTTAGAGCTTGTAGAGACCTGCTACGCTACTTTGTGAGAATACTTGGAGGTTGAATTCTGTTGTTCCATTGTTTTGTGTTTGTATGATAAGTGGTATGATTAGCTAATGGCTTGTACAAATTGTGTTACATTTGGTTGTTCTAGTTGGTGTTGTCTGGCGCTCTATTCTGCTGCATGATTGCTGCTGTTGTGACTCTTTACTCCTAAGTGTAGTTTGTAGTAGTGATACAGAGGCTTGGTCATAAGTGTCTATTTTGGTAATGTGCTTTAATGCGCCCATGTGCTTACATGTGCTCCAGGAGTAGTGCATTTTGCATTCCCTGCACCCACACACTTCACTTCACCATCTACAACCATCAAATTAGAAAGATAACTCTTCGCTAGTATCTTAGAGACAATCGCCAAAGCACAGAACTGCACGTACTCGACGTAGATGTTTGTGCAAAAGTTTTGTGCATAAATAATTTAGCATATACCTGAATACATATGGACTCCAATGCATAAAATTGTCATGATTAGATTCTAAGTTTATCATATGATTTCTCTTGCACTATGGATGAATTCTTCGCTTGGAATTTTCTCAAACAGTTCCTTCATGTTTTTTTGCACATACGAAGCATACTACTGAGCTTAATAAGGATCCGTGTGGCACTTTGATTCACGTTCCTCCAAGTGAACATATAGACCCGGACAAACAAAATCCAAAAAATGATTGGTGTCCTCCTTGAAATTGAAAAAGACAAAACAAGAACGCTTCATCAAGACCTTGTGAATGAGTTCAAGCATCCACAGCAAAATTCTCTTCAGAATCGGTTTCTTTAATAAACATTAGGAGGAAAGTGACATGCAAATGAAGTTCAGAGTTTTACTCTCCAGTTGGGAACCATTTTACTTACTCTTCCTTCAAAGTAGCTAACTTCCTCGCTAGAGAAGATAGTTGATGTTTTCTTCGAGAAAACACATTTGATCTTCGTGCCTGTGAGAATCTTGTGTGGATTCTTCAACGTTCTCTCTTCCCTTATGTGTTCAAGTGTTGGAGCTTCAATGAGATCCATGCAGTCATGAGTATGCACATCCTTACCATATCTCCATGAGCCACACCAAGACGAGCAACTTTGGAAAACTGGTATCCTGAACCGATAGGGTTCGCCATCCTTGTGCTTAAGAATACCTTCAGATCATCAGCGTTTCTCAGCTATTCGTGTTTGAACACTAAATGTTTGATGTGTCCACAGTCTTCCTCAGTTACATATGCGCTCCTCACCATATAAGTCATAGAGCCATAATCTCAAGGCTTACAATTAATGCCTGTAGTGCTATTCCTTTCCATTTATTCTTCGAATTGGGTAGCAGCCCATTTTGCCCCTAAACCTAACAAATTCACATAGCATCATACGGCATTGAAGTGTCATGTGCTTTGGATATTCCTCTTCCAACGGCTCCCAAAACCTCCAGCCTTGGCCTCCTTTATCTTAGAGCCTCTGCTTTTCTTGACTCCTCTGAGCCTTGCTGTGTCCTCACTACTTTACTTCTCTTCAAAACGATGCTCTTATTTGCAAAGCCTCGAGGCATGGATGCCATTCAAGCATGCATTCACTTCAAGAATTCAAAATCCTCTTCTTGCATTTGGGTCGCTAAGTGAACCTTGTCTTCTTCAGGGTGCTCCCTACCATAGTCCCCTAGGTAGGATGAAAAACATCCCAAGCTCTCGCATCATGAAGATATGATGAACATTCCCCTTGGCATAGACTTGATAAAAGCTCTAGATATCCCGGTTGATCAGGTGTTGTATACCCCTGGTGAGAAAATCGATCACCACAAGTGCACAATTGGGCTAGTAGGATTCCACTCATTCAAGTATTTGCTTGATTTCCTCAACGGGAAGAACCATGAAGCTATCCACATCCCCATCTTGACTGCAGTCTTTGAAGTCTAGGGGTAGCGTTAAATCATAACAAAATAACACTTCTCTTTTAAATTTGCTGGAATCGATATCTTCATAGCTAACAATACTTACTGACAACGCCATCCCTGCAATTTCGTGGAAGGTGCTTGCTTCTTCCTCATATTCCTTGATAACATTTCTCTGACACTCGGTCCTGCTAGGACTACAACATAAATGCTTGAGAGAAATGAAATGAAATGAAATGATATATTTACGTCTTCAGAAGGCCAAAATGACCTATGAGACCAAAAGTTACAAAACTGGTGAATCTGACACAAAATTTAAGTACCAAAGGAAGTGGTATTGAAAATGAAAGATGTAAAATAGTTGGGAAAAGGCTAACACCAAAACTAATACAAGAAAGGGCTGATACATAGGAGGGATGTGCTGATATACAAGGCCGGAGATCTATCCTCATTTGCACTGTGGGCATCTGAAAAGTATAGCTCGAATCCTCCGCTGTAGTCTCCGTCGATACTGTGTAGCACCTCTCAATCTCGGTCGTCTAGATCTCCCTAGCTCCACTGCTCGGTCTATGAGTGTGCCAGTAGTGGCTGAATGAGTGTGGACAGAGCTCTGTACTAGATGCTCTACTGACTGCTCCTCTAGCTGAGCATCCGTAATCTGTCTCTGGGACTGTCTCCCTCCAGCTCTCCTCAGTAGAGTGTCTCTATGTTTGTGTACCTCTAGTAGATATAGTCCAAGACATCTCTGATCCTCACAACTCATGACTCTAGATAGAGGCACAAAACCCTCTCTGAATAGACAATGAAAACGGCCCCGTATCTCATAGTATACCGTGCAATGACATATGTAATGTAGCTCTGTCTCTGGCTCTAGGTGACATAGACGGCATATCCTCCTATCTGCTGGTACCCCTCTGAATCTCCGAGTCTCAATAGAGAGAGAGAGAGAGAGAGAGAGAGAGAGAGAGAGAGAGAGAGAGAGAGAGAGAGAGAGAGAGAGAGAGAGAGAGAGAGAGAGAGAGAGAGAGAGAGAGAGAGAGAGAGAGACTAGGGAATCCTCGTTGAAATCACCGCAGCCCAATGTATATTCTCCTCTTCTCTGTGCCTGCTTAGGAAGCTCCCAGGAGACCTCCTTGAGGGCTTTGTAGCGGGGTACTTTGATACACCCTTAAAATAATGTATTTTTTTTAATGCAGAAGCCAAGCACAAGGCAAGTTACCTCGATTTCGAACAAAAGGAGAAGGAGAAGAAGCGAAAAGCAAGAAAATGGAAGGGGGATCCAGCTCATGAAGAAGGCCAAATTTCCCATTTCACCTATTTTCCCAAGTTCCCTAATTCCCATTTCACCTCTTTTCCCAAGTTGCCTATTTTCCCATTTCACCTATTTTCCCAAGTTGTCTAATTCCCATTTCACCTCTTTTCCCAAGTTGACTAAATTCCCATTTCACCTATTTTCCCAAGTTGTCTAAATTCCCATTCACCTATTTTCCCAAGTTACCTGAATTCCCATTTCACCTATTTTCCTAAGTTGTCCAATTAGTCGATTTTCCAAGTTGACCTATTTTCCCAAGTCGTCTAAATCTCTAAGTTGTCTAATTTTCCTAAGTTGATCAAATAGTCGATTTTTTTAGCCAAATCTGTAAGTTGTCTAAATTTCCTAAGTAGACCAAATAGTCGATTTTTTTAGTCAAATTTTACAAGTTAGTCGACTTACTCAAAAGTTCACCAATTTTATGAAGTTAGTCTACTTACTTCAAAAGTAGTCTAATTTTTAAGAAAAGGGTATACTTTTGATTTAGTCTACTTTTTCACTTGAAAAAGGGACTAAATTTCCCAGATCTCCACATAGTCTAAATTTTCATCCACTTGCATGCGGAGAACTCTTGGACGGTGGACGCGTCGAATACAAGAATTTGGAAGATAGTGACAACGCCGGAAAAGTGGACCAAGGAGAAAGCTTCCAGAGTACCAAAGTTGTCAAAAGTGTCAGAGAGCCTACCAAAGAAGAAACTAATTTTGTCCCCTTTTGCTATCCTTCACTTCCAGGAAAACTATATAAGTAGACCTCTCCTTCAACAGAAAGGAAGGACAAGCTCAGAGAGAGACTTGAGGAAGGAATGCAGAGCTGAAGCTTTGCCTTCTTTTGTGTGTGTAGAGCTCTTAGCTTACCACTAGTGCTCCACTTGGTAGATTTGGAATCAACTAGCTTGGCACTCTGAGTGAGAAGTGGGCAAGCAGTGATTGGCCAATCTTCTTTCGGCCAGCTAGTTGGAAGACTAGAGTCTTGAGCATGTATGTTTAGAATCGTAGTCCAGCATTGAGAAAACAGGTGTATGCTTACATCTCCTAATCCTCCTTTGAGCTGTTTGTACTCCTAATTTCAGCTTCTTCCACTTATTTCATTGTGTCATTGTATATGCTATTTTTTCTTTCCCATTGAGTCTTCAAATTGCAACCCACAGTGCATATTGCACTTAAGAGGACACACCACATAGAGCATATAGATCAAGAAATTGATCTACAGGTGCTCATTTTGGCACGCTCGGTGGGACCTTGGTTGCAATTTGAACTTGTTAGAAGTTCAGCCCTTAGAAGTATCGAGTTGATGAAGAGCGTTCAAGGGATAGTCTATGACTCATACTCGCTCCAGCTATAAGGAAGGATCCCTTAGTCCCGTAAACACTCCCATAAAGAGTTATCAATGGAAAAGATTACACTACATCCCTCCTAGAGCTCCACCACTTCCATTTCCATTTCTTGACGCATCATCGTCGGGAGGCATATCGGATCGGCACTCAACGCCTCCTTCAACGAACATGGCAGCGATGGGGGACGACTTGACTAACTTGCTCTCTCGGATCAACATCAAATTTCCTTCCTTCAAGGTAGCTCCTCATGAGGACGCGGATGATCACGTCAGGAGGTTTCTTTCCCTATGTAAGAGTAGGGGTTTACATCAGAGAGAAGATGCCTTCCTTGCCTTGTTTCCGGCCACTCTTGAAGGGCTCGCGGATCGATGGTACAATCAACACGATGAAGCACACTTCACCACCTGGGATGCCCTCAAAACCGCCTTCACAACTACATTTACCCCAGATAACTCCACAGAACGCATTCTTGATCAATTGGAAAATCTTAAACTACAAAAAGGAGAGGCATTCTCTGAACTAATGACCAGAGTGAAGTCGTTAGTTTCTCGTCTTCCTCACAATCCTGGGGATTTTCTAGTCAAGAAATGGGTAGAGAAGGCTCTACCAAAAACTTCTCAGCAAAAGCTTAGAGAGTTGCTACAAGCTGATGCATCATTGGAGGAATTCGAAGCTGCAGCCTCAAGGATCGAAGCAGCAAGAGTCCAGTTCAAAGATCATGAAGGTACGGATGAATTTACAAGTGATCCTCTTGCACAACTAAGAAGAGAGTTAGAAGCCTTGAAGTTACAAAAGACCTTGCAAGAGGAGAAAGCTACTTGGCAAGGAAGGGATGAAGTGCTAGCTCTACTACGACAAGAATTGGAGGAGCTTAGAACGCAAAAAGAGGTAAAAACATCGATTTGGTGCACCTTATGTAAGAAATCAGGACATTCTTCTCAAGATTGTTCGGAGAGGTCGGTGTGTCAATTTTGTGGAAAACCAGGCCATGAAGCAAGAGATTGCTATTTTCTCAAGGGGATGCAAGCGAATTGGGCATCACCAAGTGTATCCGTACATCAGCCCCTATTACAAACTCCAAGATTTCAAGTTGAAAGCATATATACCACTCCTCAAGTAAACTCCTCTAACGAAAGAAAACCCCCATTTAGAAGACCAGCTCGTCCTATCATGTGCTATAGATGTGGCGAATATGGGCATTTTCAAGGAAAATGCTCCCTCCCAGAAGGATCTCCACCATGCAGGTTTTGCCCGGATACAATGGATCATTATTCGAAGGACTGTCCGAAGCAGAAGGCTTCTACGAGCGGATCAGCTCCATCCTACCAAGTCAATGTTATCTCTGTCGATAAGGGAAAGCAACCAGCAATTCATTCAAGTGAGAGAGAAGAGAGCATCACTCTTAAATATCCAGGTAACCAATTTTCTCCTGTACACTCACGGTGGTACTTATATGAGAAAGAGGACCCGAATGGGTGTGATCCCCTGGGAAATATGGATGATTTGTTTCAGCTAAAAAAGTTGATCCATTTTTTAAAAATGGTCAAGTTCAGCAAGTCGACTTAAAAGAGGAGCAAGTGACTACAAAATTTGACCAATTTTGTAAAGTTCAGCAAATCGACTTAAAAGAGGAGCAAGTGACTAAAAAAATTGAACAATTTTGTAAAAATGACCACGTTCACAAAGTAGACCAATTTTTGAAAAATGGTCAACTTGAAGTTGCCCAAACTTTTAAAAATAGTCTACTTAAAAAAGGTCAAATTTTGGAAGTAGACTTATTTTCCCAGGATGACTCAATTCAGGAAAATAGAGTATTTTTTGAAATCGACTCTTTTGCCCAGATTCATGCCACTCCACTTAGTGATCTTGGTCAACTTCAGGGAGATGTTTCCCTGCACAATCATGGACCAGAAAAAGAAACTCCAAGCTATGCTCCAGAGCTAGAACCTGATTCACAACAGAGAGAAGAAAGAAATCAAGAACTCAATGCAAGTCCATCCTTCAGCTCAAGTCCAGAAGCTAGAGTGGTGGCGCTGCAAGAAATGGATCAAGAACAAGGAGTTCAGACAAGAGCCCAGAAAAAGAAAGCAGAAGCAAGGGTGCTCCAAGAAAAAGACTCAGGTACGAAAAATTCTGAAGTTTTGCAGAAAATAGACAAGGATTTTGAAGAAACGATGAGGGAACTCCATTCATGTAACAAGCCTCCTCTACCTTCGCCAATACCATCCATCATCAAGACGGAGGAAATATTAAAGAACACCTTCCAACAGGTATCATTATATGATCTATTAAGACTGGATGAAAGGTTTAGAAGTGAAGTTATAGGGATCATAGAGACATTGTCTCCTCCGACAATGCTTGCAATAAGTGGTGGGCACACTCCAACGAACCTGATGAGAGCTTCAATTTCCGAGAACTTCACAAAGGTATCAACCAGCTCTCTACATATCCTGCATAATCGCTCATCCCTGGGGTATGTGTGGCTCGCCCAATCTCAATCTCGAGCTGGTGTGATGATACTCTGAGCTGCCCAATGGCCACTCTCTCAGCTTGTGCCATATATGTATCCATGTATCGTGGTCTCTGAATGAAACCATCCGCTGTCACAGTCAGGAAGTGCTCTCTGTAGTGTTTCCTCTTTGTGGGAAGAGGCTCCCGTGGTGCTATCCATGTCTCCCTGACGTGTATCTGTAGTAGGTCCTGACGGATGATCCTATTCCTCTCCGAAAGAGAGAGGGTAATGTGGGGGGAAGAGAGGTCATACTGAAAAGGGGGGAGATCCGTAATGCTCATGCCATGGTCTGCTAAACATCGGTAAGTCTGTGCATACCATACTCTCTCATGCCCTGTCTCTGCCAAATGTCTAGAGCTCTCAAATGCAAGCCTGGTGAGTCGGCTAGGGGGGAGCTCTCTGACTCTCAGAATAAAGGTCACCAACCGGAAGAGGGCCTCCACTAGCATCGGTGGTGTGCCAAGCTAAAGGTCACCAACCGGAAGAGGGCCTCCACTAGCATCGGTGGTGTGCCAAGCTCAGCTCGTATAATGTCATGTGGAACGGAGGGCTTGCTGCGCAGCAAGCGTGATATCATGGTGACCTGGGGCCTCTCAATCTGCGTCCACATCGCCTCTGTGATCCCTGGTGCCCATACTGCTGCTGCGTACATCAATGCGGGTGTCACTAGAGTGTCAAAGAGCCACCCCTTAGTCCGGGTCTCCTGAAAATGTGTCTGAAAGCAGCGTCTCTCCAATCCTGCAAGTGCCGCATAACCTCGCGTCAATCTATCTCTCGCAGCATGTGCCATGGAGAATATCCCTGTGCTGCCCGAGAAGGTGATACCTAGGTAGACGTAGGAGTCCACGACCTCTATCTGTCCTCCAGCTGCTGTGAAAGAGGCGCGATGGCGTACTGTCCTGGAGGTATGGAAGATCATGACCTTGGTCTTGCCAAGGTTCACTGTGAGTCCTCTCTCCATGCAAAAGGTATCGAGTGCCTGTAAATGTGACTGCAACCCCTCTTGTGACTCTGAGAGCAGGACAATGTCATCAGCATATAATAAGATATGTACTGGCGTACCTCCGATGTCTCCTCCTCTCCCTCCTGCTCGCTGTATATACTCCGTGATCTCGTCGATGTAGAGATCGAAGAGAGTGGGTGAGAGGGGGTAACCTTGTTTCACACCAATGGTGCTAACAAGGCTGTCTGATAGACCGCCGGGGCAGCGTACCCTGCCTGTGACTCGTGCATACAAAGCATGGAGAGAGAGAGAGAGAGAGAGAGAGAGAGAGAGAGAGAGAGAGAGAGAGAGAGAGAGAGAGAGAGAGAGAGAGAGAGAGAGAGAGAGAGAGAGAGAGAGAGAGAGAGAGAGGGGGGGGGGGGGGGGGGAGAGAGAGAGAGAGAGAGAGAGAGAGAGAGAGAGAGAGAGAGAGAGAGAGAGAGAGAGAGAGAGAGAGAGAGAGAGAGAGAGAGAGAGAGAGAGAGAGAGAGAGAGAGAGAGAGAGAGAGAGAGAGAAAGAAAGAAAGAAAGATATATTAACGTCCACGGGAGGCCGAAATCGACCTATGGGACCGATCAGGTACATCAAAACATTACATTCCCCTTGGGGGGAAGCCGAAATCGACCTATGGGACCGATCAGGTACATATAGCCCCTTGGGGGGGAAGCCCTCAAGGGGCTATAATAAAAGGGAAAAATCAAAATAAAAATAGAAGGGGAGGGATTTTGCTTCCAAAGCACTCTTATGACTCATAAGAGTTTCAAAATTACATCAACATATATTACAAATGAGGGAGATAGCTGTTTCTTCCTATGTGGTATGGGTATGGAAATCTCTGATAATAGCTTGACCTCCTCTGTATACTGCCCACTTTCCATTCTTCCTGGCTTCTCTGACTTTAGTTAACTCTGCTGGTCGATTTTTAAGTTGGAGTGGGGTGAGTTCATCTGCTATCCATACTTTAGTACCTTGTAGTGACTTTGCTTGCTTCATGACAGCTATCTTATCGGACATGTCAAAATAGCTTACCCTTGCCTGAGTTCCTTTGGGTGTGATGAAGACCGGAGACCCTAGATTGATGAAGGGGACCACCTTGGTTAGTTGTGCTTCTAGTACTTCTGTTTCAAGGATGCAGTCATCTTTTAACTCGGGTGCGATGTCCTCCCTGTCCCATCCTAGGGGGAGGCCTCCAATCCTAATAACTTTCTTGTTGCTGTCCACCAATTCCGCTCCTTTACCACATACATTACTTCTTTTGAAAAATGTGTAGAGCTGGATAGTTTTATCTCGGAAATTGTGTTGCCAAGTCGACTTTATTTGTTGATTCAGCTCCTGTTTGTTGGCTATTTCCTTGTGTTTCATCAAGCTTTTGTTGCAATCTGGCTATTTGTTCATCTTTCTTACTAATTTCCTGCTTCATTGCTGCCATTTCTCCTTGGAGTTTCTTCACTTCTTGGAGTAAGTAAGAGAGAGAGAGAGAGAGAGAGAGAGAGAGAGAGAGAGAGAGAGAGAGAGAGAGAGAGAGAGAGAGAGAGAGAGAGAGAGAGAGAGAGAGAGAGAGAGAGAGAGAGAGAGAGAGAGAGAGAGAGAAAGAAAGAAAGAAAGAAAGTCATATTAACGTCTTCTGGAGGCCAAACTTGGCCTATGAGACAAAAACCATGTACAAGTGTAGTAACCCTGTGTAGAAGATAAAATGAAATAAAAGGTATATCGCTACACAAAGCTATATAGGGCTGGAAAAGGATGGGGAGACGTGGCTCTGACTCTGCAGATAGTGGCCACCTAATACATGGGGGGATCCAAAATGTGAGTAAAACGCCCTAGGGACAAGTGATGGGTGGAGGTGGGTGTAGTATGTGGTACATCGGTGGTGGTCTGAGTGCCTCCTGAAGGAAGACAACCAAGGGGGTGGTGGTACGCCTATGCTCCATCATATGGTCGTAGGCAATCCTGATGCGTGAGACATCCTCATGATATAGTCGTGGTCGACGATATCCGCCCATGCGTGGTCGGCGCCGTGCTCTCTGTGCTGCTGCCCGGTGGAGCGTGAGCCCTATAGATGGACCTCTCTGATGTAGCTCAACTCGCTGAAAGAACTGGGTAATGGTCTGCTGGGTACTCACCCGTGGCTGACGTATGTGCTGTAGTGACCGCTCTCGCCTCTCGTATGCCGTTGTGAGAAAGCATCCCAAGCGTCTCTGGTCTCCCATAGTCATGCACAGCTGGAATGACTCCTCGATCTGGAACTGTGCTCGTAGGTCTAAGTATGCTGGACATCTGATAACAAAATGCTCCTCACTCTCTACCTCTGTCTGGCATACTGGGCACCACCTCTCCTCACGGGGGACTCCCCTGGACCGAGAGAGAGAGAGAGAGAGAGAGAGAGAGAGAGAGAGAGAGAGAGAGAGAGAGAGAGAGAGAGAGAGAGAGAGAGAGAGAGAGAGAGAGAGAGAGAGAGAGAGAGAGAGAGAGAGAGAGAGAGAGAGAGAGAGAGAGAGAGAGAGAGAGAGAGAGAGAGAGAGAGAGAGAGAGAGAGAGAGAGAGAGAGAGAGAGAGAGAGAGAGAGAGAGAGAGAAAAGAAAGAAAGAAAGAAAGTGTTTTTACGTCTATTAGGAGGCCGAACTCGGCCTATGAGACAAATCGATGTACATGGGTGTATCTTCTGTCAATCAGAAAAGATAAAAGTGCTGAAAAGAAACTGGTTAAGCTGATATAGATCTCCGTAGTATGCATGTGGGGATACCCATGAAAGTGGTGGGGGGTGTATGGAGTGCGATATCTATGATAGTCTATATGCAAAAGGGTAGTACAACAACCATGAGAATGCATCTAAAACGACTAACTAGCTCCATCCTGTGCTAGTGGGTGGGATGTAATATGTGATACATAGGTGGAGGTGGAGTCAGGGCCACCCTGATGGCTGCAACGGGATCGGCCATCATCTGGGATCGTCTCTCCTCCATGGCGCGATGGTCACAAGCCTGGATCTCCGCAATCTGGTGTCGGTGAAGTCTCGGGGCCCGATATCCTATAGCACGGGGTCGTCTCCTAGCTCGAGATATCTGAGCCTGCTGAAGAGTCACCCCGCTCGGTATGTGGGTTGAGGGGGGGAGGGCTGCAGCACGTCGTGGAATAAAGAAGTCAGTGAGCTGACTCTGTCTCCCTCCTGTATGGAGTGCTACAGTAGGCTGGAGTAGGGAATCTCTGTGACTCTGTATCTCTAGTAAGAATCGCCCGAACTGTCGCTGGTCTCTAGAGTCCATGATCTCTCGGAGGGTGGGCTGCCCTGCAAACAGAGTCTCGTATCTGCCTCTGATGCCAAACAGAGAGAGAAAGAAAGAAAGAAGAAAGACTTTTTAACGTCTATTAGAGGCCAAAATCGGCCTATGAGACAAAACATATACATCAGTATGATCCAATCCACTGTGATCCAAAACGAAAATAAAGTGCGAGTACTGCAAACGGGTATAAAAGGAGGGATAGTAGCTGGTATCAAGGGTGTGGGGTGCTATGGGTATGCACTCTATATGCTCAATGGGTGAGATACAAATATGATATGCATAGGGAGGGGAGGGGAGGCTCGATGGTATCACAACCCCCTAAATGCCTGGAGTGGGTGTAGGATATAATGCATCGGTGGGTAAGGCATCATGGCGATCCTCAAAATGCTCTGGGCGTCCAAATCGATAGGGGGAGAGAGAGAGAGAGAGAGAGAGAGAGAGAGAGAGAGAGAGAGAGAGAGAGAGAGAGAGAGAGAGAGAGAGAGAGAGAGAGAGAGAGAGAGAGAGAGAGAGAGAGAGAGAGAGAGAGAGAGAGAGAGAGAGAGAGAGAGAGAGAGAGAGAGAAGGGGGCAGGGGTACTGTCCTTACGGGTCATGGTAATGAGCAAATGACAAGGGCCCCATAGTAAGAGAGCGAAGAGGGAAGTCATCCCGCAATGATGTGATCCAAGTGCATATTACCAAATGCTGTACCTGATCCAACTCCCGGGTTTTAAATTCACGTTGAGAAAAAGCACCTTGTCTAGTTTGGATCATTAAAGAAGAAGCACAGTGATGTCTTTCCATATCCAAAAGCCATAGTGAAGACAAACACCTTAGATTGAATGATGCCTTCTGTGAGGGAGAGCACTAATAAGGCCCTGATAATTGAGCATCAAGAGCCACCTGTTGAGCTGGCAGTTGCCTTTGTGGTACTTCATTTTGCCATTGAGGATGTAGCAATGGAACCTTGAAACCTCCATGGACAGGAGACTCCATTGGCGAAAGTAAACCAGACTCAGATACAATTGAGCTGGGAGAAGAAATCGTCTCTGATGCAAGAGGTCACCCAAATTAGTAGGGGCCACGGGGAGGCCCAAACTCCTGTACTTATTTACACGTGAGGATGCAGTTCCCACTCGAAGATGCAGCTACAGCAGCATTCAATCTGGCTTGTGTAGATAGCACTTGATCTTAAAGTGTAGAAAACTCATTCACTGAATGACCTTCAAGCCTAGATACTCTTCCTAAATCCTCCTCCAAAGAAATATCTCTTGCATTCAATGCAGTTCTTAGTCTACTTCCATGTAAGCCAACTGCAAGAAGATGGAGAGCAGGAATATTTGATTGACACCAGCTGCTAGAAAGAGCACCTGGTACCAAAGGGGGGGGTTCAAAGATGCAATGTCCAAAGAGCTCACATTCCATGGAGATGGTATAGCAAAGCCAGTAGACACGTAAAGTGGCCGAAGCTCCCATCACTACAACATTTTTGGTTTTTATCTCCACATATACGAGGACTTAAGTTCAATATGTAATCAACCACATCCACACTGCCATACAGAGCTGCAACCATAAGTGGAGTCCGCTGCTCTGTCACCATTCGACCTGATCCATGCTGCCCACAGTACCAACGACCAGAAATGTTGATCTTCACATTTTGCTCTTCGATAATCTTTCTCGGATCCTTCACACTTCTATGAAAACATAACTTTAATCTGCCAAGAATCTGCATTCCTCTGAGCCCACACTGCTTGTTCTCGAATGTCCTGCTCCGGTGAACCTAGAAGCTCAAACTGCAATCGAGGGAGACGATCCTTTGAAGTCTAGAGACTATATCTGCATCTCTGATTTTTGAGAAGAGGAACTTTCGACAATGAGATAGAGTCATACGAGACAGAATTTCTGCATCAGTTGTGATAAGAATGAAGACCACGTAACGAGGAGGCTCCTGTAAGCTCTTCAGTAAAGCACTCCATGATTCTGGACATCGTCAGTGGTGTAGTCATAAAAAGGCTCCGGCTCAGTCATCAAAGGGGCTGCCTCCAAGCCACATTGATCATAGTTTATTGTCGTCGACCAATATCTCTCTGTTGCAAAATACCTGCAATCATACGTGTAGCTTGCAAAATGGAAGCTTATTAGTGCATAAAAAATCAACATTTGCTGAGCTCACAGGTATCTCTCATAAATTCACTGTTGCTTACACCCCAAAACAGAATGGTGTTGCAGAGAGAAAGAATAAGATACTTGTTGAGATGATGCATAGCATGATGTCATCCAAAAAGCTTTCTCCTAAATTTTGGTTTGATGCAGTACAAAAATCTAATCACATTTTGAATAGGTCTTCCACAAAAGATTTAAAGGTCATTACACCTTATGAAGCTTATTATGGTAAGAAATGCAATGTGAGTTACTTCAAAGTTTTTGGTTCTCCAGTTTATGTTCACATTGAGAAGAAGGATCGTGGTAAGCTTGATGTAAAAGCCATTAAAGATGTCTTTATTGGTTATGCAATTGAAATCAAAAGATACAAATTCTACGTTCCAGAAATATGTTCACATTGAGAAGAAGGATCGTGGTAAGCTTGATATAAAAGTCATTAAAGGTTTCTTTATTGGTTATGCAATTGAAAGCAAAGGATACATATTCTATGTTCCAGAAATAGGTAATATCCTATGCATATATTTCAGAAAGTCGGATCTATGATAAGAAGGTAGAGGTTCCAAATTTCATAAAAGAAGATGACGATGCATTTTTTAGAATGAATTTGGATACTTACATTCAGCCATACAAGAGGGTTAATGAACCTTCTCAAATCCTAAAAGATTCACTTGATAAAGGTGAAGAGAAAGTTTCATTCCTTATATCTATATCTAGTCCATAATCACTACCTCTTGAGGTTCCAACCTATGAAGTTGGAGAAAGTTCCAGAATTCCAGAAGAAAGAGATACTGAAGAACAAGAAGATTTTGCACCACTTTTCAAGAATACTCCGGGGTGGTTATATCAAACTTGGAAGGATAGAGGTATAAAAAACTTCACAAGAAGAACCAGAAGTCAGACAAGGAAAGAATAAGCTGATGAGGTAAATTACGTAGAACATTTTGAGATTCTTAATATTTTAGCACTAACTTCTATTGAGAATGAACGAGGTAATGTTAAAGATGCATTACAAACTCCTGTTTGGAAGAAAGCTATGCAAGAAGAGATTGATAAGCTATGCAAGAAGAGATTGATTCTATTCATAAGAATCAAACATGGAAGCTTTGTGACTTACCGAAAGATGAAAAAGATATGAGATAGAGAGAGAATACACAATTTTACGAAGTGTAACTGTAAGATAATGCTTACCTACACTATCTTATATGGGATGTCAAATTACAAAGTGTGTAGATGATTACAAATCTGAAGATGTGCTGAATATAGATACAAAATCTGAATTTAGGCACATATTCAGATTTTTAATCATCTACACACTTTGTAATTTGACATTCCATATAAGATAATGTAGGTAAGCATTCAGCTTACCGTTACACTTTGTAAAATTGTGTATTCTCTCTCTCTCTCTCTTACTCATCTCTTTTTGAGTCTTAAGGTGTGTATGCTAAGGTTCGTATGTTGGAAGATCCTGTAAATCTGTGATTATTATTACTAGGGCCCACCTCACTTCCAACACAAAGTACCCCTCTACAATATTGCACACAGGTCACTTGTGGTAGTGGCTGATGTTGGATGATTTATTGATGCCCAAGGAGGAGATCTAGATGCTTAGAAGATTCCTTAGATAGCCAACGAGCTTGATCCCCCTCAAAGGATCATCACTCTTGTATAGCTGTAGACGGTGAAGTGTGAAGTGTGTGGGTGCACGGAATGCAAAATGCACTACTCTTGGAGCACATTTAAGCACATGGCATATTAAAGCACATTACAGTAATATACACTTATCACCGAGAATCCTCCGTACCATCACTCCAACTTTATTTAAAAGTTAAACACAAAATAAGAGGGAGAATGGGTGAGAATCACAACAGCAATTATAACATGCAGCACAATAGAACACAAGATAATTGCATATGGCACAACAAGAGAAGAGTATATCACTAGTCAACAACCAAATGTAACATAGTGAGTGAAAACCATCAACTAATCATACCACTTGTCATACCACATAGAACAATGGAACAATAGAACTCAACCTCCAAGTATTCTCTCATAAGCAACATGAGCAGGCAACATAAGCAAGATAGGTCTCTCGGGTTTCTACGTGCTCTAAGCCTTCACTCCCTCTCTCTCGGTCTCTTTCAGCTATAGTCTCGTGTAGTGTGTAGTGTGTACTATATCCTCTTCTCTTGAGGCTTCTCCTTTTTATAGGAGAGAAGTGAGGAACAGGCTTCAATAGGAGAGTCTGTTACATAAGAGTAATGGAAAGTTAATGCTCTAGGCAGTTTCAATTGTCAGCATGGCCGCCAATACCAGACTTTGTCTTGTAGTGACGAGTGGCTTGGCTCCACTTGGCTTCCTTGTCACGTCTGCTTGTTGTTTTGCAGGGTTTGTCCCTTGATGAATATGGGCGTGCCGATACCCTTCTCTAGAACTTGGGCGCCTCAGCGCCCGATTCCAGCAGCACCTGGACATCTTGGTGCCCAACTTCAGTATCTGGACGTCTTGGTGCCCGGCTCTGGTACTTGGGCTCTCTGGTGCCCACTTGGAGTATCTTTTGCCTTTTCTCTGTTCCTCAAAAAATTTATTCTACAATAGCAAACGAGCCACTTAGGAAAGTGCTTGAGGTAGGATGGTCAGGTGATACCATAGGAGATGCGGAGCTTGGAAGATTTACTCATGATGTTCCACTAGGCGATGGTTTTGGCCAGATGGTTAAGGAGCCTAGTGGGCTTCTTATTGAGGTCATTGATTGAGTGAGAGCATGAGTGTTAGTCTGAATGACTTTGAAAGTCATTTATGATGTTGACGGTTTGGTTCCTCGGTTTTATCCAAGGAAATTGCTTAGAAAATCAATTTATATTAATGGGGGAAGTGCTACGTCCTTAATACCAAAGGACATCAATGATGGGTGCCTCTAGTTGAGTTGTCCGGCCAAGTGTGAATGGGTCTACCTTCTTAAAAGAGACTATAAATAGGACCCATGGCCTCATTTGTTTTTCATTCCTCTCATAAGTCTCTTGGACTCTTTGCCCATGGTGGAGTCCTCTACACACCTCTATGGTGTGGGTGTGGTGGTATTGGACACCATGCCCTTGTGAGGGTTTCCACCCGCTTTGCTGAAGGCTCCCAAGCTCTGGGTGGGTTGTTGTAGACCCGATGGCTGGGAGGTGAGTCTGATGTTCACCTTTCTATGTTTGTGAATATGGCTTGTGTCATGTCTTGTGTTGCAAGGTTGATCCTGGAGGGATCTAACAAGGGTTTTACATCATTCTTTGTATATGTTTCCACTTGTGGTCACATTGGCCCTTAAGCGGGAGATTATTGGAGATGTAAGGGTCATGTTACCCTACTCCTATATTGTTACACATATATCAATTATAAAGCATTGACTCATATGATCATTATGTGGGTTTCAAGGCTCCAACTCAAGTGTGTGTGTCTCTTCTTCTTCTTCTTCTTCTCTCTCTCTCTCTCTCTCTCTCTCTCTCTCTCTCTCCCCCCCCCCTCCCCCCCCCCCCCCCCCCCCCCCCATCTCTTCCTTGCTCTTCTTGTTCACCCCACAAAGGCTTTAATCTCTCTTTTACTTAATTTGTGCGTGAATTTAGAGTGTTTCTACACTTTATTTGATTTAAAAAAGGAGACAAAATTTGCTTCTATAGAGCATATAATCAAATCCACGATGCTTCCTAAGTACAATGCAAAGGGATCTTCTAGCTACGTAGTCGTCAATGCCTATTGATCCTTATAGTGGTTTTGGTTTTTGCATCAGTGCATCTACGTAGCATGGAGTATCACTACAGACTCTACTAAGATTGTCTTTCCTTTTCATGTGGTTACTGGTTGGACATAGGTTGAAGCGGCCCATTCTTCTGTTGTGCAAGGGTTCATCACAGTAATTGCACCTTAAATTTAGATTCTCCTCAGACTTAATGCATTGGAAGCTTTCAATTCTTGAGCAAAATCAACGTGAAACCCTATCTTTTTTAAGTAGAGGAATATCATCCAAGACAAAGCAATACACACTAATACACAGAGTTGAAGGCCTGTTTTACATCAAGAGGAAGATGTGGAGGGACCACTCAATCCTCTTCTTCAACAATTTTGTCCTTGTAAAGCCATGTGAGGAGGAATTCTTCTCACCTCTTCCAATGACTTGCTTCATAAATCCTTCTGAGGCAGAATTTACCCTCTTAGGACGATCCAAATCCCTTAGATAACTCTTTATATCTGCCCCACCATGACTAAATTTATGATTCCACTTGAGAATGATGTATTGAAACTCAAGAGGATGAAGAAGCCTTTCTCATCCATTTAGATGCAAGGTCTCAAAAAGCCATTAAAGGGTTTGACATCCATTTAGATGCAAAGTCTCAAATAGCCATCAAAGGGTGTATCATGAGAAAGATGACAAAAATCCTTAGATGATGTCTAAAAATCTACCTAGCAAGCTTCATGACACTGGAGAGGGAGAGGCATATGATGTTGGCAAACATGCAAGGTGAGAATTGCTGGGGCCCATGTACCTTTCCTGACTATCTGAACCTTCTCTTCAGATTTATATCCTTTATTTTTGGATGCACAAGGTTGTGTATTTTCCTCTTAATTCGACAAACAAAGTTCATCTGTAGATGGTCCCACAAGTACGCCTGCAATTTGAAATAACAGTGTAACCCTATTTATAAAAATGTATGTGAGAATGTGGAGATTACAAAAAGTATACGTCACTGCACTTATTGTTTTTGGTTTCTTTTTTTAATTTTATTGTTATTTTTAAATACTATAAATATAATTTTGATCATATTTGTGGGGTCAGAGAACAGAACGGTCTAAAGCAGATGAAGAGCATCGATTTTCTTTAGAGACTGCTTTGTCTTACAGTCCAGTTGAGCTGGTAGCACACAATCTCATTGACAAAGTGGCAAATGAGTATCAAAAGTGAGAGCATATCATCATACTTATAATTGTCGAACTAACAAGTCTCATATTTTTTATGATATTTGAACTATCTGACTCATGAATTAAAACTCTAACGAGTTAATGAGCTCACATGATTTTGTTGCTCCTTACAGAAAAAGGCATGGAGTATGGTCACAATTGGGTCGTCCATATTCCTGTCTCGGAATGCCAGCATTGTCATTACCAAAAGAGCATCCCGACCCAAGGGATTTAGAGCATTTTATGTCAGAGGATATGTTTTCTTCTTTCTTTATGAGCACAACCAAGCCTCCAGTACGCAAGGTTTCTATTGCTGGAACAGGGCCTGCTCTCATCAAGAAGTCAGATTTATTAGTGGGGGGTTCAAGATCACATATGAACCTTCAGTGCCTGCTATTGAAAATGGGTCTATCACATTTGCATGGTATGATTTTAAAAACAACTATTTCTCTAGTACTATGCGCACGTTGACTACTTTGAAGGTACATAATCATCGGCTAACCTTATGGATTTATATGTGGTTTGATAGATGCTTATTATCTCTGCAGAAGGGCAGAGAGAGGACATAGGAGCAGGGGGACATACAGACAATAGGAAAGGTTTCTCGGGTCTTGACCACAATCTTATACTCCTGCCCATTATTGTGGAGGGAGAGTTAGATGTGGAGATAGAAACATTGTAGTTTTGTGGACTTCAGTAAAGCACTTCATGTGTCCATCTGATGTACACACAAGGTAGTGAATCCATCCAAAACAACAAAAATAAACTGTCAAAACACCCCCCCCCCCCCCCAAACCAAAAAAAAGGAAAAAAAAAGAGAGAGAGAGAGAGAGAGAGAGAGAGAGAAAGAAAGAAAGAAAGAAAGAAAGAAAGAAAGAAAGGAAAAAGGAGCCTCAAGATTTGGTGCCCATTGCAGTTTTCAATTATTCCAAAATGAAATACATGAAAAAAGAGATGTAGGTCGTGGCAAATACAGGAACCAAAAAATGCACGAGCTGGTCAAGAGGGAATCAAGATATTGAATTATGCGAGACTAGACACTTGAGATCTATCAATCAATCATAAGAATGAAAGGAATAAGTATTGCAAATTCTGATATGGCAGCAGATTAGTAACAATGTATTCCAGGGGAAAGGCAAAAGCCCTATTAAGACTTCAGCTAGCAATCAGTGAACCAACAATAGAGCTGTTCAATTCAAGTTTTTTAACATAACTTATAAATCTGCATGCACAGTAAGAAAGAATTGCCCTAAAATGCAATGTCTCTTGACCATACTTTATTGAGTTCATTGCCTTTCAGTTGATTGGACTTATTCCTTTTGGTTCTCAATACCATTGTCCATTATGATCAATCACCAAATGCCTTTCAAAGAGGTTCTAGGATTAACAAACAACCAAGCTATAAACCTTTCCGAAAAGCAAGATATGTATGTGAATAAAGTACAAGTACACTTTTTTTTTTTCGGATTTTCTTTACTTTCATCTCTCTCTCTCTCTCTCTCTCTATTTCTCTTGACATGGAAGCCAAGTGCCATTGCATCTCTCTCTCCCTCTCTCTTCATAGGAGGTCAAATGGTACGGAATCCCTCTCTTTCTCCCCCTTCACGTGGAAACACTGCATACACTGTTTTCTCTCTTTTGTACTCTCTATACACTTTATGCTCTATGCACATGCATGGATCCCATCTTCCACTTTGGACATGTACCCATCTCTCTCTCTCTCTCTCTCTCTCTCTCTCTCTCTCTTTGGGGGACCGACTTGGGACAGAGATTCACCGTACACCGCACTTTCCGATGACATACTACATTACAACACCCTAGGTGAAGTCTTCCTCATGGAGGACTTCAACGGCCGCACCCAGTCACATGAGTGCGAGTCATATGCTATGGAGCATCCATGGATCATGAGGAGTAGAGATCCGGACGTGACGAGGACCAGTAGAGTATGAGCGGATATGGGTGAGGACACCACCGGGTATGGTAGACATTTACTTGAGCTTGGCAGCCGACATCGTCTTGTTATATATAACGGGATGCACCATTGGCCAGGCTCAGGTGGACTTACTTGCTTCCCTCATGGGGGAGGCGAGAGCACGGTCGACTACATTCTGGATACCATTTCTGGAGTTTCACTTATTCCCTCACTTAGTATTGGACGACATCCAGTCGGTGCTGACCACCCTTCCTCAATTATGCGCTTCTCAAGCTGTTGGGAACTTTTTGGTGAAGAAGTGGCTGAAGAAAGCCACTTCTTTTAGTTTGTTAGGTCTATTGTCATCACCACCCTTCCTCAATTATGCGCTTCTCAAGCTGTTGGGAACTTTTTGGTGAAGAAGTGGCTGAAGAAAGCCCTCCATCCAAGCTCGCAACACAAATTGCATGATCTATTGCCATTGAATGCTACCCTTGAAGAATTCATCGCAACATCTACATGAGCGGAACAGGCTAGAGTCACATTTAGGGAAGCCTCCTTGCCTATATCCACAACAAGGGATGAACCTGTGGCCCAACTTTCAAAGAAAGTAGAGTCCCTCAGGCTTCAAAGAAGCACCCTTGAGATGGATATACTTGCAGACCTAAGGCATGACATAGAAGAGTTCCGAAGAAGGGATGTAAAAACCACACTATGGTGTACAACATGCAATCATCAAGGGCACACCCACATGGATTCCCATGTCAAGTTTACATGTTAACTTTGTGTTAAGCACGGATGCGAGGCAAAGGAATGCTACAACTTGAAAGGGCTCCTAGTGGCCCAACCCACTGCATATTGGGGGCATGTTCAAGCTCCCACACAAGAGACTTCACACATCAAGAACCAGGAGCACCGACATCCATACTCTATTCTACCTCAAAAGGTGACACCCGATCAACGTATGGAGTCTTGATTTGTAATTCCCTACGATGACCTATCATGTGCTTCCCGTGTGGTGTAAGTGCTCCCTTCTTAAGGATGAATCCCCTTTCTGAAACTACTGAGAGGGTTGTGAACTATAAGGAATTTTCTAAAGGTGTATTTGGAGGAGAAAGCATTAATTCCTTCCACATCTTAGTGGAACAAGATGGCCGCTAGAAAAGAGGAGCTTCCATATGCCCTCTCTATTCGCCCACATAGTGGAATAAACCAAAGCTAAAGAGAGTAAGGCTACAAGAAGAGAGGCTGAAATGAAGTAAGGACCTATAACTAATGTACACCAAGAGGAGTAGTAACAAAGAAAGTACAAAGGACAAAGAGGAAGGTAAAAGTATAAGTGACAACAAAACTATAGAGGATGCCTACCTTTCGACCGAGGAATGGTAGAGCTTTAAAACAAAACCACTTCTTCCACTTCCCACGTTGTCCGGTCTATGGAAAGGAAGTTTTCAAGACCACATTTAAGAAAGTGATTCTCTACGACATCCTACACTTAGACTCACATTTTTGGGGGGGCTTCTAAAAATTATGGATGATCTTAGCTCGGAAGGCTTTATTAGTGGTGGGAAAGAAGGCACTTGTGTCCTCATGTTGGCTTCCCCACTCATTGATTATGGAAGTACCCTTTTGACTTCAACTATCTCTGGGCAACAATTTCCAAGAGTCATAGTGGGTAGGGGATCAAGTATCAACCTCATGCTAGAACACACCATGCAAAAGTTGGGCTTGCAACCTTCCAAAGAGGCCCATTTTGAGGTAACATTGGTAGAACATAGCAAATTCCACCATAAAGTTGGGCTTGCAATTTCTCCAAAGAATCCCATTTCGAAGTAGGATTGGTAGACCATAGAAAATTCCCAACTTTGGGTGTAATGTGTGAGGTGGTGTTGGAAGTGTAGGGGTCTACCTTTAATGTAGATTTTCAGGTCATTAGGTTGCCCCCCATACCTTGAAGCTTTCCTTACTCATTGGAAATTTTTGGCTCGAGGAGGACCAGACATATCAGATAACAGGAAGAGAGCTAGACGACCAATTTAGACAGCAAGGTGAATACAAGGAGTTTGTTGTTGCAAGGTGGTTGAAGGATGTGAGAAAGGAAGTAATAATGTTCGATCTTCGCAATATTGATGCTCAATTTTGATTCGATGTTATCCAATTCATAGATGAGTTCTCCGCACCTTTCATGGTGGCAAGGGTGGGGGCAATGCAAGAGGGTAGTGTGGAAAGAGAGGCCTCCTTACAATAAAAGTCCCGGATTAACTTTCAATATCCTTGGCCAAGTCTTTTTATGTGTGATAGTGGATGGAGGATTTACATCAATGTGATGATTGAGCACACCATGTAACAACTCGGCCTATGTCTATACCCACATGAAATTTGGACTCAAAAATGCACCTGCATCATTTAATGGAGCAATGTATTTAATACTCAATAAATGGGTAACAACATTCTTGCGCATTTTCATGGATGACTTTTCTATATTCTTAGGTAGGGGACAAAGAGCCATTGCACATGATTTTTACCAATGCTTGGAAAATTTGAAGGAAATCTTTGAGCAGAGCATCAAGACACGGTTGAAGTTGAATCCTGCCAATTGTTAGTTTCGGATACTAAAGGTACTCTCCTTGGCCACATGCCTATGTCAAAGTATTACTGTAAATCCGTGCAAGGTATCATGCATCTTGTCCATGCCCATTCCATGTACTCTCATAGAAGTGCAAAGCTTTGTGGGCCATGTACAATACTGGAGGAGGTTTATACATATGTATTCTAGAATAGCTAAACCATTATCGAGGCTCATGAGAAAGACAATACCGTTCTCTTGGAGCCTCCAAGCAGAGAAGCCATTCAACGAGCTAAAGTTATGTATTGCACCACTACAAGTTATTCCTAATTGGTCCCTTGAGTTCCATGTGCATAAAGATATGAGCCTTTATGGAGTTGGAGCTGTTTTGGCACAACCATCAACACAAAGAGTAGACCAGCCCATTGCTTATGCAAGTAGGGTACTCACAAAGGTGGAAAAGACTAGAGCACAACCTAAGGAGAAGGTTTTTCCTTTGTGTTGGCACTCCTAAAGTTCTAGTAGTATCTCTTAGGTGTGCATTTTATTGTCATTTCCGACCATCATCCCATAAGGTATTTAATCAATGAACAACAAGTAGCAGGAAAGGTATGGCATTGGTTACTACTTTTTCAAGAATATGACTTTGAAATGTTGTAGATACTTTGTTTGTCCAACCTAGTGAGGAATTCAAATTGGACAAGCCCATTCAATGCACGTGCAACATACTCATAAAGGATGAAAGAAACGAAAGCACCATAGAGAGGAAGACCCTTTCACTATCTATTATTATTGATCATTAGCCTCTCAAATACCTACTCAATAATAAAACTGTAGTTATTATTGATCATTAGCCTCTCAAATACCTACTCAATAAGCCGCAAGTAGCAAAAGGGGTACGGAGATAGTTGTTGTTGTTATGAGAATTGGATTTTGAAGTGGTACACAACTTGGTTCACAAACATGTCATGGCTAGCTGACCATCTCTCACGATGCATGGGTTACAATTGAGGAACATGGTAAAAGTGTGGAGGATGACTTACCAAATTCACAACTTTTTCATGTACATGCTCAAGGATGGTAGCAAGATGTCCATGAGTTACTTCAGAAAAATATCTAGAGCATATGACCCATGTAGCTTTCCCCACTGGTTGGCTACTTTGGAGATGGGCTCTCCTTTGAGTGGTATGCTTCGTGTAGTATTACTTCTCATGTGCCTTGGCATGAGAAGTGTCTCACCATTGGTCTCTTTGGTGAAGGGTGAAACAAAATGATGGTCTCCCCTGTGTGGATGTGCCCGAAGTTGTGGTCTCGCTTATGCCGGAGACTTGTTGTTTGTCGCCAAATGGATGGTTGCACCTACAGTTCGTCACTCAAGTAGTTGGTGGTTGGTTGCACTTGCTGATGGTCGCCCAAGATTGCCTCCCACTATGCCATACTTGGTCAACTATGCATCCACTCTAGTCGCCTCAAAGAAGATGTCATGAACATATGGTCGCCCTTGCTCATGCTCCTCCTAAGTGATAGTCTCCCTTCAGCTTATGAACAAGTCATGATGGTCACCCCTCGCACCACATAGTGTGGTCAACCTGATGCTCCACCAGTGTCCGTGCAAGATGCTCCACCACTTTCCTTTCAAGATGCTCCGCCGCTGTCTCTGCTCATGCTCCACCAATCTCCCCGATGCTCCACCACTCTCCCTGCTTGACTCTCCACCACTCTCCCTGCCGGAATCTCCACCGGTCTCCCTTCCTCATGCTCCACTAGTCTCCGCTCACCACATAGGTGGTCTCCCCTTCTTGATGATCAGCCACATAGTTGGTCTTCCTTGTCTTAGCCGAATCGATGGTTGCCTTGCATAAGGTCGCTCCAGCTATATGGTTGCCCCAACTTTATGGTTGTTCTTTCATGATGGTCACCCAACTTTATGGTCTCCCCTATTAGATATTACACCAAGGATGGTCACCCTAGATTTTCTAAATGTAGTCACCTAAGCTTCCTTCTTCACGTCTCAATTGTGGTCACCCTTGGTATAGGCAAGTTGGTCGCCCCACCTAGGGAATGGCAAGATATATGGCACCCAATCTTGACTCCAGAGCATGGATGGTTCCCCCAAGCCTCATCAGATTGTCGCCCAAGCCATTGTCTCCATGTTCAATTTGGGGTCTCCCTCTCCCTTGAAACTAGTGCTACTCTCCCTCTCCTTTTTAAAGGGATGAAGACCCCCAACCTTGTCTCTGTGTTTGGAAATACTCACCCTCGCCCTCTTAAGCACCATGATGGTCGCCCCTTGTTGATGCTCCACCAAATGATCTCCCTTTCTCAATGTGGTTGTCCACTCACCCTCTCTCTGAAGACACACCTCACATAATTGATCGCTCACCATACTCACCCTTGGTTGGTGGCCTTGCCTCCCCCCCTCTCCTCACCATCCCTCCACCCTCGTTTCCCACCTTCTTGCCCCGCTACCCTCCCTCCACCACCACCTCCCCCCTCCCCCCCCAAAAAAAAAAAGAAAAAAAAAAAGAAAACTCTACCGCCCCCATCCCTCCCCCTTGTGCCCCCATTACCCCCCCAAAGCCATCCTCCCTCCACCCCTCTCCCTCCGCCAATTCTTCCGCATCCCTCTGCCCACCTCCAACCATTCCCCTCAACCCTCATTCCTTCCCCGTCGCCTCCAACCTCCTTCCCCCTCCTTCTTCTCCCATCAGCCCCTCATCCCTCCACTCTCCCCCCCCCCGATCAGCCCCCATCCCTCCTGCATCCCCCTAATAGCCCCCATCCCTCTGCCTCCCACCTCTGTCCATCCCCCCATCCCTCCACCTCCCACCTCCACCCATCCCTTTGCCTCCAACCTCCCCCCCTGGTTTCTGCCCACCCCCCCTCCTTCCCCCGGGTCTTCCTTGGGAGACATCTGATAAAATTGGAATGATACGAAGAAGATTAGCATAGCCCTTGGAGAAGGATGACACGATATAGAAGGGATTAGCATGGCCCTTGCACAAGGATGATGCACCCACCGCCAATCAGACATTTGATAAAATTTGAATGGTATCAAGAAGATTAGCATGATCCCTGCACTTCACAAATCGAGATATGTTCCATGGATTATGGTACTTGGAGAACGATGACACTCACGGATCACAAAATATGGTCCGTGTTCAGTCTCAATCACTCTTCGGGGGAGTTTTCCCTATAGATTATCGTTGATCTCACTCTTCTTCACACGAAACAAGCGGTTCTTCTCTCTTTTCCAATCTGTCTACAAACAATCTCTCTCGGGTCTTCCAATCTCTCTACAACCAAGTGATCACTTCTTCTAATTGCAACTCCTGTGTGTGTGTGTGTGTGTGTCTCGACCAAATGGTCAAATTTCTTCACTCAAGGTGGTCAACATCAATCTCTTCAGGAGGATATGTTCTTCTCTCTAGGTGGTCAAGCTCTTCTCCTTCCAACAACCACTCTATCTCCTTCCATGCCCTCATGCCTTCCGAAACAGGGAACCCTTTAGTGGTAGGCACCTGTAGAGCCCCACTTGTTCTTTCCAATGATTTTAGTGTACTTTCCAATGATTGTGGCATACTTTGTGGTACTTGAAAGGGTACTTTGTACTTGAAGGTACAGTACTATGTACTCTAAGGTATTTGGATGAAGTATGTAAAAGAATCCCCCTCACAAAAATTTTGGATGTATACTCTTTGATAGATTACTCATCTCCCCCAACATGTAGAAGTAAGCATTCAAGCCTCTCCTTGTATGCCAAGTGGCATAGGGCCCATGGTTCTTCCCTGCCTACCATGTGGAAGGTACTTTGCCTCTCCTTTTCCTTCCACATGGATCTTTCTCTATGTAGAGTATCTCCTTCCGTGCAGGTGCATGCTTCCCCAAGGGCATATCCCAAGCAATCTCCAAAAGCACCCATGTAAAATTCTCTCTCTCTCTCTCTCTCTCTCTCTCTCTCTCTCTCTCTCCCCCTCTCTCTCTCTCCCCCTCTCTCTCTCTCGGATGTGATGACAACTCCCTACACTCTTCTCAGTTTGCATGTAATCAGGATCTTAGAGATGTTTCTCTCCAGTTTATCATGATGGAAGGGCAAGGTAAGCTCATCGGTGACTTCAACAAGCTCATCTTCTCCTCCTCTATGTAAGGACAAGATGGAGCGATGTGGGCAGATCTACCATGGACGAGCATCTATCAAATCTATCATCTATCATACATATGATCTCCGAGCATCCATCATCTATCATCTATCATCTATCAGCTATCAGCTATCACCATATCTCTATCCTCTTTAGTCATCTACCAATTCCAATAATCCATCAGAGCTTGTACTGTACATCAAAGCATAGCTTGTACTGTACATCCATCTTTGGCCATCTATCAATTCCAATAATCCATAAACTTGGGGAGAGAGATCAAGGGGAGGGAAAAAGAAAGAGAGAGAGAGAGAGAGAGAGAGAGAGAGAGAGAGAGAGAGAGAGAGAGAGAGAGAGAGAGAGAGAGAGAGAGAGAGAGAGAGAGAGAAAGAAAGAAAGAAAGAAAGATATATTAACGTCCACGGGAGGCCGAAGTCGACCTATGGGACCGATCAGGTACATCAAAACATTACATTCCACTTGGGGGGAGGCCCTCAAGGGGCTATAATAAAAGGCAAAAATCAAAATAAAAATAAAAGGGGGGGGGATGTGGCTTCCAAAGCACTCTTATGACTCATAAGAGTTTCAAAATTACATCAATGTATATTACAAATGAGAGAGAGAGAGAGAGAGAGAGAGAGAGAGAGAGAGAGAGAGAGAGAGAGAGAGAGAGAGAGAGAGAGAAAGAAAGAAAGACTTTTTAACGTCTATTAGATGCCAAAATTGGCCTATGAGACAAAACATATACATCAGTATGATCCAATCCACTGTGATCCAAAACGAAAATAAAGTGCGAGTACTGCAAACGGGTATAAAAGGAGGGATAGTAGCTGGTATCAAGGGTGTGGGGTGCTATGGGTATGCACTCTATATGCTCAATGGGTGAGATACAAATATGATATGCATAGGGAGGGGAGGGGAGGCTCGATGGTATCACAACCCCCTAAATGCCTGGAGTGGGTGTAGGATATAATGCATCGGTGGGTAAGGCATCATGGCGATCCTCAAAATGCTCTGGGCGTCCAAATCGATAGGGGTGCGCTGCTGACGTCTCTGTATCTCCATGTCATGGAGTGCGTGAATCGCCTGAATCTCTCTTTGATGTGGACGAGCTCTCCGGACAAGGGGTCTCGGTCGTCGACGCTGTCGTCTAAGCTCCTCTGCTCTATGTAATGTGACACCCCGCATCGAGCTGGGCCCTCGAGTGTATGTGGGTCTGAAAAAATCTGTAATATAAGTCTGAGGGGGGGGGGGTCAGGTGTATCTCCATCTGGTGCTGGACGAGTGATGCGCGATGGTGCTGGAGCTCTACTAGGAAACGACCTAGAGGGCGCTGGTCCTCTGTCCCCAATAAAGCCCTGATCTCTCTAGGCCCCCTGAAGAGCTGTGGGTAGCGGTCTCTGATGTCCTCATATGCCTGGCATCTAAGTGCTCCTCGTCCTCCACCTCCTCTCTACATATCCTGCATAATCGCTCATCCCTGGGGGTATGTGTGGCTCTCCCAATCTCAATCTCGAGCTGGTGTGATGATACTCTGAGCTGCCCAATGGCCACTCTCTCAGCTGGTGCCATATATGTATCCATGTATCGTGGTCTCTGAATGAAACCATCCGCTGTCACAGTCAGGAAGTGCTCTCTGTAGTGTTGCCTCTTTGTGGGAAGAGGCTCCCGTGGTGCTATCCATGTCTCCCTGACGTGTATCTGTAGTAGGTCCTGACGGATGATCCTATTCCTCTCCGAACGAGAGAGGGTAATGTGGGGGGAAGAGAGGTCATACTGAAAAGGGGGGAGATCCGTAATGCTTATGCCATGGTCTGCTAACCATCGGTAAGTCTGTGCATACCATACTCTCTCATGCCCTGTCTCTGCCAAATGTCTAGAGCTTTCAAATGCAAGCCTGGTGAGTCGGCTAGTGGGGAGCTCTCTGACTCTCAGAACAAAGGTCACCAACTGGAAGAGGGCCTCCACTAGCATCGGTGGTGTGCCAAGCTAAGCTCGTATAATGTCATGTGGAACGGAGGGCTTGCTGCGCAGCAAGCGTGATATCATGGTTATCAGGGGCCTCTCAATCTGCGTCCACATCGCCTCTGTGATCCCTGGTGCCCATACTGCTGCTGCGTACATCAATGCGGGTGTCACTAGAGTGTCAAAGAGCCACCCCTTAGTCCGGGGCTCCTGAAAATGTGTCTGAAAGCAGCGTCTCTCCAATCCTGCAAGTGCCGCATAACCTCGCGTCAATCTATCTCTGGCAGCCTGTGCCATGGAGAATACCCCTGTGCTGCCCGAGAAGGTGATACCTAGGTAGATGTAGGAGTCCACTACCTCTATCTGTCCTCGAGCTGCTGTGAAAGAAGCGCGATGGCGTACTGTCCTGGAGGTATGGAAGATCATGACCTTGGTCTTGCCAAGGTTCACTGTGAGTCCTCTCTCCATGCAAAAGGTATCGAGCGCCTGTAAATGTGACTGCAACCTCTCCTGTGACTCTGAGAGAAGGACAATGTCATCAGCATATAATAGGATATGTACTGGCGTACCTCCGAGGTCTCCTCCTCGCCCTCTCGCTCGCTGTATATACTCCGTGATCTCGTCGATGTAGAGATCGAAGAGAGTGGGTGAGAGAGGGCAACCTTGTTTCAAACCAATGGTGCTAACAAGGCTGTCTGATAGACCGCCGGGGCAGCGTACCCTGCCTGTGACTCGTGCATACAAAGCGTGGATGGCCGATAGCATGTCTGATGGAAGCTGTAACTCCTGGAGCCTCCGTAGTAGTCTCTCTCGAGGGACCATGTCGAAGGCTTTGCGGAAATCCATAAAGCAACAGTATAATCTCTGCTTCCTCGCCTTCGCGCTCTCAATCAAGCAACGAAGCACGAAGATGTGGTCGATGGTGGAGAAAGTGCGGCGGAAGCCTGCCTGGCCGGGTGCTCTGATCCCCGCTGCCTCAGCGTGTGTACTGAGCTCTGCCTCTAGTACTGCCCCATAGATCTTGGCCAGGATATGGCCTATCATAATAGTCCTGTAGTTCCCTGGGTCCATCATATCGCCGGACTTATGGATAGGCGTAATGGTATGCATAGTCCATGAGTCGGGTAATCCCTCAACCAAAGCACGGTTGAAGAGATGGGCGATCAAGTGGGAAACTACATCTGCTGCGTATATAAAGTGCTCTCCCTGTAGCCCCGTGTGGTCTGCTGAACGGCCATGCTGTAGCCTATGGATGGCCTGTCGTACCATGCCTGCTGTGAAGAGGGTGGATATCACCGGACGCGGTGTGGAAGGAATCGGTAATGGTGGCTGTCCTGGGACGTCATATAACCTCTGGGCGTAGGTGTGCCAAGTCGAAGGATCTGCTATGGGTGTAGGTGGACGTGGCTCACGTAGTGCCCTCCACGCGGTGGCACAATCCCTACTCATGAGAAGGTCGATCAACTCTTCCTCCTGTCTCTCCTCGAAAGCTCGCCGCTTCCGGCGTGTGAGGGCTCGCATCTGCCGTCGTGCCTCCCTCTCTGTGATGGATCCCAAGATACTCTGTGCTCTGAGATGTCGGTATAGTTGCCTACACTCCTCATCGTACCATCTATTCTGGGGTGTATGCCCCAGCCGTGTCGGATGTGCACTGCTGTGGGTGGTGTATGGGAAGCTGAGAGTAGCGGATGTATGGAGGATCGAGGAGAAGTGGGCGGTGAGGGTGTCCAAGGAGGCAGAGGGATCAAGGGAGTAGATGCGCTCTCGAACATGGGAGCTATAGATATGTGCTAGCTCATGTCTAAAGTGAATGGTGGTACGGGCTCGTGGCTGTATGGTGACGGTTTGGGGTATGCGTGGTGAGCCGCGAATGGATAGAGAGAGAGAGAGAGAGAGAGAGAGAGAGAGAGAGAGAGAGAGAGAGAGAGAGAGAGAGAGAGAGAGAGAGAGAGAGAGAGAGAGAGAGAGAGAGAGAGAGAGAGAGAGAGAGAGAGAGAGAGAGAGAGAGAGAGAGAGAGAGAGAGAGAGAGAGAGAGAGAGAAAGAAAGAAAGACTTTTTAACGTCTATTAGAGGCCAAAATCGGCCTATGAGTATGATCCAATCCACTGTGATCCCAAAAGGAAAATAAAGAAAGACGGGTATAAAAGGAGTGGACAATAACTGGCCTCAAGGGTGTGGGGTGCTATGGGTATGCACTCTATATGCTCAATGAGTGTGGTACTATGCATAGGGATGGGAGGCTCGATGGTATCACAACCCTCTAAATGCCTGGAGTGGGTGTAGAATATAATGCATTGGTGGGTAAGGCATCATGGCGATCCTCAAAATGCTCTGAATGTCTAGATCGACAGGGGTGCGCTGCTGACGTCTCCGTATCTCCATGTCATGGCGTGCGTGAATCGCCTGAATCTCTCTCTGGTGTGGACGGACTCTCCCGAGTGGGGGTCTTGGTCGTCGACGCTGTCGTCTAAGCTCCTCTGCTCTGTGTAATGTGACACCCCGCATCGAGCTGGGTCCTCGAGTGGATGTGGGTCTGAAAAAATCTGTAATATGAGTTTGAGGGAGGGGGGCCAGGTGTATCTCCATCTGCTCCTGGAGGAGTGATGTACGACGGTGCTGGAGCTCTACTAGGAAACGACCTAGAGGGCGCTGGTCCTCTGTCTCCAATAAAGCCCTGATCTCTCTGCCCCCCCTGAAGAGCTGTGGGTAGCGGTCTCTGATGTCCTCATATGCGTGGCATCTACATGTGTAGTGCTCCTCGTCCTCCACCTCCTCTCTACATATCCTGCATAATCTCTCGTCCCTCGGGGTATGTGTCGCTCGCCCAACCTCAATCTCGAGCTGGTGTGATGATACTCTGAGCTGCCCAATGGCCACTCTCTCAGCTGGTGCCATTGGGAGAGAGGGAGGGAGGGAGAGAGGGAAGGGGGGGGGAGAGAGAAAGAAAGAAAGAAAGAAAAAGGTATATTAACGTCTTCTAAAGGCCAAACTTCGCCTATGAGACAAAATCATATACTTCACATGGGGTATCTTCATCTTCGATTTCGATTTTGAATATGGCATCTGATATGCTTTTCTTTTTCTCATCTTATTAGGGTACCATCTGTCTTGAAATACTTGGAAGAGTTTCCAAAGCACTCAAAATGTGGTCAAATGTGTACATATTGTTGGAAGCAAGTGTCCTTGTAAGCACTAAGGTTGCTCGTTGAGGCCAATCAGAATGCATCTGTTTCATGGATCCATGATCATTTTAATCCTTAAAATTCTAATTATGCTATTTCTCCATTAAGTGATTTGTTGCTTAACAGCATTAGGGAAGTTAAACCTGAAATTCCAAATCAAATTCCCAATTATTTAAAACAAAGCAATTAACTATGCATGTAATTTGTTGTTTTCATTTTTCCATACTCTGAAATCGAACAACATTTCACTCAACAGAAAACGTTTTTGGCCCAAATTTCATGCCCATTATGGTGGACCCCCAGCTGAAAGTGGTTAAGGGACTCTAGATTGAAGTTCTTGCAGTGATTGAAAAAAGTACATTTTAGTACACATGATAATTATATATGTTCAAGACTGGAAAATTGCTTTACACATCTTATCATAAAACCTAAGGATAGAAGTAATGCTATGCATACTAGTTTTCTTCCTTTATGATGACATTTATAAATCATGCCAAAATCAAGCTATCCATACTAGTTTTCGTCCTGGAAATCTACAAAAGAATTTACTTTATGATGATATTTATAAATCATGCCAAAATCATGCTATGCATACTAGTTTTTCTTCCTGGAAATTTACAAAAGAACTGCTTTATGATGAGGCATGATTCAAGGTTTTCTCTTGGCTGTCACTAACCCACAAATGATTTATAATCAGATGAAGCTCACACAAGGTTTCCAAGAGAGCCACTCGAGGTTTCAGATCAACTAAGGAAATCTGTGAAGGTATACATCAATAGAATGTTTGAGGAGAATGTAGTGCACACAAGTATGATATGTTTTACTTTGTAGTTCTGCAAGCAGACCTATTTTGGCTGTTATATGGATGCATGTAGTATTTCCTCTTATACATTCCAGAACTATACATTCTGTTCATAGACACAAAACAATTTTCTTTATTCAGGTCAATACACCGTTTTCGCTAGTAATGGATGAAAACGATCCTCAATGCCCAAGCTCAGGTTGGTTAACATTAAACAGAATATGACTTTTCTTGAAGCATACATGAAAAGAACTATGTTTGCAAAAAAAAAAGGGTTACAAACGAGTTTTATAACAGGTCCAGTACAGTGGTGAGGCTGCTATACATCTAATGAAAAGTGGTATGTGCTTGGTATCAGATACCAGAATCAGAACCTGAAATTGTGCAAATAGGCATGTATAGATAGGGATGCAAAAATGGATGATGATATAGGGAACTACCCATCTCACAAGATGTGCTGCATCCATTGATGACATATTTCCTTGATATGCTCGATGTTAAATGGCCGGATTGGGCATCTTGTGCAATGAGCTAGAATGATCTGGATCCCAGACTGGAGTTTTGATTGATTGTGTGCGGCCTTCTGAAGTTAAGGGTATCTGAACCGTTGTAGCTCAGTCTGATGATTAAGAAACATGCCTCTAGTGTTTGAAACCTGCTTCAAGAGCTGTGCATCTGACCGTCCAGTGATGGATGGCATAAAGAAATCCGTAACTTGCCTCTGAACCTGTCTCTATGCTCTACTCATGTATCTCTCTATGTCTCTTTACATCAAGCAAGAATAAAACTAAAACATCACTGGTTGAATCATGTCGCATGAATCCAGAAATTGACTCAAATCCTTCTCTGAATAAGCAGAGAAAATGACTATATCACTTAGTATGCTTAGAAACAAAATATGTAATGCAACTCTGCATCAGGCGTTCTTAGACATACACAACATACCCTGGACTAGGTAGATACTTATCTTTATCTGCCTTGGCTGATACTCGTCTAGTTCTGTCAATCTCAATGCTAAGCTAATTTTAAGATGTGTGTATCTCCTCAGTAGCATTTTACAACTCATGAGATAAACATGTATCCAGATTACTCTCCTTGATCAAAAGAAGATCTTGTATGAGTTGCAGAAGATGCGCTCTGCAGAAAGCCATCTTTGTTTCCAACTCATGTAATGGCTCTGTTCATGCGTCTTATATACTTATTGTCAAGAATCAAGTTATGATAAATGTGTCTGTAGGTAAAATCCGACAAAGGGTTGATGGGTAGGGAGAATGGGGTTGAATGGTATGGCGAATATGCCTTCAAGTACACACTAGATTTAGCCACTTGAGTGCAAAAGTACAACCAAATACAAACTTCCTTATGAATGAATGTGTCCAAACTTCCCTTACATATGTAGCTTACAGAGATGAATGAAATGTGTCAGAACTTCTCTTATCAGAGACGGTCCTTGCGCTCGAGAGGGAGCACCGGGAAGGGAAGCTGCAGGGGAAGAAGTGGGAGCCTGAGGGGGGGGGCACTGTGTTCGAGGAAGTGGGAGGATGTGGTACAGGCATAGCGGATGGGTTGGAACTGGAAGAGCGGACCAACAGGGGGCAGATTGGTGTCACGGTGAGAGTGCAAGGAACAATAGGAAAGGACGGGTAGGACGCATATGGGGGATGCATGAGGGCATGAGCTACAGTCGTAGGGTGGGGAATATGGAGGCTGATGGTTCAGAAGTCGGTAGAGGATGGGCATTGCGTGGGCGTGATAGCGGCAATGGGAGGGGTAAAACCATTGGGTCAATTGGAGGTGGAAGTAGAAGTGGGTGGGTGCAAAGCAGGAGGGGGCGATGGAGTGGGTGGGGGAGTCGAACCACGTGGAGACGAGGTAGTAGGGGGTAGTGGAGGGGGCGGAGTAGCGGATTGCCGGTGGCATTGTTGAAGGTAGGAAGGATGAGCATAGCCTTGCTTCTTTAGGGATAAAATGGAGAAGGAAGCGAGATCAAGAGGGATGACATGCGTGCAGAGATGTGGGGATTTTGAGGGGTGAGAAGAGGCGGGGTTTGGAGATGAGGAAGTGTTTTTTGGGGGGGGGGGGGGGGGGGGGGGGGGAAGAGACATCGCCTGGGGGAGGTGTATTGCATGAGGACAAGGGGCCATGTTGTGGCGCTGCAAACGAAGAGGAAAGAAAATGCTTGAGGCCAAGGTTACCGCCAAGAATTGAGTCTAGAGGACGAAGCAACCAAATAGCAGTTTTGGTGTGTGTATGTGCATGAGGCAATTTGTGTCAGAAGAGGAGAGAGATTGCTGGTAATTTCTTCTACTTGGTTGAGACAAGGATATGTGAGGTGCACACATAGCCATGTGTATTTGTGCTAGTGAAATGGAGTCAGACATGCAGTCAATTGTGTCAATTACATGCGTGCAGAGTGTGTAGTTCTGGTTTATGTATGCGGGAATGCATTGACCTATGTGCGGGCATGATGTGTGCATTTGAGGAGGTATGGGTGAGTGTTTCACTTCATATGAATGATGCCATGGCCCGCGTGTGTGCACACAATCAATGTTCAATGTGGAAATTGTGTGCATGATGTGTCCAATTGCGTGTGTGTGCACAATGGGAAAATATGTGTGCTCGATTGTGTGAAATGTGTGTGCGATGGGTGTCCAACCATCTGTGAATTGTGTGGGTATGTGTGTGAGAGAGGTGTATCTGCATGTGTGTGCACAATTGTGCATATGTTTGCGTAACAGTCCAACTGTGTGTGAATTGTGTGTATGCATGTGAGAGGTTTGTGTGTGTATGCATGTGAGAGGGGGGTGTGTGTGTGTGTGTATGTGCAATTATGTGTCTGTGCAATTGGTTGTCCAATCGTGTGGGAATTGTGTGTGTGTGTGTGTGAGAGAGAGGTATATGTGCATGTGTGTGTGTACGCAATTGTGCTTGGAGTGTGGGCAGGACGTGTGTAGATGATAGGGGGTGGTTGGTTTCATGTTTGAGAGGGAAAGGGAGGATGTGGGCATGTGCAGCAGGGAGGCATCGATGGTGGCCTGTCGAGCAGTAGGGAGGCAGCGATTGTGGGCGAGGGGATTGGCTTAAGGGAGTGGCGAGTGGGCAGCGAGGGTGGGCAGCGGGTGGGTAGCAAGGACGGAGAGGAAAGTTGGCGGGGAGGTCTTGGTTGAGGAAGAGGATAAAGGGGAGAGGGTACGTAGCTGGGCGCATGCTGGAATATTGGTGGAGCTCAGGGAGGGGGGGGAAGGTTGGCGATGGAATGGAGCTTGAACATATGAATGGGGGGAGAGGATTAGGCTCTAGTTAAGTTCGAGGGAGGTCTAATGTCATTAGGCACGAGAGATGATTCTATTGTAATGTTGTAATGCTAGATAAATAATGTAAATGGGGACATGAAGTTATTGTTGAAAGTTATGGAGCTTGTGCAGGCTCCAATTGTGAGGTTTGACACATACTCACCTCTCATGATTTACCTCTTCTTCACCATTTAAGTATTTATATCAACTCTTGTGAACTCAATTCAAGGCTAGGTCATGAAGCTATACATACTATACTCATAACCTTCAAGGAGAGTATTGAAGTAAAGGTGCAAACTTATTTTTGGCTTGGATAAAAGCCAAAATATGATTGAAGAGTTTGAGTAAAAAAAAAAAGGTGCCATCTTATCCATATGGAGTGATTTGGAGCACCATAAGTCACCCAAGGCAATGGATGGATAGAGGACAAGAAGTTGAGGGTCAAGAGGAGAGAGAAATACAAGGGTAAATGAAGAGACACAATATATCGTGCACATTTTTCCTATTTTATAAGGCTTTTGGGCATGCTTTGTTTGTGCAAATAACAAGGAGATGGTCTAGAAGCATATGCTGGTCATTCTCTTACCAAAGGATATCATAATTACCCCAAATAGTGTGCTACAAGGCACATAAGTATTTTAGTTTTATACCTTTCTATACACATCCACCTTGTGGAGGTCATTTCTTTCTATGTAGATATTAATTTAATACGTATTATATTGGTAATGAACCTGACTTGTAATCCTTGGTCAACCATTTGTCCAACAGAAACTAGATTCTTTGTTATATTCGGAGCATGCACTACAGCGGAAAGATGTTTTACCTTCCCATCCTCCATGGATAGTGGTATGTTTCCTATATGCTCGATAGGATGTGATGCATCATCATCTATTTCAACAAGTCCAAGAATCGGCAATTTTCGCAAACTACTAAACCATTCTACATGATTGTTCAAATGATTTGACGCACCTATGGAGTAAATTCAAAACATTTGAAGTGAGGGGGCAATTCGGTGCCAGATTCGGATGGAGGATCCAAGGATTTGTAGAATAAATTTTTGAAGGACAGAGTAAAGGAGGGCACCAAGGAACCAAATATCAAATTGGGCGCCAGGTGTCCAAATACTAAAGTTGGGCATCAGTGGTCCAAGTACTGGAGTTGGGCGTCAGTGGTCCAAGTATTGGAGTTGGGCGTCAGTCATCCAAATTCTGGAGTTGGGCACCACACGTCCAAAATCTAGAGTTGGGCACCAAGACGTCCAGATGGTAGAGTTTGGCGACTGCATGCCCAAGGCATACCCAGACAGGAAGACCTGACAAGGCGGCCAAGTGGGACCTAGCCACTCATCATTACACGACAAAGTCTGGTACTGGAGGCGGCCGGCTGACAAATGAAACCGCCTAGTGCATTAACTCCCCACTACTCCCATGTAACAGACTCTCCTATTGTAACCGGTTCCTCACCTCTCTCCTATAAAAGGGGAAACCTCAAGAGAGAAACATATGATACATGAGATGACATATGATATCCGATAGGAGATAGAGCATGTAGTGCACTCTACAGGAGAATATAGCGGAGAGTGAGAGTGGACTTAGAACTCCTAGATGGTTGAGTCCTGTTCATGTTAGTTACCTCTACTGCTTATGTTATTTGTTGATGCCACTTATGTGAGAATACTTGGAGTTTGCATTCTGTTGTTCTTTTGCTTGGTATGATCAGCTCTGGTATGATTCGTGGTATGATAGCTGTGGTATGAGATAATCACTTGTCTTCTGATTGTGTTACATTTGGCTTTCTAGTTAGTATGGTCTTGTGCTCTATCCTGCTCCATGCTTGCTGTTGCTTTGACTCTTACTTCTCAGTGTAGTTTCTAGTGATGATGTGAAGGCTTCGTGATAAGTGTCTATTATGGTACTGTGATTTAATGTGCTCATGTGCTTACATATTCCCAAGGAGTAGTGCATTTTGCATTCCCTGCACCCACACACTTCACCACCTACAAGTGAAAATTTGGCACACCCGGTGGGATAGGGCTTCTCGAGATTTCTCGTTACTGGAGAAATCACTTAGAATTGAGTACCCTTTCCTTTGAGAAATCATTTAGGATTGAGGGCCTAGGCCACCTCTCCCCCTCCTCCCCCTTCCTACCTTCTTGGGCGACTTCTCCTCCTCATCCTCCTTAATTTCTGTGGGCGACTCTCCTCCTCTTTTGGAGTCTTGGGCGACTCCTCCTCCTTTTTTGGCTTCCTAGGCGACCCTCCTCCTCCTCCTCCTCGGCTTCTTGGGCACCTACTCCTCCTCATCCTCTCTTGGCTCTTGGCTTGGGAGACTCCTCCTCCTCCCCTTCCTAATTTCTTGGGCTACTACTCCTCCTTATCCTCCTTCCTAATTTCTTGGGCGACTACTCCTCCTTATCCTCCTTGGCTTCTTGGGCGTCTACTCCTCCTCCCCCACTTGAGTAACCTCTTCTTGGGTGAAGAATCCTCCGGGGCGACCTCTTCATTGGGGCAATTTCCTCCATCAGAAGTAGTTCCAAAGATGGTCCATGACCCACACTAGAGCTAGCAAAGAGAAGAAGCTAAGCCCTAAGAAGACACCAATCAAAAGTTACCACAGAAGAAGGCCAGATCCTTACCTAACACCCATAAGAAGTCTATCTGTCTCAAGCCTATTCTCTAGAATAGAAGGGTTAGACGCCAAGGCTAAAACTCAAAAGACTCTACCTCAAAACACTCTTCTTAATAAGGCTATGGCAGAGGAACTTTCCACTCTTTTGTCAAGAATAAATATTAGATTTTCTTCATTTCATGGCGGTGCTAATGAAGATCCTGAAGATCATGTACGAAGATTTCTTTCAATTTGTAAGAGTAGGGGTTTACAGCAACGACACGACGCATTCCTTGCTCTCTTTCCATCAACTCTTGAAGGACTGGCGGACAAATGGTTCAGCCAGTACGCGGAGAACCATTTCCAAACATGGGAAGCATTGAGGACCGAATTCACAGACGCATTTCGACGAGGTAACTCTATAGAAAGAACGTTAGATGAACTTGAGAATCTAATCTTGCATATGGGAGAATCATTTTCAGAACTTATGATGCGGGCAAGATCACTTGTGGCAAGATTGCCGAAACCACCAAGGGATTTCCTTGTTAAGAAGTGGGTGGAGAAGGCCTTGCCGAAATCCACAGAGCAGAAGCTGAGAGAGCTGCTGCTGAGACGAGATGCCACTTTGAGAGAATTTGAAGCAGCTGCCACAAGAATTGAGGCTGCACGGGTTCATTTCGGGGCACATCCGGGAAAGACTTTCCCCCAAGATGAAGACATGGTGACAGCCTTGAGGAAGGAACTAGAGACCTTAAAGCTTCAAAGAAATCGAGAAGAGGACAAGGGTACTTCGGAAGGTCTCGCTCAAATACGACAAGAGCTTGAAGAACTCAAAACATTAAGGAGGTAAGAACTGAACTATGGTGTTCTCTCTGTAGTACTCATGGACACACATCACAAGAATGTCCAAGGAGGCTAACATGCCAGTTTTGTGGCAAGGGTGGCCATGAGGCCAAGGATTGTTATTTTCTGAAGGGTCTTGGAAATCAAACTATGATGCGAGGACAACCTCCGGCAACTCAATGGATAGGAGTGGCTCAGTACTCCTTGTTAGGGCAACCACCCTTACCATCCACTACAACACGCCCTGTAACAACTTTTTACACCAATCAAGGACCTCAACGGCAAGAAGGTAGGCCTCGTCAGAACCGACCACCTAGGCCTATAATGTGTTACAGATGTGGGGAGTATGGACACTTCCAGAGTAAATGTTCACTTCCTGAGGATGCCCCACCATGCAAAAATTGTCCTGAAACAAGGGATCATTACACGAAGGACTGCCCAAAGTCAATGCCGTCTACAAGCACACCAGGTAACTCTTGCCCCCTACATATGATCACAGTATCTAATGATAAGGGCAATGTAGGCTCCCCAAGCGCCCGAGTAGTCCAACTTGAGGAACTTCCCGGAGTAATGACTAAAACAACATCACCTGACATTAAGGAAGAAGTTGATGTAGGAGAAGAAATATCTAATGATGATCTAGGCGACATCATGGATTGGATTGAAGAGACCAACAATGTTTCATGCTTTACAATAGCAATCAAGGAAAAAGAAGAAGATGAACCTACTGTGGTAGAGTCTGTGGTATTAGGAGAACCAACAAAAGATTTCCGAAGAGGTAAAGTTCTGAAAGGAGTTGAAGGAAGAAAAAGGATTGAATCAAGCCAAACAGAAGAAGAACTAGTGGAAAGCATTTTTCCTTTGCCAGAAGTTCCGGTGGGATGGACACAAGAAAAGACCCAGGAAATCACCATCAATGATAGTCCAGCATTCACCAAGCAAATGCTGTTTAAGGACGAGGAAGAGGCAATTTTGGAGCCAGTTAAAGAAGTCAACTTAGGGGAAGAAGAAAATCCACAAAATCTTCTATTGGCAAGTTGGTTGTGGGACCACCCTCTTCTTCTCGCCGAGGTAATGACATTCATGAATAATTTCAAAGATGTATTTGCATGGAGTTACAAGGATTTGACAGGAATACCAAAAGAATTGGGAATACACACTATTCCTCTAGTGGAAGAAGCTCGGCCCATTAGAGGGAAAATGTATAGGTTAAATCCCAAATATGCAGAAGTAGTCAAGAAGGAAATCCAGAAAATGGAGGAAGCAAGTATCATAGTCCCTGTGGAGCATTTAGAATGGTTGTCCTCTATGGTTATAGCACCTAAGAAGCAACCTAATAAAATCAGGGTTTGTGTGGATTTTTGGGCATTAAATAAGGTAACCATCCCTGATGGGTTTCCCACCCCCTTTTCTGAACAAGTGATTGAAGATGTGGCAGGACATGTGCTGTACAGTTTCATGGATGGTTTCAGTGGGTATAATCAACTCGAAATCCATCCTGATGATCAACCAAAAATAGCCTTTGTAACTCCTTGGGGAACCTATATCTACACCAAAATGGCTTTCGGCCTTAGAAATGCACCAGCCACTTTTAATAGAACAGTATATCTCATCTTCAACAAGTTGCTCCTAAAATTCTTAAGAATTTTCATGGATGACTTTTCAGCCTTCTCTGGAGCAGCCTGCACCACTGCAGTAGAGAATGTGCCAGAACATTTGAAGCAATTAGAACAAGTATTCCAGCGTTGCAGAGAAACAGGTTTGAACTTAACCCTAACAAATGCCATTTTTTGGTAACCCAAGGTACCTTGTTAGGGCATGTGGTCTCTGCAAAAGGGATGACTCCAAATCCAGATAAGGTAATGTCAATTCTTAAGCTTCCAAGACCTATAAATGCTAAAGAGGTCCAGAGCTTCCTGGGGCACACAGGATATCACCGCAAGTTTATTCACATGTATGCAGAGGTAGCACGACCACTTTCACGACTTACGAGTAAAAGTTTTCCTTTTCAATGGTTTGAAGAAGAAGAATCAGCATTTACTTATCTAAAACAAAGGTTGGGATCTGCACCTATACTCATCTCACCGGATTGGTCTAAGACATTCCACGTGCATGTAGATGCAAGTTTGTATGCAGTAGGAGCTATACTGACTCAATCAAGCAAGGTACACAAATTAGATCAACCCATTCATTACGCAAGTAGGCTCCTCTCAAAAGCCGAGAAGAACTATAGCACCACAGAAAGAGAAGCATTGGCTATTGTATTTGCCCTCAAGAAATTCAGACACTATTTATTAGGCACTACATTCATAGTGATTACGGATCATCAAGCTTTGAAATATTTGTTGAATAAGCCACAAGTTGCAGGAAGAGTATGGAGATGGTTACTTCTCTTCCAAGAATTTGACTTTGAAATTGTACAGAGAAGCGGTAGACAACATGTCATTGCAGACCACCTCTCTCGCATCAGGCATCCAAGGCAAGCAACAAAGGGAGTAGAAGATGATTTTCCAGACAGCCAAATCTACAAGGTAAATATAGCACCTACATGGTATGATGATTTAACTCTCCTTCTAGGGAAAGGCCAATTTCATACTAGGTCTACTCCATTGGAAAAGGGTAGACTCCTCCTAAAAAGTAAGAATTTCATGATGGCAAAAGATACCCTCTATAAGGTTGGCCCTGATGGGATGTACAGAAGGTGTCTTCAACCACATGAAACAGAAAGTGTTCTACAGTTGGCACATGAAGGGAAGTCTAGTGGTCATTTTCCTGGACATATCACTGCACTAAGGATACTCCAAAGTTGGTGGCCATATCTCTTCAGAGATGCCACTAAATTTGCCAAGGCATGTGATGTTTGTCAACGATGTGCACCCAAACCAACACGACAAAGGAACCAACCTCTTAATATCTCTGTAGCTTGGCAACCCTTTGAGCATTGGGGAATAGACTTTGTTGGCCCTATTTTCCCAGTAGCACAAGGTTCAGGTGCAAAGTATCTTTTAGTAGCAACCGATTATGCCACTAAGTGGGCTGAAGTTATAGCCAGTAAGGAGTGTACTGCTGAAACGGTAGCCAACTTCTTGTATAATTACATCTTTTGCAGATATGGATGCCCAATAGAGGTCACAACAGATCAAGGATCCCATTTCGTCAACAAGGTACTGACTTTGATTTTTGAAAAGTACCAAATATTCCATAAGAAGTCCTGTGCCTACTACCCAAGGGCAAATGGGCAGGCAAAGAGCACAAATAAGGTCCTCATGCTCCTACTAAGAAAAACATGCTTACAGTTTCCTAATACATGGGGCCAGACATATCTTGGAACCTTGTGGGCATACAGAACCTCTTTCAAAGCCACAACAGGTCATACTCCATTTGAACTATTGTATGGAATACAAGCAATTGCTCCTTTCGAGTTCTTGCATGGCTCCAACCGCGTGGGAACCAATCGAATTCCTGGATTTACTAGCGCTCTCTCAGCAAACATTGTAAGGCTACAACTTCTTGAAGAAAAGAGAAGGATAGGCAATGATACTCTAGTGACAGTACAAGTAAAAAGAAAACAGGATCATGATGCAAACCTCTGGAAATCAAAAATTAAGGAAGGGAGCTTAGTTTTGCTGTACCATCCGCGACTATTTGAGAAAAAGGCTAAAAAGAAGTTGATGCCGAGATGGAACGGACCTTTTAAGGTCATACGCACACTTCCAAAAGGGGCAGTACAGATGTCCACATTGACAGGCACAATACTTCCCCTAGTCAATGAATCTAAGCTAAAACCCTATGTGGAAAAATAGAGAAGAGAGTCTTTGCCCTTGTATATAATGTACATACCTGTGTGTTGTTTCCTATTAGCTTATGTCATTTCCGAATTTAGATATTGGGCTTTTCTCATCTGTCTTCTTCACATAACTCATTTATCTACTCCCACTTTCCTCTCATAGGCTTACGCTTCAAACTGTTTTAAGCTTCTTCTATCTCTTATCACAGAGGTTCTATTCCCTTTTCTTTCTGAGGCCACCTCTCTAGGCCAAGATCTCTAGGCCAAGAATGATATGGATCATCTCGGACCACTCCTCCTAGTGATCACATGGGCGACCCTCCTCCAAGGCCCACCTTGGGCGACCCTCCTCCAATTCCACTTTGGGCGACCCTCCTCCAAGATCCACCCTGGGGTGACCCTCCTCCAAGGCCCACCTTGGGCGACCCTCCTCCAATTCCACTTTGGGCGACCCTCCTCCAAGATCCACCCTGGGCGACCCTCCTCCAAGATCCATCCTTGGGCGACCCTCCTCCAAGATTCCACTTGGGGTGACCCTCCACTTATTCCACATCCCACCTTGGGCTACTCCTCCTCCGATTTCTATCTTGGTGCCAACTAACCTCCAACTAAATAGACTTCTCCTCCATTGGCCCTACCTCCTCATCTTGGGAAACCCCTTTGGCAACCTACCTCCCAATCACCTCTATGACCTCTAAGGGCAACCCTCCCCCTTTTCAACCTTCTTTACAACCTCAATATCCACTTGGGCGAGCCTACTCCATATCACTTCCTCATGACCATCCCTTGGGCGACCCTACTCCTCTTCAACCTCCCATCAACCACTTGGGCGACCATCCTCCTCTTCAACATACCATCAACCACTTGGGCGAGCCTACTCCATATCACTTCCTCATGACCATCCCTTGGCGACCCTACTCCTCTTCAACCTCCCATCAACCACTTGGGCGACCCTCCTCCTCTTCAACATACCATCCACCACTTGGGCGACCACTCATCCTAGTGACCACATGGGCGACCCTCCTTCTCAGCTTCAGTGAGCAACATGGGTGACACTCCTCACTCTCACCTTCATTAGGCCAACAAGAGCAACATGGGTGACCCTCCTCCCTTTCCCCCTCAATGTGCCACATGAGCAACATGGGCGACTCTCCTCCCTTTCCCCCTCAATGTGCCAACATGGGCAACATGGGCGACCCTCCTCCCTTTCCCCCTCACTGTGCCAACATAGCAACCCTCCTCCCTCTCAACTTCCTTGCATGTGCCGACATAGGCAACCCTCAGTGTGCCCATCCTCCCTCTCAACTCGATATGCGATATGCCACAGGGGCGACTATCCTCCCTGTCAACTTCAATGCATCTTGGGCAACTATCCTCACTTGGGCAACCTGGGGTGACCCTCTTCCTTCTCAACCTTAGTGTGCCAGAATGGGCGACCCTCCTCCATGTCAACCTCAATGTCCAAACTCGGGCGACCCTCCTCCCTCTCTTCCTCATGGCCATTCTATGGGCAATCCTCCTCCATGTCAACCTCATTGTCCAAACTTAGGCGACCCTCCTCCCTATCCTCCTCATGGCCATTCTAGGGGCAACCCTACCTCCTTCCCCCTTCAATTGACTTGTACTACCTCCCCTCCTACTCCTTCTTGGGATTAATTGACACACATCGTATCCTCTTCATTATAGCCTCTTTAAGGATCTCAAAGGCAACCCCTCTTGCCTCACTTCAAACTTGGCTACCCACCTTTCCAACCACCTCACTAACTCCTTGCCTCCTTGTCTTCAATATTTAACACTTCCACCCCCTCATCTAGATTACTTCTCCACCTCCCAATCCATCAAATCTTCAAATTGGCATCTCTTATCCATGGTACTACACCCAATCTACACCTATCAAACTCTCATCCATCAATAAACCTTTCCCTCTTAACCTCCTACCGATTTCATACCTAAACCATCATCTTTTATTACCCTCTAGTATCTACCTAAACCATCTTCTTTTCATACCTGGAACAACCCTCCTCCTCTACTCCCCTCAATTAATCATTCCCTACAACCGACCAAGTACCACTTAGCGACACCTCATCTCCTCTAATGTGCCTCCTACTCCACCAAAGGCGACCCACCTCCTTGGCGATATAAATCTAAAACATTATCCCTGACTATGACGACCCCTCCTAGAAAACCTACCCCTTTCAAGGCAAGAGGTAACCCAACAACAAAGGCGACCACTCCTCAAGACTTGGGCGACCCTCTACCGTATTTACCATTCCTCCCAAAATTGGCGACCATCCTCCATTTTGCTGAATAAGGCGACCATTTGGGGGACACTCCTCCTACTTTACCATTCCTCCCTAATCCCAAAATTGGGCGACCCTCCTCCAACTTTTACTTTCCTATTTAGGTGACCCCCTTTTAATTTTGAAGACCCCATCCTTAATACATATTTTCTATCTTCCATAATATTCAGACGCCACTCAGCCTTACCCCAGCCACGGATAGCGTTCGCCACCAACCAGCGTTCGCCACCAACCAGCAGTGCAGAGGCAAGTCCAATTTCGCGCCCCCTATAGAATTACGTTCAATACGCAAGCAGTGCTACCACTTGAGAACTAGACACCTGATTTGCCCTCTCCAACCACCGATTGAAGAGCTAGACACGAATTGCACTCTCCAACCACTTCTGTGTCTCTGCATCAGCAAACTGAATCAGCTCTACAATCTTGCCTCAACGATATATGAGTTATCACTGCCAACGATACAACCTTACACTGTGCACGTTCCAACAGCAAGGACAAACATAAGCCAAGGACAAGCATCATTTAGCCAGCATCATCGACTGCTTCATGAAAGCATTCCCTCCAATTTCAAATTCACATCTCTGTCAAATTCCATAGTCTCAAGTTATTCTTCAGCAATTCCCTGGCAACCAATCTCTAAGAGCTGAGCAAGCTCTCAGAGACAAGCTGATTCTGTTAGATCATACAGAAATATTTGAGTCTCTACATTGAACATGGCTTCTTCTTCTGTAGAGATAGAAGAAACGTTTTCAGAATTCAAAACTGACACCGAAAGTGCCATTGGCCAATCCAGTTCTAATGAGGACTCCAGCGATTCCCTTTACGTGGTCTCTGAGGAAAACCCGTCAGAGTCCGAATCACTGGAAGAAGAAAATCAGCAGGAGGAATGCACAACTCCAGCAGCAAATATTCAGCCAGATATTCCAGATATTCACCAGAACTCGGCTACATCTTCAGCAAATGTGGCAAATGTGGCAACAATGACAGAGATCCTCATTTCCATTCCTGGCGAAATCACCTTGAAACTGGACTTAAGCATATGTGGTAAGCTTCAAAATTCATTTACTTTACAAGAACTAAAGAATATGGGCTTACTCACCATTGCAAGTGCCAAGCTTCCCTCACTTAGTGACCCTCAAGCCGGTGGGGTGGAGATCTTGACACTCTTCAAGTCCTTCCCCTCCCTTTCTGGAGAAAGAATCACTAAGGACAAGCTCGCTCTTATGTTGGGAACCCAAGCGATTCCAGAATCTAAGAAGGCAGGCAGCTATGCCGAGTTGGCCATTCCAGACATATTGCAGACATGTAGTACTAGCTTCTCCACTCCCACTTGTAGTCAGGTAATGATGCAGAGGCTCCTATTATTCAAAGCATTTTTTCTCTTGAAGGACAATTTACATTTCACGGACGTGAAAATATGTGAACCTCTTCTTTGCTTTGCCCAAGCAAAGCCCTACCCGTATCATAAAATTTTACTTCAGTCACTAGCAGAACGAAAGAAGAGGTATGGGCAGCAAGTAGGCAAAAAGGCTCTGACATTCAAAGTTGTAGGTGGCCACATCATGCTGTACACCTACAGGTATTTTGCCGCCCTCCATTCAAAAGACGTGTCGCACCCCACCTTATCGAAACATCCACAGATAGCGCACCATCGCAAAAAGAGAAGAGCAAAGATTCAAAGGATTCCCGTGAGCTCCTTGACACGCTTCCAATCGACCAACAAGGGTATGCTAGAGCATCCAAGAAGGTACGCACATCAGCCAACACTCCCTTTCCACCAATCAAATTAGTACCCACTTCATCCAAAAAACCTTCTTCTTCTGTTCAATCCCCTCCACCTTCACAAACCCCACACACTTCAACCGTACCTACTACACCCATTTCCCCAACTCATTCCAACCCAACTCCACCTCCCGCTTCCACCATGACTACTCCCATTACCATTGATCCACCCAGAGATCCCATTCATCTCCAATTTCCACCATGCCCCACACCACCACCTTCCCCTCCACAACCTGCACCACCCCACTCCCCATCTCCCCAGCCACCATCTCATCCACCTTCGCCCCTCCCAACAACATCAATACCTATTTCCCCGAGTCACACACCACTCCCTTATACGCTACCTCAAACCTCCATTCAACCACCCCCATTCGATATACTACCCTTCCCACCACCTTTTCGATTCTCTCCTTCTCCCCACAACCCTCCCACAGATTTACCTCCGCAACCCCTTCTTGATGCATCTAGTGTAGAGCAGCTATCCACGAATGAGAAGTACAAGAAACATATATGGCCACTAGTTCCCAATCACTTACACGATATGTGCCAAATGGATGTAGCAAAAAACAGATTTTCTGAGATTTCTAACAAAATTATGGAAGACAGGAAAGTGTGTATGAATTTAGAGAATCGGCTGCGCCATTATACTCACATGTTGAGTGAAGAATTTCTGCGTGTAAGTCTCGTCAACAAAGAACTGTACATGCAGATAGCAGAAATTTCTACCCACTGCAAGGACGCACGAAGACTTGAAGACAAGGTAAAAAACTTGGAAGCATTTTTACAGGATGAAGAAGAAAAGACCAAAAGATTGAAGGCTGAAAACAAAGAATTAAAATCAGCAAACAGGAACCTCTTGGCTGAAAATGCAATACTAAAGAAACAAAAGGATGCACTAAAATCCAAATTTAGTGCATTAAAGGCTCTTCTCACATCCTCTGATATTGAGGACCTCACTCCAACACAAGGCGAAACCAATCAGGAAGTTACTGAAGACCAGCAAAACAGTTCAGCTGAACATCATAGGCTTGGGAAGGAGCCTACATGTGACTAGTCTCAGTGTGACTAGTCTCACTGTCATGTGGACAAGGATCATTATTTTCTGCTGTCCAGTTTTCTAGTATTTTATTTTTGCACAGTGTCATAGTTTAATTTTGCTACAGTTGTGTAACTCTTGGAACATTATTTTGTACCGGCAGAGCTCATAGTTCTTTTTGCAGCTCATGATGTATTTCTTCACTTTCTATCTGCAATTATCTGATGTAATCTTTCCATTTATTCTCTTGTAAAACCTCATTTATGTATTTTTCCCTTCTCTCCCTTATCTCTTCGAGACGGAGAGACATAGTGGCGGGCAACCTGTAGAATAAATTTTTGAAGGACAGAGTAAAGGAGGGCACCAAGGAACCAAATATCAAATTGGGCGCCATGTGTCCAAATACTAAAGTTGGGCATCAGTGGTCCAAGTACTGGAGTTGGGCGTCAGTGGTCAAAGTACTGGAGTTGGCCGTCAGTCGTCCAAATTTTGGAGTTAGGCACCACACGTCCAAAATCTGGAGTTGGGCACCAAGACGTCCAGATGGTAGAGTTGGGCGACTGCATGCCCAAGGCATACCCAGACAGGCAGACCTGACAAGGCGGCCAAGTGAGACCCAGCCACTCATCATTACACGACAAAGTCTGGTATTGGAGGCGGCCGGCTGACAAATGAAACCGCCTAGTGCATTAACTCCCCACTACTCCCATGTAACAGACTCTCCTATTGTAACCGGTTCCTCACCTCTCTCCTATAAAAGGGGAAACCTCAAGAGAGAAACATATGATACATGAGATGACATATGATATCCGATAGGAGATAGAGCATGTAGTGCACTCTACAAGAGAATATAGCGGAGAGTGAGAGTGGACTTAGAACTCCTAGATGGTTGAGTCCTGTTCATGTTAGTTACCTCTGCTGCTTATGTTATTTGTTGATGCCACTTATGTGAGAATACTTGGAGTTTGCATTCTGTTGTTCTTTTGCTTGGTATGATCAACTGTGGTATGATTCGTGGTATGATAGCTGTGGTATGAGATAATCACTTGTCTTCTGATTGTGTTACATTTGGCTTTCTAGTTAGTATGGTCTTGTGCTCTATCCTGCTCCATGCTTGCTGTTGCTTTGACTCTTACTTCTCAGTGTAGTTTCTAGTGATGATGTGAAGGCTTCGTGATAAGTGTCTATTATGGTATTGTGATTTAATGTGCTCATGTGCTTACATATTCTCAAGGAGTAGTGCATTTTGCATTCCCTGTACCTACATACTTCACCTCACCACCTACAGGATCTACTGGTTGGTCAGAGGATGAATTGATAAATGGATGAGGCGAACTTGATCAATCGATGTGGAGGGCGAATTTCATCAATCGATGAAGACCAAGGGGGCAAATTCTAAAGAGGGCCCAAAATTGAGTCAAAGGGATGAATATGAGGAATTGATGTAATATAATAGTTTGAGGCAAATTCGACGAAGAGAAATTCCAAAACTGAGTCAAGGGTAAATCTGGGCATGGATGAATTTTTCTCGGGCAAAATTTATGATTAATTTGGGCAGGGACGAATTAATGAGATAGGTGAGGTTGGAAGAAGAGACAAGGGCGAAATTGCTATGGACCACATGGGGTGTTATATTGTGGGCGAATTAATGGAGATTAATGGCTGATCTTCGATTGGCGGCTAGTGATCTGGTGGTGAGTGATGCCATTCTGGGCAAATTTTGGCAAGCGAATTCATCCTATGGATCAAATTTTTTTTTTTTACGAATCCAAGTCTTACCACTTAGTTATCTGAGGAGGACGATCATTGGTTACCTGATTTGGTTATCTGATTAAGACGAATATTGAGGACGATTTGGTGGACAAACATGGAGGATGATTTTGGATACTAGGACGAATGTTGGTTATCTGATAGGATGAATGGGTGTGAGACGAAAATTTTCGTAAGTGCATGATGGATAGGTGGATGAAATTTTTTGGGGTGTGGGTTGAGATGGGCTATTCACGGAGGAAAAACTTGGACAACAATCGGGTTATTTTGATGGCCAGTGGAGGACGGGTGGAGGACAAATTCGGACATGCACTAACAGAGGACAAATTCTGGTACGTTTGGACGGCGAATCGGTACTAGGTTCTTCTTTTCCTAATTCAGACTTGGATGAATCATGAACTCAGGTGACGAATAATGAACTCAGACGCATTCTAGTTTGTGTGAATAGTGAATCCAAGATGAAAAATTGTTTTAATGAAAATTGATCACATGACAATTGGGCGATTTTGAGTTGGCCACGTAGGATGAAATTTAGTGGACGAATTGCTCTTGTGTGCTTTGAAACACTTGTGGGGATGAAAAAGGAATTTCGATTGGGGTGATTGGGGTACACGGGTAGTGGAGAGGGACGAATTTTCCATCTTTGGGCGAAACTCATGGGTATAGGAACGAATACCAATGTAATGCTATGCAAGGACAAAAATCATCAAAGTCGAAAAATTCTTGAGGATGTAAAAATTCCAAACTAGCTTTGGAGACAAATTTGTTTATACTAGTGATTTCTAACCTGTGAGGACAAATCATTGGTATAAGTAGAGGTTTTGTGTGGGTAGTAAGGAAAAAAAGAGAACTAATGCCATATTGGGTTGGTAGCAATGAAAAGAAAGAGAACCACTACTATTTACATAGAGTATGATCATACAACTTTAGTCATCAAAGGGAAACATCCTACCCTTAATTGTTAACGAGAAACATCCTAACAACAAAAGACTGCCTATCAGCATATGAACCTACTAGGAACAATGGACTGATATATACAATGAGCGTAGATGGAATCATTATTTTTGGTATAATTATTGTTGATAAGGTTTTACCCTCGAAGCATTTACCAATGGTAGGAGTACCCCTTCCAAGGTTGAAAGTTGTATAGCCCCCTGTGGAAGTAACTGGAGCACCTTGTATGGTCCTCTCCATCTTGAGAAAAGCTTCTTCTCTTTTTTGTTGACCAAATTATGTTGATATAGAAGTACCAAGGAACCTTCGTGTATTGGTCACATCTCTTGCACAAGGATAAAAACCTTCACACATGGTCATCGGGGTCCTCGTGGGAAGCTCCATGGAAGGTTGGGAACTTGATGTTAATTCGAGATAGAAGAGTTTCTAAATCGTTTGCCATCCTTCTTATGTTGTTGTTGTGGGCAAGTACTTCCTCCGAAGATGAAGATGAAGATTGAGCTAGAAGTGGAGGGTTGGGAGGTACCTCAGGAGGAGTATAGTGAAGAGTCCTTCTGTGGTAGCTCTTGATTGGTGTTTTGACAAGGCTGAGAGATCCTCCTTTATGAGATCGGGTATTAATCATAGACTACTACTCTGTATGAACTCATAGATATCCTACCAGGGGGTTTTGCCTCTCACATGTCCTTGTAACTACCGTAAGGGCGTGGTATGATCTTTGAATCTCTTCGTTCAGTTGAGGTTCATAGTTGTACCACAAGAAATTGAGTAAAACTTATTCTCCAGTTCCTGCTGTCAATAAAACCTATCTGGTTTCCATTCCTCAGCGTTTGAAAATAAGTGCATCAATGAAAGTGGAGCTCCTGCCGTATTCGATATATGCAATAAAAAAAACGAAAGATTGCTTTCCTTTTGGATCGCACGAATCGATTCCATTTCATGTCATGAATTGTACCATATGCAGCATGAAGATTTACACTCTTTGTGTGATGTAGTGAGTAGAGATCGCCATTTGATGTTATCATCATCACATACAAACTACAGATATTGACTTACTACTTGATTAAATGCATAAAGTCCCTTTAGTGCCCCATACACTTCACCCAACGGGCTCTGAAGGATCCCCGTGCCCGACAGCCGATGCAGCGGCCGCAAAAATCCTTATGATGGAAAAACAAAAAGACAACCCCCCTCTAAAATGAGTCGACCTCAAGAGGATTGATGCTCTGTAGGAAAGACCCAACACCCTTTCGTGGTTCTTGTCCACCCCCTGCACATGAAGTAAAGACGAGCAAAAAAAAAAGAGGAAAGAAAACTCCCCTGCACACATATATAGGAAAACAAAGAGCTTCCCCCCGCCACCCCCAAAAGCACCGAAGAGCTTCCCGTCACGAAGATAACAGTAGTCCCCAGAATTTGGCTCGTGTCCATTCATGGTCCCCTGTGCGGAGTGATGGCCATTCCTCCATTTCCGTAGCGAGACAGCAGCAGACCGCCGCCCATTGAACCCTCCTTAATGTTCCTGTGTCAGCATACCTTTAATTTCTTTTTCCCATCGCGAGGAGCACCTGCACATATTCTATTGGAGATTTCTTCTTCCGAGTATTTGGAGACAAACTCCAATGACTCCTTTTGCATACAAATTTGATCTAGTTCTTTGCCCACATCAATAAGCATCATAACTATATCTAGGAATGGGAAAATAAAGCCAACGTATATAGTTTCCCTTCAACAAATGCCCTTCAACAAATGCAACAGATGTTGCACCCCTATGCATTTCCAAGTGCAACTTCATTCTTGAACCAACTCCTTCGGGAAATCTTTACCTTATATGCATGCTTCATACCGTCTGTAATAACCATGAACCACCTGTAAAATATTTGCAACCAGACATTTTTCTGTCCAAAATAAGAGTTTATTAATGCATAGAGATCAACACTTTTTATACCTAACATACTCCCCGCTTCTGCTCGGGAAGTCGTCCCCGACGAGTGAAATATGTTCCTGCACTCAAATCATCCAACATGTGCTCATCACTCAATCAAATACAAATCTTTATCTTGCATGCCTATTCTCTTCTTCCTCAATGTAGCACGTGCAATCACCCTCGTACAATCGTTGGTTAGTACCAAAATCCAATCATTTCACTTACTATCTTTGTCCATCTTCTCGCATCTTCATCGCCATGTCCACCTGTCTACAAACTCATCAAACGTATTAGATCATTTTTCATCAAACACCACATGTACTACCAAAATGAAAAACATCCATATCAATCATCCATATCACACATATATACTCAGCACACACATCATGATCCCGTATCACACATGCATTCTCGTTGCGCACAACGTACCCATGCAAACAAAAAGCGGAACCACATTTCCTTTCCGACACTCTTCTCGGCTATTCCATCAATACCTGACGAATCTCCTATTCCACATGCATACTCAACCCACTTTTCACACACACCATATATATGTAAGCAAGTACCATTCTTAAATTTCATTTTTGCCCTTCCCGACTATAGTGAGACTTCCCCAATTCTTCTTGTTTCTCATTGAATCCTCCGGTCTATCTTTCATGCCTCTTCGACCTAGGGTTTCCTATTCCCACTTTCCTTTCTGTCTATTTCTCGTTTTTCCTTGCTCGTCGACTAGATCCTATGCTAGGCAACCACCACACCTCTCTGAAAATGATGGACACACGACAAAGACGTCTCAAGCCTAACGCGAGCTCACCTTGACAAGGCCACTCGTTATCAACGCGATTCAAGACCTCCCAAGGATTCGCACAGTCTAAGAGCCGAAATGAGCACCTCCCAAGACTTCACAGACGAACAAAGTAGCTAGCACACTTGGATCTCTAAAGTCCAAGTCTCTTACAAACACTTTGCAGCCAAAATCCTAGTCGAGCTTAAGCTTCGATTTGACATGTCTCATCAGGAGTCCACATCTTCCCATATCCCCACAACACATACACATACCCATCCAGGCATCATGCCCTCTCGCCTCTCTTCTGCCCCCCCTCGAACGAGGAATTTTTCTTTCTCTCTTTTTTTTTCTCTTTTTTTTTTTTCTTTTTCTTTATTTATTTACGCGCGATGCACAATGCTAGCCCTATGCGAAACCGACGTCAGCTCGTGGCTTTGACCACCCGGTCAAAGGGTCTCCACCCGCCTATCAGCCCACATAGGCACATAGCCACATACAGGTCGGGCCTACAACAAAAACTAGCGTCAGCTAGTGGCCTCGATCACTCGATCAAGGTTGTTTCACCTGCCTACTACCCCACTGCAGCGCACCGACAACACACACATATACACAATTATTTCTTTCTTGTTTTTTTTTTTTTCAATTCCAAAGTCTCGAGAGTTACGAGACAGAAGAAAGGCCCTTTTCCCAACCCAACCAATCACGACACACACATATATCCCCTCGTGGACATCCCGATGAGACACATCTCCTCTCTGCCGCTACTCAAGCCAAAATCAGACCACTAATGCCATGGTCAACCCTTCCTCTCAAAACCCGCACATACTAACCACCTAATCAACCTGAAACCTCAAAAAGTGTCACTTCGGTTCCTAAGCGTACAACACACTCGATCTATCCATCCTCACATCTCCAACTTGCAATCCTGACAAAGCAAACCCTAATCAGACTTAAACCGTCCCTACTTACATCCATCGTCTCAGCTATTTCTTTTTCATCTCCAACCTCTTCCTCGCAGAGATTCCATCTAACCGGATAGATGACCTCGAAAACTACCATTAGCTGTTGTACACCTTAGTGCCTCAAGCCTCACCGCTAGGTCTCTGGATCCTAATCCTTGTTTGTTGTGCTCAATATCACTCTGATATTGGAACAGGTCAGAGTCAATGCTTCGGAACGGATTCCATATTTGCTCCATCTCTTCGTCTAACTCTCTCATCCTTTTCTCAGATCAGAGGGGAATATCCTCCCTCTTCTCCACTCCAAGAGTCAACTTCTCAACCTCTTCTCGAATTGATCTTTTCTCCCAAATCCTACTCATATTTTCTACATCTAGATCATCTACCTTTTTTGACAACTCATTCTTCGTCTCTTCTAACTCTGCTCCGAACGCCCTCAACATGTCCAACACCACTTTCAGCTCTTCCTCCATTTTCCTTGCTCTCGGGTCCTCCACTTGTCCTCGCGTCTCGTCGTCTTTCCGATTCATCCACCTACCAAGCTTGCTACTCAGCCTTGCATTCTCTTTCTCTACTTGTCTCACTTTCTCATCGCCCTCTGCTTGGACACTTTTCATTCTTTCTAACTCCAAGTGGAACTCTTCCGCTACCTTACCTGCTTGGTCATCATATCTACCGGTCATCTCTCTCAATTTTTCAATTTCCTTTTCCATTCGGTCGACTGTTCTAAGGTCCAAGACCTCCTTTCTCGTGTCGTTGCTCCTCCTAGCCACTTTTTCACTCTCAAGCAACTTGACTTGTCCTCTTAGGTTCTCATTTTCCACTTTCAACACTCTACTTATATCTGCCACCACTCGGAATCGCTCCTCCCATTTGTCTACAACCTCTTCTATCTTTGCCTTATTTTTCTCCAATGTTTCCACCTTGACCCTCTCACTATCGCGCTCTTCACGAAGACATTCCAACTCACGTAGTATGCTTGCCAGCGAACTCTCATTATGTTCGACATCCACGAAGAAAGTCACAAGCAATGTACTAACCTCTTTTGCCAAGACCTCCTCGACCTTTGCACGACACACGTGCTCACATAACCTTTTCTTTCCACAATCCGTGCATGCAGGAACAAAGTCCAATGGACTAGACACACGAGGGCAAAATTTCGCGATGTGCCCCATCTTCTCGCAACACCAACACCGAATATAATTTGAGATTGGACCAACCCGACGACATTCATATGCACGGCTTCCCATTGAGCGTCCAAACCCGCTTCGACTTCTAGTCCATTCGGAGTTCATCAACCTCAGGCCGACCTTTTGAAAGTCCCCCACTTGCGGACTTTGCGACATCTTTCTACCTAGGCCAACGTACTCAATCTAAGCCGACAGGCTGTGCCGCACAATTCGGGCACCGAGCGTACTCGTGGAAGAACTCTATGAGGAGTGCCAAGGCAACCCCCTAGCAGGATCGCCAAAATGTTGAGTCCTAATGCCCTAGGAAAAGGTGATTATACAAGCCTTTATTCTGCTCAAACCCCTCGGAATCAGTCCACTTGGATTACCTGGAGCCCACAATTATCATACGATGGATACTGCTTTTGTCTATGCACTAACTCATGTGCTTCTCCGCAAATGCACCAAAATGTTAGATTCCTAAACCCAAGCGAAAATGCCTAATCACAATGATATTTTGCCCAAATTTCTGATATTAGGTAAGCTTTTATCACCTTAAGTTCACAATTCCACTCCAATGTATCGATGGGGAAGACGGAAAAATACATGCACAAATGGATATCCAACTTTAGTGATTACTTCTCGAGACCTCCCTCTCTTGGCTCACGCACGCACACCTGCCCCCTCTTTTCTACTATTCCAGACACTCAGACCCTCTTTTCCATCGACATATGTATTCACACTACACACACACTCGTCATACACATATGCATACACCCCACACTCAATTTCTCACACACACTTCCATAGGCTCATGCCCTCTCCGTTTCCCCCAAATACAAAACCCGCAAAGCATTGTATATAAGTTCATCTTAATGACTCATTATCTTCGGCTTCAATTTCGAATAGTTGGAGAGCAAGTTTATTGTTTATCCATAGACAAGGCACCAAAATGATCTAGTTATGCATACTGTTATAGAAACCTCACCTTCCCTATGAAACCTTCCTACGAGGGGGTTTTGCCTCTCACATGTCCTTGTAACTACCGTAAGGGCGTGGTATGATCTTTGAATCTCTTTGCTCAGTTGAGGTTCATAGTTGTACCACAAGAAATTTAGTAAAACTTATTCTCCAGTTCCTGTGGTAAATAAAACCTCTCGGGTTTCCATTCCTCAGCGTCTGAAAATAAGTGCATCAATAAAACTGGAGCTCCTTCCGTATTCGATATATGCAATAAAAAAAAAAACAAAAGATTGCTTTCCTTTTGGATCACACGAATCGATTCCATTTCATGTCACAAATTGTATCATATGCAGCATGAAGATTTACACTCTTTGTGTGATGTAGTGAGTAGAGATCGCCATTTGATGTTATCATCGTCACGTACAAACTACAGATATTGACTTACTACTTGATTAAAGCATAAAGTTCAATCTACATCAACTCAATACAATGGGGGTGCCAACCATCGAACACATATACATATTGACTGAACAGATAGCGCATGTATATCTGAAATGGATTTCACCTAGTAAGGAGTATTCTAAAACTAGTCAGATGACAAGCGAAGCAATTTAGGCCATACCGATAATTATTTTGGAGTTCCTCCCTGCTTCACATTGCAGAATCCCGCTGACTTTCCACTCGTTACAGTGTGGTTATCACCTCATAGTTCCATCAAACTCGCTTCTTCTTCCATACATCTTTACTTTTAACCCCGCAGCCTCCTCTGTATGCCTGCCTCCATCCTCAGTAATGCCTTGTCTACTGTGCGATTCTCCCAACTTTTGCGGTACAGACGAAACTTCTCCTCCCCTAATAAAATTCACCCTGCTCTTCTTCTCCTTTTGGTTACCACCCAACTCGGATGTATTTCCTCCCCTCAGAGCATCAGGCAGTCGCCTCCCCTCTAAATCTTTTGATATGCATCCCCCATCTCATCGGGAGTACCCGTCACATCAGACGAAGAACAAAACGCAAAAAACCTCTAGAGAACCAGCCCGAGCACCCTTCTCTGGTCATCTTCTTTCCTCAAGCATTCACCAGCAATAGTATATGCAAGCTGCTCCCAAGCGGCCCCTTTAGTGCCCCATACACTTCACCCGACGGGCTCTGAAGGATCCCCGTGCCCGACAGCCGATGCAGCGGCCGCAGAAAACTAGTCCTCCCTGCAAAGACACATGAAGTACAGCAAAAAAAAGAAACAAAACCAAGAGAGAAGGCTCCACTAGTTCCCCCTTCCTTCTGATGGAAAAACAAAAAGACAACCCCCTCTAAAATGAGTCGACCCCAACAGGATTGATGCTCCGTAGCAAAGACCCAGCACCCTTTCGTGGTTCTTGTCCACCCCCTGTACACGAAGGAAAGACGAGCGAAAAAAAGAGGAAAGAAAACTCCCCTGCACACGTATATAGGAAAACAAAGAACTCCCCCCCCCCCCCACCCAAAAGCACATGAAGTACAGCAAAAAAAAGAAACAAAACCAAGAGAGAAGGCTCCACTAGTTCCCCCTTCCTTCTGATGGAAAAACAAAAAGACAACCCCCTCTAAAATGAGTCGACCCCAACAGGATTGATGCTCCGTAGCAAAGACCCAGCACCCTTTCGTGGTTCTTGTCCACCCCCTGTACACGAAGGAAAGACGAGCGAAAAAAAGAGGAAAGAAAACTCCCCTGCACACGTATATAGGAAAACAAAGAACTCCCCCCCCCCCCCCCCCCCCCCCCCCCCCCCCCCCCCCCCCCCCCCCCCAAAAAGCACCAAAGAGCTGCCCATCAGGAAGATAACAGCAGTCCCTAGAATTTGGCTCGTGTCCATTCATGGTCCCCTGTGCGGAGTGATGGCCATTCCTCCATTTCCGTAGAGAGACAGCAGCAGACCGCTGCCCATTGAACCCTCCTTAATGTTCCTGTGTCAGCATACCTTTAATTTCTTTTTCCCATCGCGAGCAGCACCTGCACATATTCTATTGGAGATTTCTTCTTCCCAGTATTTGAAGACAACTCCAATGATTCCTTTTGCATACAAATTTGATCTAATTCTTTGCCCACATCAATAAGCATCATAACTATATCCAGGAATGGGAAAATAAAGCCAACATTTATAGTTGCCCTTCAACAAATGCAACACATGCTGCACCCCTATGCATTTCCAAGTGCAACTTCATTCTTGAGCCAACTCCTTCGGGATATCTTTACCTTATATGCATGCTTCATACCATCCGTAATAACCATGAACCACCTGTAAAATACTTGCAACCAAACATTTTTCTGTCCAAAATAAGAGTTTATTAATGCATAGAGATCAACACTTTTTATAGCTAACAGGGACATATGTAATGACCAAAGGGGGAAAGAGAATATAATGCTACACAAGCAAGGGAAAAATGCAAGTAGAAGAGAAAGAGGAAAAATTGAAGACAGCCCTGACAACGGATCAGGAAGTATGATGATGTGAGGACAAAAATGAAGACTAACAAAGAACCATGAGGTAAGATCCTTCCATGACTGGTGTCTGCTGCACCTTCTAAGGTGCTGGTCTTTGGAAAGCCTGATCACCACTACATTGGTTCGTATCTTCTCCTAAGTGCTTGTTGATGGTGGAGATGGAGACGAAGAAGAGAGAGAGCCAATAATAGTATATGTATGTTGTTGTCTCTTTGAAGACATCCCCTTTAAATGGATCCCTTGTCTTGTTCCACATGGGCATACCTTGCCCTTCCATGATGCCATTTTAGGAAGAACCCTTCTAGATATTCTACTGTTACATTGAAAATCACACTTATTTTGGATGTACTAGTGCGATGTTTTATGATCAATGAAGGAGTTGCCAAATGAAGGAGTTGCCAATGTGGTTCTGAGCCTTATGCTAAGGGGAATTGTGTGAGTTGTTGCACAAATGATCATTGTGTTTATTTGGAGTGTGTTAACTCATGAACATTCGTGGGTATATGAGGGTGTGGGGATGTGTTCGCCCATGTGTGAGGATGTGTATGTGTTGCTATGGCCCCAAGGGCATTTGCATGTGTTTGTGCAAATAAACGAGTACGATGTGATGCAAATATATGAACATATATTTTCATTTGTGTTTGTTTCTATTAAAAAAAAAAGGATGGGATGGTCTTGAGCCACGATGGAAGATTTCTCTTTTAGGAATCAAAAGAAGAAACAAAAGGGGCATAACTGAAATTGGCAACTTCTTTGCCTTTTTTTTTTGAGGAAGTTATCCTTTGCAGCCTTTTCTGTTCTTCTTTTCTTTGGTCTTATGTTCAAGTACCTGATGAATAATGAATGAGTAGAAAGAAGAAGCCGTTCTCGTGAAATAAATTCTAGTGTTTTAATAATGGTTGGTGGCAAAGTATGTGATTGAACCCATTATGCAAGGAGAGACGGAGGAAGGGGAGATATTGTCTGTTTGAGAGGGGTAGAGGGAGAGGACCAACACCTGTTCGTGGGGACCAGCTCGTTTGGTTTCGTGGGAAGACCAATGATATTTGGCAAGAGGGAAGGATCTTCTTGAGTAAAGGAAGAAGGGAGTAGGAGCTGGGTGGCAGATTGGTGTCATTCTTCCGTTCTTGCTTTTGGCAGTGCACGAAAAAAGGGGAAAGTGTGTGGCAGTTCATTAGGGCAGCAATAGAGGGAATAATAGGAGTGTGCTTTTTAGTCATTCATCCTAATGATAGAGAGATGAGCAGCAGTATTTCTCAGGAGATGTGGTGCAACAAAACTATTATTTATGATTCAACTGGGAAGGGAGGAAAGCCCATAGCTTCTTTGGGGTTAGTTTAATAGAAAAGTGGAGAGGAACCAACAAGGGGAGGAGAAGGTGCAGTTGGTGACATTGGCAAAGAAGTGGCAGGAGGCATTGAGCGAAAAACAGGATTGGGGGTTAGAATACTCAGAGGGAAGGAGAGCCAACTTTGCCAACCTTCAAAAAGGATGGGGGTCCTGAAAAGTGGTGCCTGATATTAGTCTATAGAGCTGTTTTGTGCACACAGAGCTAAGCAAAGAGAGAGAGAGAAAGAAAGAAAGAAAGAAAGAAAGTCATATTAACGTCTTCTGGAGGCCAAACTTGGCCTATGAGACAAAAACCATGTACAAGTGTAGTAACCCTGTATAGAAGATAAAATGAAATAAAAAGTATATCGCTACACAAAGCTATGCAGGGCTGGAAAAGGCTGGGGAGACGTGGCTCTGACTCTGCAGATAGTGGCCACCTAATACATGGGGGGATCCAAAATGTGAGTAAAACGCCCTAGCTACTGGTGATGGGTGGAGGTGGGTGTAGTATGTGGTACATCGGTGGTGGTCTGAGTGCCTCCTGAAGGAAGACAACCCAGGGGGTGGTGGTACGCCTATGCTCCATCATGTGGTCGTAGGCAATCCTGATGCGTGAGATATCCTCCTGATATAGTCGTGGTCCACGATATCCGCCCATGTGTGGTCGGCGCTGTGCTCTCTGTGCTGCTGCCTGGTGGAGCGTGAGCCCTATAGATGGACCTCTCTGATGTAGCTCAACTCGCTGAAAGAACTGGGTAATGGTCTGCTGGGTACTCACCCGTGGCTGATGTATGGGCTGTAGTGGCCGCTCTCGCCTCTCGTATGTTGCTGTGAGAAAGCGTCCCAAGCGTCTTTGGTCTCCCATAGTCATGCACAGCTGGAATGACTCCTCGATCTTGAACTGTGCTCGTAGGTCTAAGTATGCTGGACATCTGATAACAAAATGCTCCTCACTCTCTACCTCTGTCTGGAATACTGGGCACCACCTCTCCTCACGGGGGACTCCCCTGGACCGACCCCTCTCAATCTCGAGCTGATGTGATGAAACCTGGAGCTGCCCAATGACGACTCCTAGGTGGTGGGGAAGGTAGGTCTGCATGTATCTCGGAATCTCGATGAAGCCCGTGCCCGATATATGTAGAAAATGCTCGCGGTAGTAGAGCATTTTCGGTGGCAATGTACCCCTAGGGCTCACCCATGTCCTCGGTATGTATGTATGACATATCTCCTGACGAATGATCCTATTCCTCTCTTGATGAGAGAGCGAGTAGGTGGGTGCATGAGAGTCGTACTGTAGTGGTGGTAGCCTGTCTATGTCAAAGCGATGGTGGGCAAGCAAGTCTCGTGTCTGTGCATACCATGAGGAGGTGTCGCCTGCTAATGCCATATCACGTGATGCCTCGAAAGCACGATAAACAATGCGCTCTGTATCCATGCTCCGAAGTCTGTGTAATAGGCATACTATCTGGAATAGTGCCTCAACTAGCATCGGTGGTGGAGCGAGCTCTGCTCTAATGATATCATGTGGTACTGAAGGCTTGCTGCGGATAAGTCTGGCAATCATGAGGATCTGTGGACTCTCTAATGCTGTCCATACTGATGTAGCTAATCCTGGTCCCCATATGGCTGCCCCATACATGAGCGCTGGCGTAACCACAGTGTCAAAGAGCCACCCCTTTGTGCGGGGCTCCTGAAAATATGCCTGGTGGCACTGTCTCTCCATCAAAGCTAGTGCTGCGTACCCACGTGTGATGCGGTCACGGGCTGCCTGAGCCATAGAGAAGACCCCTGATGCTGCTGTAAATGTCACCCCCAAGTAAACATATGATCCGACCACCTCGATCGGTCCACCTGCTGGTGTGAACAAACTATGTCTGCGTACCTGTGCTGATGTATGAAAGATCAAGACCTTGGTTTTACCAAGGTTCACAGATAACCCTCTGTGTCTTCAAAAGTCATCTAGGCCCTGTAGATGATGCTGTAGACCTTCTGCAGACTCTGAAACCAATACAATACCATCAGCGTATAAAAGAATATGGACAGTGGACCCGTGTACCTCAATGCCATCTCCCCCCTGCTGCTGTATGAAGTCCACTATCTCATCAATGTAGAGACCAAAGAGGGTGGGTGAGAGAGGGCATCCTTTCTTCACCCCGATAGTGCTAGCAAGTGGATCAGATAAGCCCCCTGGACATCTGACTCTACCAGATACTCTCTCGTATAAGGAGTAGATCCCCCATATCATCTCCTCCGGAGCTCCGATGTCAAGGAGTCGTCTGAAGAGTCGATCCCTGGGAACAGTGTCAAATGCTTTGCGGAAGTCCACAAAGCAACAATATAATCTCCTCTTCCTCACCTTGGCCTAGTCGATCAGGCATCTCAGAGTGAAGATGTGGTCAATGGTAGAGTAATCTCGTTTGAAACTTGCCTGTCATGGAGCCCTGATGCCCTTCCTCTCAGCGAGAGTACTGAACTCTGTCTCTAGTATCGCCCCATATAACTTGGCCAATATAGGGCCAATCATGATCGTCCGGTATGTAGCTGGATCCATAGTATCACCTGAATTATGAATGGGCACTATGGTGTGCTTAGTCCATGAGTCTGGGAACCCTTCAACCAATGCACGGTTGAAGAGATGGACAATGAGCAGTGCGAGAGTCGTGCCTCCATAGATGAGGTGCTCTGCCTGTAAACCGAAATGATCATGAGCCCTGCCATGCTGCAGCCGGGCAATAGCGCATCCCACCATAGTGGGTGTGAAGAAGTCAGAGGTAGTAGGACGTGAGCTCTGCGGTTTGGGAATGGGAGGCTGGTCTGGGATCTCGTATAGGCTCCGTGCATAGCTATGCCAAGTGCTCGGGTCTCGGATAGGTGTCTGCTGCCTCCTCTCTCTCAAATGTCGCCATTCCACTACACTGTCTCGACTCATGAGCAAATGGTAAATATCCCAATACTGTCTATCCTCCCAATCTCGTCGTTTGCGGCGAGTAAGGCTCTGCATGCGGCGCTGTGCCTGTGTGTGTGTAATATCTCGTCTATGCTCTAAAATCCGTAGGTGCTTCCGCAGTTCACGACAATCTGCATCATACCAGCGGTTTTGGGGCATGGATCCTCTGTGTGGAGGGTGCATATGTGTGCTGTGTGGGAAGCTGCGGAGAGCTGAGTCCTGTAGGATGGAGGTGATATGTGATGTAAGTGTGTCCAAAGGTGAGAATGGATCGAGGGAGAGTAGACGGGTGTGTAAATGGTGTGCATAAACGTGTGAGAGCTCGTGTGTGAAGTGTATCGTGGTATGTATCTCAGTGGGTGAGGGAGGGTCTAATGGAATCGGAGATGAGAGTGTGAATGTGATAAATGTGTGGTCAGCACCGAGTGGGCGTCGTCCAATACTAAGTGAAGGGATGAGTGAAGCTCCAGAGGTAGTACCCAAAATGTAGTCGACTGTGCTCTCACCTCCCCCGTGAGGGAAGCAAGTAAATCCGCTTGAACCTGGCCAACGATTCATCCCGTTATATATAACGAGATGATGTCGGCTGCCTAGCTCGAGTAGATGTCTACCATAGCCGGTGGTGTCCTGACCCGTATCTTCCGATACTCTGCTGGTGCTAATCTCAACCGGGTCTCTGGCCCTCATGATCTGTGGGTGATCCATGTCGCACTGATGCGATTCAGTGAGGCCATTGAAGTCCCCCATAAGGAAGACTTCACCTAGTGTGCTGTAATGTAGTATCTCATCTGAAAGCGCTGCGTATGGTGAGTCTCTATCTCGGATCGGTCCCCCGAGATCCTGTCCTGTGTATCGAGATCCGCCTGGTGGGAAGTAGCATATAGCAATGAGAGAGAGAGAGAGAGAGAGAGAGAGAGAGAGAGAGAGAGAGAGAGAGAGAGAGAGAGAGAGAGAGAGAGAGAGAGAGAGAGAGAGAGAGAGAGAGAGAGAGAGAGAGAGAGAGAGAGAGAGAGAGAGAGAGAGAGAGAGAGAGAGAGAGAGAAATGAAATGAAATGAAATGATATATTTACGTCTTCAGAAGGCCAAAATGACCTATGAGACCAAAAGTTACAAAACTGGTGAATCTGATACAAAATTTGAGTACCAAAGGAAGTGGTATTGAAAATGAAAGATGTAAAATAGCTGGGAAAAGGCTAACAACAAGACTAATACAACAAAGGGCTGATACATAGGAGGGATGTGCTGATATACAAGGCTGGAGATCTATCCTCATCTGCACTGTGGGCGTCTGAAAAGTAGAGCTTGAATCCTCCACTGTAGTCTCCGTCAATATTGTGTAGCACCTCTCACTCTCGGTCGTCTAGATCTCCCTAGCTCCACTGCTCGGTCTATGAGAGTGCCAGTAGTGGCTGTATGAGCTTGGATTGAGCTCTGTACTAGATGCCTCTACTGACTGCTCCTCTAGCTACCAAGTGTATGGTGTAAAGAAATCCGTAATCTGTCTCTGGGACTATCTCCCTCCAGCTCTCCTCAGTAGAGTGTCTCTATGTCTGTGTACCTCTAGTAGATATAGTCCAAGACATCTCTGATCCTCAAAACTCATGACTCTAGATAGAGGCCCAAAACCCTCTCTGAATAGACAATGAAAAGGGCCCCGTATCTCATAGTATACCGTGCAATGACATATGTAATGTAGCTCTGTCTCTGGCTCTAGGTGACATAGACGACATATCCTCCTATCTTCTGGTACCCCTCTGAATCTGCCAGTCTCAATCTCAAGCTGATGTGAGGATGTGCGCAACTGGCTAATGGCACAACGCAAGGCATTGGAAAGGTGTGTATCCATATAGTTAGGTCGAGTCACAAACCCATCCGTTGTGAGGTGTAGAAGATGCTCTCTATAGAAAGCCATCCTCGCACCCAACTCCTGTGTAGGCTCAGTCCATGTCCTCCTGGTGTCGAGCTAGATCAGATCCTGACGAATGAGTCTAGTAATCTCCACCCGTGTCAGGTACATCAGGGGACATCAGGGGTGTCTTTAAAGAGTATTGGAAAGGAGGAAGCCTGTCCATGGTAAAACCATGTGTCTAAAACCATGATGTCATCTTTGCAAACCAGCATGATGTACCCCCGTGCAGGGCTAGCTGTCTAGATGACTCGAGGGCAAGCCTCGTATATCTATCTCTGGTAGTGTCCCACAAGTTGTGTACAAAGGAGACTGCTCTAGTGAGTGCCTCAATCTCAATAGGGGGAGCAGCTAGCTCCGCTCGAATGATATCATGTGGTACGGAGGCCTTGGCTCTAATCAGCCTAGAGATCATAGATACCAAGGGCCTCTCCATGACTTTCCACCCATCCTGACCTATAGAAGGTCCCCAAACCTGTACCCCATATAGCATAGTAGAGGCAACCAAAGTATCAAAGATCCATAACTTTGTCTTGGGTTCCTGAAACTGAACTTGCGAGCACATCCTCTCCAATCCTCCCAAAGTTGCAGATGCTCTAGTCAGTCTAGTCTCTGCTTCTCTCCTCAAGGAAAATCTCTATCCAGTGAATACTACCCCAGATATGTGTATGCATCTGTATACTCCACAACCTCCTGCCCATATGTGAAAATAGGTGTTGATCTCCTGATCCACCGCGGTGTGGTGTTAAACACCATAACCTTGGTTACCAAGGTTTATAGAAAGACCACTATCCTCTGCAAAGCTGTGTAGAGCATCCAAGTGTCGTTGCATACCCTCCGGCCTAGTTGTTTCCTGACGCGTCAGCTATCTTTAGCTGACGTTACTGACTTCTGTAGCTGACGTGGCGTTACTGACGGGTAGCTGACGGGGGCATTGCAGGAAAACAATTCTTCTCTCATATGTTCCTTCAAGGTGGGACATTGTCCACCCTATTAGGCACTGTTTAGTGCATTAATGTTTAGGTAACATGAATCAACTTGTATGTTCATTGATGTTTATGTGCATAATGCACACATGTGAAGAGCAGCATAGTGCTTTAGTCTGCCTGGGCATGTGGGCTGCAAATTGCAATGCAACAGTGCATTACTGATGAGGCAACATCAACGAGAAACTATGATATGGATGTGCATAATACACATGCTTACATGTATGGTGAATAATGCGCACATGTGCAGATCAGAAAAGTGCATTTGTCATTGCATATGTCTTCATGTGGGCAGCAAATTGTGATATCAGTGTGTTAATCATTAGGTAACATCAACAATTAACATGTATGATGCTGATGTGCATAATGCACACATCTATGGTGGATGATGCACATGTGCACAGCTGCAATGCATTTGTCTCCATGGGAGCATAGAGTTTGCATTTGTCTCCACTGTGGAGCACAGTGCATTTGTCTGCACTGTGGAGCACAGTGCATTTGTCTGCACTGTGGAGCACAGTGCATTTGTCTGCACTGTGGAGCACAGTGCATTTGTCTACCTATGGGCTGCAACTTTCAATGCATTAGGTGAGTACTTACATTGATGATGTTGATGTGCATTGTGGGTGAATGCCTCTAGGCTCTGTTTAGTATTATTTATGATCTATGTATGCATCATGCATGTATGCAACATTGCATGATGCATGCATCCATGAATGCATCTACCATTGTGCGATTTGAAGTGTAAATTCATTTTCAATTGGAACTTGGACACTAGACTTTCAAATTGCATGATGTCAAATGGATCATGGGTCTAATTTTTTGTTTCTGAATGCCATGTATATATCATGATTTTTTTGATCTTGTTAATTGTTATTTCTTTTTTTATTATGGTTTTTATTAATTTTTTGGTCAAAAAATTTTGCAACGTCAGATAAGGTCAGAAACCTTTTTCCTTACCCGTCAGACGTCGGGTAAACGTCAGAAGTCAGAAGTCAGAAACCTGTCAGAAACAACTATGCCCTCCGGTGAGTCAGATATCAAAACAATATCATCAGCATATAACAACAATGGGTCTTAAGTCTCTTGCATTTGTTTGTTATTTTTTCCAATGTGTATGTGTTTGTGTTCTCTATCTTGAGTTCGTAAGTTTGGATAACTCTGAACTTATGAAGGTATATATAACAACAATGGGATCCACGTCCCTGCCAACTCGGCCCCTCTATCACCCTCTCTGTCAATGTAATCAGACACCTCATCAACATACATACCAAAGAGAGTAGGAGAGAGTGGGCAGCCCTGTTTCACTCCAATAGTAGAGTGAAGTAAATCAGATACCCCTTATGGGGTGCAAACTCGTCCCACCACTGATATGTACAAAGCCATAATCCCCCACATCAACTCTATGGGTACCCCCATCTCCTGTAGCCTGCGCATCAATCGAGCTCTCGGCACCATGTCAAATGCTTTGCGGAAGTCCACAAAGCTACAATAAATCCGCTTCCCGTGTAACCCTTCACACATGGCACGATTGAACAACACTGCAAGAACCTCCATCAACATATCCCTAGCATGAATAAAATGCTCCGCCACTAGACTGTCATTGTCATATGCCCTCCCGGTCCTAATCCTATCAATGGCCCTCTGTACCATTCGAGCGGTAAAGAAAGTGCTCGTGGCTGGGCACGGCTCTGCAGGGCCCGGAAGGGGTTCCTGTCCAGGAACCATACATAGCGATGTCGCATACTGACCCCATACATCAGGTGAAGTAATCGCTGGGGGAGTGGAGTGCTCATGAAAAAGTCGCCATGCCTCTCTTGAGTCCCTGCTCAAGAACATCTCATATAAATCTCGCTCCAACTCAGCCAGGTAAGCCTGCTTCTTCCGTCTCACAAGGCAACGGAAAGCAATCTGAGATTGTCTGTAAGTGATAACTCCTAGCAAAAGATCCCTCTAAAGCTGGGCTCTCATCTCTCTGCATACCTCGTCATACCAACTATTCTGGGGCATGCTCCCATACTGTCGCCTCCGAACCGGCCGGGTGTGTGGATATGCCACTGATGCGGCACTATGCAATGTCTCCGTCAGTAGAGTGGTGCACTTCTCCAGTGAGAGACCTAGACCAACTGTGCGTAGACGGTCCGAGATCTCCTTTGTATAAACGGAATCGGTCTCTGGTGTAAATGTGTAACGGGTATGTGACCTGCCTACTGATGTCTGGGCTGTACTGTACTGAAAAGAGACTGATAGTGTCAAAAGAGCATGATCCACTGCTACACCCACTGGTCTAGCTCCCATTGTGAAATCCTGAATGAAGGGGATGAAGCTCGGCTGTGTCATGATATAGTCCACTATACTGGCTCCATGTCTATGTGGAAAGCAAGTGAAACCAGCTTCCCCAGGAAATCGGTGTAGGGCATTAAGTATGGCTAACCCATGCATAGTCGTCATCTCAATGAGATATCTCCCATACTCAGTCTGCTCTCTATCATGCGAGCATCTGTCGAGCCCCAACTCACCCACATCCATCTCTCTAAGCATCTCATCTGAAGTGTCGTAGAAGATTGTCTCTGAGTTGCCCGTTCGGGCATTGAAGTCCCCTAGGAGAATGATATCACCATCCCTTGAGAACTCCCAAATATCATCATCTAGAAGAGAGAAAGGTGATTGCCCACTGGGTGCAGCATATACAGACATACTGGGAGGGAAGTAACATATGGCAATGTATAAAAATCGACCTCTGTCAACTCTCAGCCTCACCCACATATATCGAGCATCCTCATCTCTCCGTACGATATGTAGTAGTGGCTGCAACTCCTCTCTGAATAGCACTGCTACTCCTCCTGACCCTCTAGTCCCATGTCCCGATCTCGCGTTTAGCCTGTGGGCTGTCTCCCATCTATATCCCACCACATGCGGCATCAACTGTCCAGGGGGCCTGGTGGGTCTCTGAGAAGAAAACAATGTCTCTATCTCTGAAACTGTCCTCAAATGCACCAATGTCCAACCTCATAGATCCATTATAGTTCCAAGTAGCCATCTTCAATGTGGTCCCATAGGTCTCGCACCGTCATGTAGTGCGTCGCTCGAGAATCACCACCCGACCACCTTTGTAGAAGGCTAGCTTTCCCTTCTCTCAGTGCCGCTCTAATCTCTGGCATTACCTCTCTCATATGCGCAAGTTGGGAGAGAGTGAGGTCATCGCCAAGGAAAACACCTGTCTTCTTGAGAATTGGTCTCTTCCTCAAGAATTCCTTCTTCTCTTCCAATGAAGGAAAGCGCAATATAAGAGCTCTCTCCTTTGAAGATTCTCCAAGGCCCTCGCTTTTCTTGCCTACTCTCCATGCCTTTGTATGCAAAGGCTTCTCCATCCCCATCATGGATGTGAGAGTTTTGACCTCCTTTTCCACATCATTTATATCCTTGAGGCCGGTTACTCTCACATGTAGTGCCCTTGTCCGCCTTCTTTGTTCCTCTTCGAGGGTCATGTTGATAAGAGTAGGTGTACAAGGAGCTTCCTTATTTTTCCCTTTCTTAGCCACTTCAATCCATTTTTCGGCCTCTTGTACTTTCTTTTGCGTTTCGGATATGACTGCAGCCCATGACTTCTTCTCCTCATCTTCCTTGATGGTCCGTACCTGTTCTTTTATATCTTTCAGCTCCTCGATCACCGAAGGCTGAATTTCACCTTCTTCGAGAACACGAGATGCCGCCACTTCCATCAACTGTTGTTCGAGGGTTGGGACTTTCCCTTTGAGTCTATCAATTTCACCTCGCATCTCTTCTCGTTCTTCATTCCATGACTTGAGCAGGGCTGCTTTTTCTTTCACCGCTTCCGCTCTCCATTCCTTCATCGCTCTCTCAATATGCTTCAGCCGCTTATTAGTTCTCGTAAATGTAACTTTCGACGAAGGGGAAGCCATGAGAGAGAGAGAGAGAGAGAGAGAGAGAGAGAGAGAGAGAGAGAGAGAGAGAGAGAGAGAGAGAGAGAGAGAGAGAGAGAGAGAGAGAGAGAGAGAGAGAGAGAGGTGTGTGTGTGTGTCTCAGAGAGAGAGAGAGAGAGAGAGAGAGAGAGAGAGAGAGAGAGAGAGAGAGAGAGAGAGAGAGAGAGAGAGAGAGAGAGAGAGAGAGAGAGAGAGAGAGAGAGACTAATGCGATCTCCTCTTCGCTGGAGTAGCCTCTGGCCAAAAAGCAGTTCAACTTGCGGACTTCAGGTAATTCACCAATTTGTGTAATCATAGAACATGATCTTTCGTGCACTTATCTGAATCCTGTTATTATATAAGTATTATTTCCATTGTGTTATATGATTCAGTTAGAGCAGTTACAACTTTAATCAAACTGGTGCTGAATCAGTATTGTTTTCATCTGTAGAGGGTCGTCACTTCAGAGGTTAGGAGTGTCTACTACTCAGGTTTATGAGCTTTACATTTTTTTCAGTCGTATATTTTTAAAGGATTATAAATAATTTTCTTTTGATTTCCAAACCCAGAACTAATGTATATAATAACAGATTTTGTAATAGATAGCATGTGTTCATACGCATCTCTATCTCCTTTTAGATTCTGTTCCTCTCTGTCTCTTGATACAATAAGATGCTGCTCTATCATCCATTTGAGGCTGCATTGACATCTCTGACCTAACCTTTGCACCACACTCTGATGCATTTGCACAATTTGACATGCTTAAGAAACAGAAAAGATTATTTATAGAAAGCACTTCCACTTGCATGGATATAAACCTGGGTCCTGGGTATGTATTGCACCTTAATTCATCTATCTTGTCCTATCAATGGGATATTTTGATCCTCAGTAAAATGAGAAAATTATTAAAACAAGTTTATGTTTTCATGGTAGAAATATTATTTTTTGTTTTAGAACATATAGTAATCATTGTCTTGAGAGTCTCATATGGGAAATCTGTTTTGAACTTGTAGAGCCCTTCTTCTTCTTCTTATTCTTCTTCTTCCTCTCTCTCTCTCTCTCTCTCTCTCTCTCTCTCACGCATCAGGATTGCCTACGACCACATGATGGAGCATAGGTGTACCACCACCCCCTGGGTTGTCTTCCTTCAAGAGGCACTCAGACCACCACCGATGTACCACATACTACACCCACCTCCACCCATCACCAGTAGCTAGGGCGTTTTACTCACATTTTGGATCCCCCCATGTATTAGGTGGCCACTATCTGCAGAGTCAGAGCCACGTCTCCCCAGCCTTTTCCAGCCCTATATAGCTTTGTGTAGCGATATACTTTTTATTTCATTTTATCTTCTACACAAGGTTACTACACTTGTACATGGTTTTTGTCTCATAGGCCAAGTTTGGCCTCCAGAAGACGTTAATATGACTTTCTTTCTTTTTTTCTTTCTCTCTCTCTCTCTCTCTCTCTCTCTGTGTCTCACAGTGGATTGGATCATAGTATGTTTTGTCTCATAGGCCGATTTCGGTCTCTAATAGACATTAAAATGTCTTTCTTTCTCTCTCTCTCTCTATTGATTGAAGTCTATTTCCCTATGATTGGAATATACTCTCCAATGGTTGTGGTGTACTTAACAGTACTTGAAATGGTATTTTGTACTTGCTGGTATGTACTTTGTACTTAAGGTTCAGTACTAGGTACTAAGGTACTGTACTTTAGGTATTTGGATGTAGTATGTAAGTGAAGTCCCCCCATTAAAATATTTTTTTTTCTTTCCCCACAAAAAGATCCTTTCATTAGTTAATAAAGAACGCCTATAGGGTTACAATCCAACAAGGGTGTACAATGGGGACAACACAGCCCAATGATCCATCAAAAGAACTACAATGAAGCTAGCTCCTAGGAGAGGGAATGTGGGGGAAGGAAAATAGCCAAGCGGCTGGCCAGTAACTCCAACATATCGTATCACCTTGAATGGTAAAGAAGGGTCCTTTCTTCGAGAGCTGAAGAAAGGAGAGCCTCCTCCGGGAAGTGCCATCAGAGTCACCCTGAAGACGGTCTTGCTGCCCCCGCAAAGGATGAATCAGCTCGAGCTGCCCCGGCAAACGATGAATCAGCTTCAGCCAAAAGTCCCGGATAGTCTCGACGAGGGGAATCGTGCGGCGCTCGAAAATACATCGACATCTAGCACACCAGATAAACCACATGGTGAGGCTGTTGACCAGCTCCCAGTAAGGGTAGTTCGCGCTACTCCATAGAGGAGGGTGGAGATCCTAAGTGGTGTCAGTCCTCCCATCCTGAACCAAGAGGATCGTGCTACCTGCCTCATGCTCATAGCAGAAGGTGAGGCCAGTAAGCGAGCCCCAACCGACCATTCCCCAAGTGATGGTCGGGGGCCCTCACGGCACGTAAAGAGCCGCAAGACTGCGAAATCTATTGTGCCTACTGACAGTGCCAAAGGCAATGCTGCTCACACTCCGAGTGAAAGCCACAACCTATGTAATCTGAAGGCCTCCATAGCTTAGCCAAGTGCCAACAACAATGCTCCTATGGGCCACCAACCACTGAAAGAGGGTAGGTAACAATAGTAGACTATTGGGCCCCTCGAATCTGATGCCAGAAGGACAAGAGGAACTCCTCCATGAGCCCACCATGCCGACAAGACTCAGTTGGAGCTCGAGTGATTGGATGGTGAGACTGAATGATCCGCTGCACCAAGCGAGTTTAGTACAAAAAGAATAGAATAGTGCGGGCATCCAGAGGGGAGAAAGGATCACATCACTCCCACTCCCAAGGGTCCAAACGAAGGAAGATAACGGTCAAGCCTCCAAGGTTCAGAGACACCAATCGGGGTGGATATGAAGGTATGCTTGGTCAGGGTGAATGTGCGAGCCACTTCCACGAGTGCCAACCACCTGAATCCGTTGAAAGGTGTACTCCGTGATGATATGAGACTCCAAGGAAGGACTAGTCAAGTGTCCCTCCTCACCAATCTCAAAGAAGAGGACCTCGTTTGAAGTAAGGCCCCGTACAATAATTAGGACCTTCGTATGAGTGAAGGCATCCATCCAAGCAGCTTGAGGGGATAGATCCACCACCTGGATGCCTCACTCTCTCGGTATAGCAATCTTAGTATCATCTGGGGTGCATCATGCATCCGTGTGCATGTGTCTTGGTGCTTCTCCATGGAGAGACCCCTAAAGTTGATCCAATCAGCCACATTGTGAAAGGACCTCTAGCGAACTCCCCCTAGTAAACATACGATGGAGAGCCAACCATGAACCTCCTTTCCGTGCGGATGAGGGGATTCCATGTAATAGGTTGATGGAGCTTGTCCTCAAGGTAGGAAGGTGGTCTGATCCAGAGAAGACCGAAACCGCTCCGAAGACCGGAGAATACTGCAAGCAAAATGGTCCTCACTCTGTCGGGAGAAGCCCAAATGCCACATTTGAGCAAAGATCCATTTGATCTGAGACCGCCAAGGCCCATCTGTAAAAGGATCTAAGAGACATAGTAGGGCTGTGCGTTGGCAAGCACGATCAATGATCCCAAGGCCACGCCGCTCCAGGGGATGGGTGATGACTGACCTGACAACCTTAGCTCGAGTAGGGCTACCATTTCTACTAGACCATAAAAAAAAATCATTTTTAGCTGCTGAATTTGGCTAATAGAGGAGCTGGAAAGGATCCCGCAAGAGGTGACATACCGCATCGTAGCGAGGAGAACTTGGTTTGCCACCACAACCCTCCAAGCAAAAGACAAACGGGAAGTGCTCCAATGTAGAAGCTTCCACCTGATGGTTAGGAGAAGAGGAGAGATTTTTTGCAGGGTCGAGAGATCAAGACCAACTTGGCACCCAAGGTATCTAACTCCCTTGCCACGGGGGATCCACTTAAACTGCTTACAAGGGCTCCATCCAAGAAGAGCATCTTAGCTTACCCAGAATTTGGAGGACTTCTGCCAGTTGATCTTGGCATCATAAGCATCGTAGAATCTCTCCAAAACATGCTGAAATCTGGTCATATTGGCTTGTTGGCCCTACAAGTAAATGGTCGTGTCATTAGCAAACTAAGCATCCAAAAGCATCTCATCCCTAACCGAGAGCCAAATACCTTGAAACCCAATATCATGCACAACCTTGACAAAGAAGAGAAACAACGTAGGGGCTAAATGATAGCCTTGCTGCACCGACTGCGGAACGCTGAACCTCTCCCCCCTACCACCCGCCACTAAATCTTGATTATGGGCTGATTGGTATAAGGAAGCAACCCCCTTCATCGAGTGATCGGGGAAGCCCACACACAGCATAGTGTCCTCGAGAGAAGCCTGGTCCACCCAATCATAGGCTTTCTCAAAATCCAACAAAAGAAGAGAGAAAGAGAGAGAGGCTCACCCCGCATCTGAGCAAGGGGAAAAAGTTCCTAGAAAGTGAAGATATTGTTAAGGATATTGTGACCCTTGACAAAACCACTGAGAGTGGGATGAATCAAGGACTCAACAACCAGTTGCAGTCTCAAACTCAGAGCCTTTGCAAGGATTTTATAGGCTAACTTCAGAAGAGTAATCAGACGGTGTCCCCTCTCCATGACCTCTTGGAAGGCAAGATAGATCCCATTCCCAAAGAGCCCCCAATACATGATAATGAAATTGAGGGAAAGACCATCATCACCATGACAGGTGTCCCTAGCAAAACCATGCAATGCATCAAAGAGCTAACTATCAGTAAAAGGGGCCAAAAGCATGGCCTGCACCTCCTCACTATGGCCTTCATCTCCTCAATCACTGAGGGCTGCACGCAAGACACAACGCTTACTCTCCTTCCAACTCTGGGAAGGAGTCTCCTCAAACAACAAAGTACGGTAGAACTGAGTGGTAATCTCACACAGTTCCCCAAGCTCAGAAGCACAGGACCTTTTGGTCTGACGTAGCTTTCTGATCCCACCTTGCGATTGGGGGGAGCGAACTGCTGAGAAGATCTCTCTCGAGATGTGGTCATTGATCTGAGTCCACTACACGGCCTGTCTGTGATGAAGAAAAGAAGAATGCTTATCCTCTATCTCCCTCAGCTCCTGCTGAGCCGCGAGCCCATCCACTCACAGTCCGGGCAGTGCTCCTAGAGCTGTTCAAGGGAGCCAATGCCTCTATGTAGGCAACGCTTGCTCTCGCAAATCCGAGTAAGCCGTTGACTACTCGCATCATGTAAAAAACCATTGAGCATCTGTAAGCGATTCACAATGGAGCGAGCCCAACATCCCTCAACCAAAGACAATCGGGACCAAATCGCCTCAATCTGGTCGGTTAGGCACCCATCAAGCTTTACGTGCTCAGCAATCTGCATCACCATGGAGCCATCGGTATCCCTCTCAGAAAATGTAATAACCACAAGGGCATGATCAGAAAAGCAAGACCTGGCCACAATTCTAGTACTACCACCACAATCATCCAATACATCACTAACATATATGCAATCAATCCAGGAGAGATTCATCCCTTGAATCCTCCTATCAGAGGGAGAAAAATGGAGGATCTCTCTCTCTCTCTCTCTCTGATAAAACCCTCAGTGTGTCATACATCACACAATCTCAAGGTCAAACAAATTCTTTTCCAAGCTGCAAGCTCAGAACCATGCCAAGGGGGTCTTAGAGAAGATAAGGGCCCAAGGGAGGAGACCGTTGTGGAGGGGACCGAGGATGATGGCCCAAATTGTGGCACTGCACAGGTAGGAGTACCCGAGGGGGATCCTTGCTCAAACCCAATGCCATAGTCCACATGACCGTCCTCTTGAAGTGCGATGAATTTGTTCCTGCAAGAGTGAATCTCTCTTGGGACGTCGGGCGAGGCTACCGTCCAAACTACTCTCGGTGCCTAGGCTTACGCCAACCTGTACGAGTGGAAGATTCACTTGCTCTGGAAACCGGGGCATCCGAGTGAGGATGAGGCCGAGCCTCCACTTGGGGTGAAGAGCGAGAGGGAATCGAGGACAGCGAGGGAGGACGAGTGCTTCGATGGATGCCAGGACTCTTGCCTAGGCTACGGTCTTGTCTCTCATCTGGTCCTCGAAGGGCAACCCTTCGCAAGGTGACCGGTCTTGCGACAAGCAAAACACTGATTCGGAAGGCCGGAGTACTCGACCCTCTCGGTCAGCCACTCCCCTGCCTCTGGATCAGCCACTCCCCTTAGAGAAGTGGGAGCTCAATCTCCAAAGGAAGCTATGCAGGATGAGAGGTGAGGATTCGAACTGAAGGGAGACCCATCGCATTGGCCACCATAGAGGTCGGGGTCCCTGGAACCTCCAAGAAGGCGCCAATAGACCCACCGATATGAGGCAACAAGGGTAAATACTCACGCCTGAGGCCACGGAAAGAGGCCCTCATAGGAAACCTTCATGCTTCCCTTGGTATGAAGGTCGAAGAAGAGGATGCCGAAAGGATCATAGCCACGAGTCCAAGGGCATACATAGGCTCGGCCAACCGGAACTCCAATGGGGGATAAGGCAATCATCTTGGTGGCGTCCTCAAATGAACCAAGCTCAACTTGATAAAAGCTGAAGCTTCCGCTCAGGGACTCGATATCCACAAGCTTGTCCACCTCAGCAAGCAAGCTTCTGTGGAGAAGGTCTCTGAGCTCGCCACACATGAGGCACAATCCAATGATTTTCCAGATAGATGACTAATGATGCTTGTAGACGTTCCACTTCTGAAACCAAACTCACTCTCCCTTCATTGGTAAGGGAGAGTCAAATGGGCAGTGGAGAGAAAGCAAGCGAGGAGGCTTTAGGTGAGTCCCTCCGAGGGGCGGTCTCCATGTCCATCCGTGTTTGTCATGGCTAAAAGGAAGGGGGAGGGGAGGGGGGCATCTCGAAGGAGGGGGGAAGGGCCTGGGAGGGAAGGACGAAGGGGGGGCGGGGGGGAGCAACAGGAGGGGGGTAGAATGGAGCGATGCAGGGAGGGACGAGGGGGGGGGGGAGGAAGAGGAAGGGGGAGAGTGAGGGGGGAGGGAGGGAAGGAGTGGGGATGGGGGGGGGAGATGAGGAAGGTTAGTAGGGGAGGGCAGCCGGGAGGGGGGCTAAGAGGGGGGGGGAAAAAGAAGGGGGGGGAGGGGGGGGGGGCTCGTGAGCAAGGGATGAAGACAGGGCAAGGGGAGTGCTCGACAGCGAGCTCATGAAGTGTAGATCTCAAAAATCCCCGTTAAAATTCTTTATGCATACCCTTTGATATATTGCTCATTTCCCCATTCTCCCGACAAGGAGAAGTAAGTATACGAGCCTCTTGTTGCCTGCCAAGTGGCATAGATTCTAGGGTACTTCCCCTACTGCCATGTGGCATGCACTTTCCTCTCTCCCCCATTCTCTTTCAAGGTGGATTCCTCTCTCTCTAAAGTATCTCTTTCTTCAAGTGCATGCTTCCTCAAAGGCATATCCCATGCAATCTCCAAGCACTCATGCAAGTTACTCTTCAGCCCTCGCTTATGGATTAGGACATCTTCTCCACTCTCTTCTTGCGAGTTTTCGTGCAGGTAGAATATGTAGAATGGATATCCCCAACATGCCATCCTGGAAGGGCATGGTTTGTCATAAGGACTAAGATGAGGGATCCTTTAAAAAAGGATCTTTGCAAGAAATGAGGGGATAGACAAGGGACATACCTCGACTCACTGCATATATATATGTTCTTTGCATGCACCCTTCCACTCTTCTTGTCTCCATCTCCATCCTCAAGAAGGACTTAGGAAAAGGGACCATCCAATGCTGGTGGTCAGGTTACCCAAGGGTCGCTGCCTACGAGGGTGTAGCATACGCCCATGTTGAAAGGATCTTGCCTTATGGTTCTTGCAAGCTTCAAGTTATCATCGTACTTGTATGCCCCTACCATCATACTAGTTCCCCATTTCATTGTCCGGGCTAGTCTCTGCCTAACTTCTCTCCTCTATACTTGTCTTTTCCTTGTATTGCATTCTCTTTCCTCATTGGGTTATTACATCTTTATTACATCTCTGTAAGTTACACTTGTAAGGGAAGCTCTTACACATTGCATTTGTGAGGAATTCCTCCACCTGTACTGTTGGTGCAAATACCAAGCCTACACACTTGGCTAGATATAAAGACTTTATGTGCAAATGTTTGAAGTTCCATGAGAAACATTGCTATGGATTCTTTACTTTCTTACCATTTGTAAAAGTCTACTTGACTTAGAGGAATATTTGTAGCTACCACTAAACTCGTGGAGTTTGTTAGATGGAAAAGGCACGACTTTATTTGGAGAGAATATCTCCTAGATTAGAGGATCACTTTTCTAGAGAAAGCCAATGTTGAATTCAAATTGAAAATTCAAATGGATCATCTATAAAAGATGAAAGCAAAACTCGCGGGATAGATCACTCAAAAATCCGAGTCCTTGTTGATCTCATTGTAGGAGAGTGTGGCTCACATTATAGCCTATACCTCTCAACATCATTGAGCATTGTTTATCATGCCAATGAATATGTACAAACAGTGTTTCATAATACAAATAGGTCATCCATTACATCTATTGGTGTCTCTGTTATTGTCACTCAGAACAGTCATTTTCTATTGCTTATATCTCTATCAATACTCCACCATTTTCGATGTTATATAGCTTGTTAGAACCAGCCCGAAGTCCCCTACATGCTGACAAATTTTGAAGAAATTCTATTCAGTAGATCGGGAGAAAAGTGTGTCGAGGTGATCACTGTCCAAACTCTGCACAGGTCCTAAAAAAATCAGGGGTAATGATTTGATTGCTAAATTGATTGCTCTGTGTATAGTGCATCATTTGAAGTGATTCCACTTGGAAGCATTATTTTATTAAGTTAATTTGATATCTCCAGAAGGAAGTTTTCTAATTCGTACTGTACTGGAAGCACTCAGCTTAACAAGCAGCAGGTGTGTGAACAAAAATAGAAGTTTTTCATTGATTCTTGAATTTGGAAGCAGTTTGTTTTGTATCAAACATTACATGCATCATTTCCAAAGTACATTGGCACTTATTTAGTGTCATTGGAAAGCTAAGAGGGCCTACATCACAACTCTGGAGTCAAAGAGGGCTGGTACTAAGCAAGCATTTGCAGTACCTACTCATTTCTTGGAGTGTCCATCCATCTTTCCCAACATGTATGAATGTCGGCTTACTTGGTTGTACTTGAATAGGTTGTCTCCACTTGATTTGTACTTGGTTCTTGATTGTACTTGAATATATTGTCTCTACTCCGTTTTAACCGAGTTCTGTACTTGTGCACTCGAGTAGATTGTTTGAATGAGTTAATTGTGCTTGATAGCATATTTGTCATACTGTTCAATCTTCCTTCGTACCATCCCATTCTCCCTACCAGTCAACCCTTAGTGTCCGATTTCGCCTAGAGAACTGAATATTAAGATTCAACAAATAATGCAAATGGGTTCTGTTATCTTTTAGAAGCTCACTATGGTCTATGAAATGAGGTTTGATTAGCCTTAAGAAGGAGCATCAGATAACAAGTGCTTCTATTTACATAGGACTCAATTATGTGATTAGAAAATGAATCATAGGATGAGGACCTTGAAACAGTCATAATGTAATAGACATCATCGAAAACATCATTGTGGTAAAGAGTTCTTTTATTAATTTTTGAATAAGGATTTTCTTTACTTTCATACACATATCTCTCTCCCTCCCTCTCTCTCTCTCTCTCTCTCTCTCTCTCTCTCTCTCTCTCTCCCCCCCCCCCCCCCACATGAACAACACTCCATGCACTTTTTAGTCTCTCTACACTTTATGCTCTTTGAACACATGGATCCCAACTTGTTATAAATTAACCTTGACAAGATTCAAGGTATTAGACATCTTATAAGGTTAGCTTATTGGTTATGTCTCAAGGATGGGAGGGAGGATGTCTTGGGTTCAACCCTTATGAGGAACATGGGGAGAGAGCTTTGCCCAATGAGCTCTTGAGCTTTTTAGAAGCATCCACTCAAGTTAATGTGAGTTAACTTGAGTTCAGAGAGGCTTAATTCAAAAGGTGAGTACGCCTACCACTAATGAAAAAAAATCCTAAAGTAGTGGTGGAGATTGCACATGTAAAAGAAACTCAATCACTCTGGAGGTCATGATTAGTGCCCAAATCTATATAATGGCAAGTTGCGTGAAGAATCGTAGGTCATTCTCTTTACCATGGAGACTAGGTTCCAACTCTCCACCCAACATGCCATTACATAGATTAGGGGAATAATCCTGATCTCTAGAGTAATTAGAGCTACTTCTACATGTGTGATCTCCACCACTAATTTAGGATTTCTCCACTAGAGTCCACTCCTGATAGGTGAACTCAACTTTTGAGTTAAGTCTCTCTCAACTAAAGTTAACTTACCTTAATTTGAGTGGATGAGAATCGACCAAGCCTCCCCAAACCCCTTTTGTGAGGAAGATCCAATGTAGTCATAAATAGACATTCAATAATACCTTTGTGAGTTTTGTTAGTGTAGGTCTTGCGATTTTCCTCCCATAGACTCCCCACTATTAACTCTTGGCAATAGAAGGTTAACACACCACCACTACTACTCACTGATTGTATGAATTTGTCCTTTGCTTGAGGTTCACTCACGGGAAAGGATGACGCTATCCTTGGAGTCATGCATGAGCACAAGGAGATGCGAGACTCTGCTTCCTTCCTTGCTCAAGAGAATGAGGCTTTCAAACTTGGCTTGACTTGTCTTCCGTTTTGCCTTGTGCATCCTCTATTGATGTACAGATGTTGGGCTGATAGTCATTTACTTCGAGACGCTGCATGACTTCTATGGCTACCACTATCTTCAGATTCATGCACCTGTTGCCCCCAACCCATCAGATCACCCATCTCACGCGTCAAATGTATCACCCTTTCCCATCCTATGGTGCCTTTGTCACCTAGCCCTCCACAATCTAAGTAGGCTCATCTTGATGTGGAGCTTGGGTTACATCTTTCTTTCACCCCAGCTTTTGATTTTCCCATTTCATGTGGCTATTGGAGTTTTTAGTATGTATTTTGGTTTTCTAGTTTTCCTAGTAGGGCTCTAGTTATTGACAATTAGTAGTTCCATCATTGGACATGGACATTCTAGTCATGTATTTCTGCAGTAGTGAATCCATGCATTTTTTTATATTACATGAATCTCTTTCACTCCAATCATCCACATCAATCTGAAAAACGAAACAAAAAACAGGGGTAGAGAGAGAGAGAGAGAGAGAGAGAGAGAGAAAGAAAGAAAGAAAGACTTTTTAACATCTATTAGAGGCCAAAATCGGCCTATGAGACAAAACATATACATCAGTATGATCCAATCCACTGTGATCCAAAACGAAAATAAAGTGTGAGTACTACAAACGGGTATAAGAGGGATAGTAGCCGGCATCAAGGGTGTGGGGTGCTATGGGTATGCACTCTATATGCTCAATGGGTGAGATACAAACATGATATGCATAGGGAGGGGAGGCTCGATGGTGTCACAACCCCCTAAATGCCTGGAGTGGGTGTAGGATATAATGCATCGGTGGGTAAGGCATCATGGCGATCCTCAAAATGCTCTGGGCGTCCAAATCGATAGGGGTGCGCTGCTGACGTCTCTGTATCTCCATGTCATGGCGTGCGTGAATCGCCTGAATCTCTCTCTGATGTGGACGAGCTCTCCGGACAAGGGGTCTCGGTCGTCGACGCTGTCGTCTAAGCTCCTCTGCTCTGTGTAATGTGACACCCCGCATCGAGTTGGGCCCTCGAGTGTATGTGGGTCTGAAAAAATCTGTAATACGAGTCTGAGGGGGGGGGCCAGGTGTATCTCCATCTGCTGCTGGAGGAGTGATGCGCGGTGGTGCTGGAGCTCTACTAGGAAACGACCTAGAGGGCGCTGGTCCTCTGTCCCCAATAAAGCCCTGATCTCTCTAGGCCCCCTGAAGAGCTGTGGGTAGCGGTCTCTGATGTCCTCATATGCCTGGCATCTACATGTGTAGTGCTCCTCGTCCTCCACCTCCTCTCTACATATCCTGCATAATCGCTCATCCCTGGGGGTATGTGTGGCTCGCCCAATCTCAATCTCGAGCTGGTGTGATGATACTCTGAGCTGCCCAATGGCCACTCTCTAAGCTGGTGCCATATATGTATCCATGTATCGTGGTCTCTGAATGAAACCATCCGCTGTCACAGTTAGGAAGTGCTATATGTAGTGTTGCCTCTTTGTGGGAAGAGGCTCCCGTGGTGCTATCCATGTCTCCCTGACGTGTATCTGTAGTAGGTCCTGACGGATGATCCTATTCCTCTCCGAACGAGAGATGGTAATGTGGGGGGAAGAGAGGTCATACTGAAAAGGGGGGAGATCCGTAATGCTCATGCCATGGTCTGCTAACCATCGGTAAGTCTGTGCATACCATACTCTCTCATGCCCTGTCTCTGCCAAATGTCTAGAGCTCTCAAATGCAAGCCTGGTGAGTCGGCTAGTGGGGAGCTCTCTGACTCTCAGAATAAAGGTCACCAACTGGAAGAGGGCCTCCACTAGCATCGGTGGTGTGCCAAGCTCAGCTCGTATAATGTCATGTGGAACGGAGGGCTTGCTGCGCAGCAAGCGTGATATCATGGTGATCTGGGGCCTCTCAATCTGCGTCCACATCGCCTCTGTGATCCCTGGTGCCCATACTGCTGCTGCGTACATCAATGTGGGTGTCACTAGAGTGTCAAAGAGCCACCCCTTAGTCCGGGGCTCCTGAAAATGTGTCTGAAAGCAGAGTCTCTCCAATCCTGCAAGTGCCGCATAACCTCGCGTCAATCTATCTCTCGCAGCCTGTGCCATGGAGAATACCCCTGTGCTGCCCGAGAAGGTGATACCTAGGTAGACGAGAGAGAGAGAGAGAGAGAGAGAGAGAGAGAGAGAGAGAGAGAGAGAGAGAGAGAGAGAGAGAGAGAGAGAGAGAGAGAGAGAGAAAGAAAGAAAGTTTTTTTACGTCTATTAGGAGGCCAAACTCGGCCTATGAGACAAATCGATGTACATAGGTGTATCTTCTGTCAATCTGTAGAATAAATTTTTGAAGGACAGAGTAAAGGAGGGCGCCAAGGAACCAAATACTGAAATTGGGAATCACTGGCCCAAGTACTGAAGTTGGGCATCAGTGGCCCAAGTACTAAAGTTGGGCATCAGTGGCCTAAGTACTGAAGTTGGGTATCAGTGGTCCAAGTACTGGAGTTGGGCGTCAGTCGTCCAAAGTCGTCCAAATTCTGGAGTTGGGCACCACACGTTCTGGAGTTGGGCACCACACGTTCTGGAGTTGGGCACCACACGTGATAAGTGTCTATTATGGTACTGTACTGTGATTTAATGTGCTCATATGCTTACATATTCTCCAGGAGTAGTGCATTTTGCATTCCCTGCACCCACACACTTCATTTCACCACCTACAGGTGAAAATTTGGCACGCCGGGTGGGACAGGGCTTCTGGAGATTTTTGGTCACTTGAGAAATCACTTAGAATTGAATACCCTTTCCTTTTAGAAATCATTTAGGATTGAGTGCCCAGGGCCACCTCTTCCCCTCCTCCCCCTTCCTACCTTCTTGGGCGACTGCACCTCCTCATCCTCCTAAATTTCTGTGGGAGACTCTCCTCCTCTTTTGGAGTCTTGGGCGACTCTTCCTCCTTGGCTTCCTAGGCGACCCTCCTCCTCCTCCTCTTTCTTGGCTTCTGGGGCACCTACTCCTCATCCCCTCTTGGCTCTTGGCTTGGGCGACTCCTAATTTTTTGGGCGACAATTTTTTGGGCGACTACTCCTTATCCTCCTTGGCTCCTTGGGAGTCTACTCCTCCTCCCCCACTGGAGTAACCTCTTCTTGGGCGAAGAATGCTCCGGGCAACCTCTTCATTGGGGCAATTTCCTCCTTCAGAAGTAGTTCCAAAGATGGTCCATGACCCACACCAGAGCTAGCATAGAGAAGCAGCTAGGCCCTAAGAAGACACCAATCAAGAGTTACCACAGAAGAAGGCCAGATCCTTACCTAACACCCATAAGAAGTCTATCTGTCTCAAACCTAGTCTCTAGAATAGAAGGGTTAGACGACAAGGCTAAAACTCAAAAGACTTTACCTCAAGACACTCTTCTCAATAAGGCTATGGCAGAGGAACTTTCCACTCTTTTGTCAAGAATAAATATTAGATTTTCTTCATTTCATGGCGGTGCTAATGAAGATCCTGAAGATCATGTACGAAGATTTCTTTCAATTTGTAAGAGTAGGGGCTTACAACAACGACAGGACGCCTTCCTTGCTCTCTTTCCATCAACTCTTGAAGGACTGGCGGACAAATGGTTCAGCCAGTACGCGGAAAACCATTTCCAGACATGGGAAGCATTGAGGACCGAATTCACAGACGCATTTCGGCCAGGTAACTCTACAGAAAGAACGTTAGATGAACTTGAGAATCTAATCTTGCATATGGGAGAATCATTTTCAAAACTTATGACGCGGGCAAGGTCACTTGTGGCAAGATTGCCGGAACCACTAGGAGATTTCCTTGTCAAGAAGTGGGTGGAGAAGGCCTTGCCGAAGTCCACATAGCAGAAGCTAAGAGGGCTGTTGAGACCAGATGCCACTTTGAGAGAATTTGAAGCAGCTCCCACAAGGATTGAGGCTGCACGGGTACATTTTGGAGCACACCCGGTAAAGACTTTTCCCCAAGATGAAGACATGGTGACCACCTTGAGGAAGGAACTAGAGACCTTAAAGCTTCAAAGAAATCGAGAAGAGGACAAGGGTACTTCGGAAGGTCTCGCTCAATTACGACAAGAGCTTGAAGAGCTCAAAACATTAAGGGAGGTAAGAACTGGACTATGGTGTTCTCTCTGTAGTACCCAAGGACACACATCACAAGAATGTCCAAGGAGGCTAACATGCCAGTTTTGTGGCAAGGGTGGCCATGAGGCCAAGGATTGTTATTTTCTGAAGGGTCTTGGAAATCAAACTATGATGCCAGGACAACCTCCGGCACCTCAATGGGTAGGAGTGGCTCAGTCCTCCTTGTTAGGGCAACCACCCTTACCATCCACTACCACACCCCCCCTGTAACAACTTTTTACACCAATCATGGACCTCAACGGCAAGAAGGTAGGCCTCGTCAGAACCGACCACCTAGGCCTATAATGTGTTACAGATGTGGGGAGTATGGACACTTCCAAAGTAAATGTTCACTCCCTAAGGATGCCCCACCATGCAGAAATTTTCCTGAGACAAGGGATCATTACACGAAGGACTGCCCAAAGTCAATGCCGTCTACAAGCACACCAGGTAACTCTTGCCCCCTACATATGATCACAGTATCTAATGATAAGGTCAATGTAGGCGCCCCAAGGGCCTGAGTAGTCCAACTTGAGGAACTTCCCGGAGTAATGACTAGGGCACAAAAACAGAAGGAAGCTTTGAAAGATACTGCAAAAGAAGCAACAGATTCATCAAAGGACAAGGGAAAAAGGACTATGGAGCATGAACCTTCTCAGGGAGCCAACCACCACCAAAACAAGGAGAAAATCTCACTGGGAAGAGTAGGAAGAAATGAAGATAGTAATGAGCAAGTTATTGACAAAGCTCTAAGGCACTTTCAGAATGGACCTACTTCAAGGAACAACCAAGAAGGCTTTCTCACTGCAGTTCAAGTCTTGCAGAGCACCTACCAACAGGTATCTCTATATAACTTGCTAGCTATGAGTCCTGGATTCAGAGGAGAGGTAATGGCTTCCATATGGGTTAGACCCTGGCACCATATTAAGTGGCGGGAAAGGCTTCACTTCTCTAATTTCCCAACAAATACCTGTACCCTCAACTTATAGCTCAGAACCATCTAGGATGGCACCTCTCATTGATTACAAGAGTCCTAGACTAACTGTAAGTATCAAGGGAACTCCTTTGGTAGGAGTGATAGTTGATGGGGGATCTGGTATTAATATGATGCCGGAGTACACAATGACATTGCTAAATTTGAAACCAACTAAAGATGCTCATTTTACAGTATCATTGGCGGACCAAAGCAAGGTAAGCCCACTAGGCATAGTGGAAAAGGTTGAAGTCGTCATCCATAAGCTAAAATTTGTGTTGGATTTTGTGGTAATAACACTCCCAAAGGTGAAGGGAGGATTTCCTCTTTTGATAGGAAGGCCATGGCTACGCCACAGTAAAGCGGTACATGACTGGGGTAGTGACACCTTATGGATGGCCGGACCAGACAAGGTAATGAGACAACTTCAGATGGAAGGAGGAACAGATGAAGCCCTAGGTACTTCTCAAGTTGTTCTACATCCAGAGCAGACTGCAGAGGAAGACAAAGAAGATAACAATGGAGAAGAGGAACAACAAACCATACAAGAAGGAACAAACATTTGGGCCACGCCTCCTCCACCAAGGGTTATGAAAAATCAAGAAATGTAAGGACAAGAAAGGGCTTCTTCTCCTCCCTGGGCATCTCCACCTCCTAATCCAAATTGGGCACCTGCTCCACCTCCAAACAATTGGGCGACTCCACCTCCTATTTGGGCGCCGCCTCCACCTCCAAGCAGCTCGGCGACTCCTCCTCCTAGTCCAAGCTGAGCGCCTCCGCCTCCAAGTAGTTGGGTCACTCCAGAGGCTTGGGCTCCATACTCTGCTCAAGGGCCTCCACATTGGGCACCTGAATGGGCAGCTTATCCTCCATCTTGGGCTACCCCTACAATTGGCTGGGCGGCCCAATGGGCATCTCGGAAGCCTCACACAGAGCCAACTAAGACAAAATTACTTGACATTAAGGAAGAAGTTGATATAGGAGAGGAATTATCTAATGAAGATCTAGGCGACATCATGGATTGGATTGAGGAGACCAACAATGTTTCATGCTTTACAATAGCAATCAAGGAAAAAGAAGAAGATGAACCTACTGTGGTAGAGTCTCTGGTATTAGGAGAACCAGCCAAAGATTTCCGAAGAGGTAAAGTTTTGAAAGGAGTTGAAGGAAGAAAAAGGATTGAATCAAGCCAAACAGAAGAAGAACTAATGGAAAGCATTTTTCCATTGGCGGAAGTTCCAGTGGGATGGACACAAGAAAAGACCCAGGAAATCACCATCAATGATAGTCCAGCATTCATCAAGCAAATGTTGTTTAAGGACGAGGAAGAGGCAATTTTGGAGCCAGTTAAAGAAGTCAACTTAGAGGAAGAAGAAAATCCACAAAATCTTCTACTAGCAAGTTGGTTGTGGGACCACCCTCTTCTTCTCACAGAGGTAATGACATTCATGAAAAATTTCAAAGATGTATTTGCATGGAGTTACAATGATTTGACAGGAATACCAAAAGAACTGGGAATACACACTATTCCTCTAGTGGCGGAAGCTCGGCCAATTAGAGGGAAAATGTATAGGTTAAATCCCAAATATGCAGAAGCAGTCAAGAAGGAAATCCAGAAAATGGAGGAAGCAGGTATCATAGTCCCTGTGGAGCATTCAGAATGGTTGTCCTCTATGGTTATAGCACCTAAGAAGCAACCTAATAAAATCAGGGTTTGTGTGGATTTCCGGGCATTAAATAAGGTAACCATCCCTGACGGGTTTCCCACCCCCTTTTCTGAACAAGTGATTGAAGATGTGGCAGGACATGTGCTGTACAGTTTCATGGATGGTTTCAGTGGATACAATCAACTGGAAATCCATCCTGAAGATCAACCAAAAACAACCTTTGTAACTCCTTGGGGAACCTATATCTACACCAAAATGGCTTTCGGCCTTAGAAATGCACCAGCCACTTTTAATAGGACAGTATATCTAATCTTCAACAAATTGCTCCTAAAATTCTTAAGAATTTTCATGGATGACTTTTCAGCCTTCTCTGCAGCAGCCTGCACCACTGCAGGAGAGAATGTGCCAGAACATTTGAAGCAATTAGAACAAGTATTCCAGCATTGCAGGGAGACAGGTTTGAAACTTAACCCTAACAAGTGTCATTTTTTGGTAACCCAAGGTACCTTGTTAGGGCATGTGGTCTCTGCAAAAGGGATGACTCCAGATCCAGATAAGGTAATGTCAATTCTTAAGCTTCGAAGACCTATAAATGCTAAAGAGGTCCAAAGCTTTCTCGGGCACACAGGATATCACCGCAAGTTTATACGCATGTATGCAGAGGAAGCACGACCACTTTCACGATTTACAAGCAAAAGTTTTCCTTTTTAATGGTTTGAAGAGGAAGAGTCAGCATTTACTTATCTAAAACAAAGGTGGGCATTTGCACCTATACTCATCTCACTAGATTGGTCTAAGACATTCCACGTGCATGTAGATGCAAGTTTGTATGCAGTAGGAGCCATACTGACTCAACCAAGCGAGGGGTACACAAATTAGATCAACCCATTCATTACGCGAGTAGACTCCTCTCAAAAGCCGAGAAGAATTATAGCACCACAGAAAGAGAAGCATTGGCTATTGTATTTGCCCTCGAGAAATTCAGGCACTATTTATTAGGTACTACATTCACAGTAATTACGGACCATCAAGCTTTGAAATATTTGTTGAATAAGCCACAAGTTGAAGGAAGAGTATGGAGATGGTTGCTTCTCTTCTAAGAATTTGACTTTGATATTGTCCAGAGAAGCGGTAGGTAGCATGTCATTGGTGACCACCTCTCTCGCATCAGGCATCCAAGGCAAGCAACAAAGGGAGTAGAAGATGATTTCCCATACAGCCAAATCTACAAGGTAAATATAGCACCTACATGGTATGTTGATTTAACTCTCCTTCTAGGGAAAGGCCAATTTCCTATTGGGTCTACTCCATTGGGAAAGCGTAGACTCCTCTTAAAAAGTAAGAATTTCATGATGGCAAAAGATACCCTCTATAAGGTTGGCCCTGATGGGATGTACAGAAGGTGTCTTCAACCACATGAAACAGAAAGTATTCTTCAGTTGGCACATGAAGGAAAGTCTAGTGGTCATTTTCTCGGACATATCATTGCACTGAGGATACTTCAAAGTGGCCTATGGTGGCCATATCTCTTCAGAGATGCCACTAAATTTGCCAAGGCATGTGATGTTTGTCAACGATGTGCGCCCAAACCAACACGACAAAGGAACCAACCTCTTAATATCTCTGTAGCTTGGCAACCCTTTGAGCATTTGGGAATAGACTTTGTTGGCCCTATTTTCCCAATAGCACAAGGTTCAGGTGCAAAGTATCTTTTAGTAGCAACCGATTATGCCACTAAGTGGGCTGAAGTCATAGCCAGTCAGGAGTGTACTGCTGAAACGGTAGCCAACTTCTTGTATAACTACATCTTTTGCAGATATGGATGTCCAATAGAGGTCACAACAGATCAAGGATCCCATTTCGTCAACAAGGTGCTGACTTTGATCTTTGAAAAGTATCAAATATTCCATAAGAAGTCCTGTGCCTACTACCCAAGGGCAAATGGGCAGGAAGAGAGCACAAATAAGGTCCTCATGCTCTTACTAAGAAAAACATGCTTACTGTTTCCTAATACATGGGGCCAAGCATATCTTGGAACCTTGTGGGAATACAGAACCTCTTTCAAAGCCACAACAGGTCATACTCCATTTGAACTATTGTATGGAATACAAGCAATTGCTCCTTTTGAGTTCTTGCATGGCTCCAACCGCGTGGGAACCAATCGAATTCCTGGATTTACTAGCGCTCTCTCAGCCAACATTGTGAGGCTACAACTTCTAGAAGAAAAGAGAAAGATAGGCAATGATACTCTAGTGACAGTACATGAAAAAAGAAAACAGGATCATGATGCAGACCTCTGGAAATCAAAAATTAAGGAAGGGAGCTTAGTTTTGTTGTACCATCCGCGACTATTTGAGAAGAAGGCTAAGAAGAAGCTGATGCCAAGATGGAACGGGCCTTTTAGGGTCATACACATACTTCCAAAAGGAGCAGTACAAATCTCCACATTGACAGGCACAATACTTCCCTTAGTCAATGAATCTAAGCTAAAACCCTATGTGGAAAAATAGAGAAGAGAGTATTTGCCCTTGTATATAATGTACATACCTGTATGTTGTTCCCTATTAGCTTATGTCATTTCCGAATTTAGATATTGGGCTTTTCTCATCTGTCTTCTTCACATAACTCATTTATTTACTCCCACTTTCCTCTCATAGGCTTACGCTTCAAACTGTTTTAAGCTTCTTCTATCTCTTATCACAGAGGTTCTATTCCATTTTCCTTCTGAGGCCACCTCTCTAGGCCAAGATCTCTAGGCCAAGAATGATATGGATCATCTCGAACCACTCCTCCTAGTGATCACATGGGCGACCCTCTCCAAGGCCCACTTTGGGCGACCATCCTCCAAAATTCCTTGGGGGACCCTCCTCCAAGATCCATCCTTGGGCGACCCTCCTCCAATAATCTACTTTAGGTGACCCTCCTCCAAGATCCATCCTTGGGCGACCCTCCTCCAAGATCTACTTTAGGCGACCCTCCTCCAAGTTCCACCACTTGGGCGACCCTCCTCTTCTTCAACATACCAAGCCACTTGGGCGAGCCTACTCCATATCACCTTCTCATGACCACCAGTTTGGTGACCCTCCTCTTCTTCAACATACCAAGCCACTTGGGCGAGCCTACTCCATATCACCTTCTCATGACCACCACTTGGGCGACCCTCCTCTTCTTCAACATACCAAGCCACTTGGGCGAGCCTACTCCATATCACCTTCTCATGACCACCACTTGGGAGACCCTCCTCTTCTTCAACATACCAAGCCACTTGGGCGAGCCTACTCCATATACCTCCTCCTCTTCAACCTCCCATCAACCACTTGGGCGACCACTCCTCCTAGTGACCACAAGGGAGACACTCCTCCCTCTCACCTTTATTAGGCCAACATGAGCAACATGGGCGACCCTCCTCCCTTTCACGCCTCAATGTGCCAACATGAACAACCTGGGTGTCCCTCCTCCTCAGCTTTAGTGAGCAACATTGGCGAGGACTATGGCGACAGTCCTCCCTCTCACCTTCATTAGGCCAACATGAGCAACATGGGCGACCCTCCTCCCTTTCCCCCTCACTGTGCCAACATAGCAACACTCCTCCTAATTTACCTTTCCTCCCTAATCCCAATATTGGGCGACCCTCCTCCAACTTTTACTTTCCTATATAGGTGACCCCTTTTTTTTATTTTTGGCGACCCCATCCTTAATATATATCTTTTATCTTCCACAATATATGAGACTCCACTCAGCCTTTTTACCCTCCACCATGAGGCGACCATCACTCATAATCCGTATAACCCATAAATCTGGCCGGATAAGAATTGTTCACACTAAATTTAGCCGTATTGCTCAACATACCTCATCGCCAATTTAAGCACGGCTCACACACAACCCCAGCCACGAACGTTGGACTCCAACTAGCAGCGCAGCTTGGGGTCCAGATTCGCTCCCAAGTACTGTAGAGTTCAGTTCAATATGCCTGCAACCCCCTGTACTGTGGAGTTCAGTTCAATACGCCAACAGCGCTATCACCTGAAGAACTAGACACCCAATTTGCTCTCTCCAACCACCGATTGAGGAACTAGACCCCGAATTGCTATCATGCATCAGCAAATTGCATCAACTCATCCCTGCCTCAACGTAATATGAGTTATCACTGCCAATCTTACACTGTGCATGGACAAACATAAGCCGAAGGCAACCATCATAAGCCAAACATAAGCCGAAGGCAACCATCATTTAACCAGCATCATCGACTGCTTCCTGACGGAATTCCCTCCAATTCCAAATTCGCATCTCTGTCCAACTCCATAGTCTCAAGTTATTCGTCAGCAATTCCCTGGCAACCAATCTCTGGAACGGAGAAAGCTCTCAGAAAGAAGCCGATTCTCTTCGATCATAGAATATTTACTCACTACCTTGAATATGGCTTCTTCATCTGTGGAGATCGAAGAAACGTTTTCAGAATTCAAAAGCGACACCGAAAGTGCAACTGGCCAGTCAATCTCTAACGACGACTCCAGCGATTCCCTTTATGTGGTCTCTGAGGAAAACCCTTCAGAGTCCGAATCATTGGAAGAAGAAAATTAGCCGGAGGAATGCACAACTCCAGCAGCAAATATTTAGCCAGATATTCCAGATATTCACCAGGACTCGGCTACATCTTCAGCAAATGTGGCAAATGTGGCAACAACGACAGAGATCCTCATTTCTATTCCTGGCGAAATCACCTTGAAACTGGACTTAAGCATATGTGCTTCCCTCACTTAGTGACCCTCAAGCCGGTGGGGTGGAGATCTTGACACTCTTCAAATCCTTCCCATCCCTTTCTGGAGGGAGATTCACTAAGGACAAGCTCGCTCTGATGTTGGGGACCCAAGAGATTCCCGAATCTAAGAAGGCAGGCAGCTATGCACAGTTGGCCATTCCAGACATATTGCAGACATGTACCACTAGCTTCTCCACTCCCACTTGTAGCGAGGTAATGATGCAGAGGCTCCTATTATTCAAAGCATTTTTTCTCTTGAAGGACAATTTACATTTCACGGACGTGAAAATATGTGAACCTCTTCTTTGCTTTGCCCAATAAAAGCCCTACCCGTATCATAAAATTCTACTTCAGTCACTAGCAGAACGAAAGAAGAGGTATGGGAAGGAGGTAGGCAAAAAGGCTCTGACATTCAAAGTGGTAGGTGGCCACATCATGCTGTACATATACAGGTACTTTACCGCCCTTCATTCAAAAGACGTGTCGCGCCCCACCTCATCGAAACATCCACAGACAGCGCACCCTCGCAAAAAGAAAAGATCAAAGATTCAAAAGGATTCCCGGGAGCTCCTTGACACGCTTCCGATGGACCAGCAAGGGTATGCTAGAGCATCCAAGAAGGTACGCACATCAGCTAACACTCCCTTTCCACCAATCAAATTAGTACCCACTTCATCCAAAAAACCTTCTTCTTCTGTTCAATCCCCCCCCACCTTCACAAACCCCACACACTTCACCCGTACCTACTACACCCATTGCTCCACCTCATTCCAACCCAACTCCACCTCCCGCTTCCACCATGACCACTCCCATTACCATTGATCCCCCCATAGATCCGATTCATCTCCAATTCCAACCATGTCCCACACCACCGCCTTCCCCTCCACAACCCGCACTACCCCACTCCCCATCTCCCCAGCCACCATCTCCTCCACCTTCACCCCTCCCACAAGCATCAATACCTATTCCCCCGAGTCACACACCACTCCCTCACACGCTACCTCAAACCTCCATTCGACCACCCCCATTCGATATACTACCCTTCCCCCCACCATTTCGATTCTCTCCTTCTCGCCACAACCCTCCCACTGATTTACCTCCACAAACCCTTCTTGATGCATCTAGTGTCGGCGAGCTATCCACTAATGAGAAGTACAAGAAATATATATGGCCACTAGTTCCCAATCACTTACATGATATGTGCCAAATGGATGTAGCAAAAAACAGATTTGCTGAGATTTCTAACAAAATTATGGAAGACAGGTAGGTGTGTATGAATTTAGAGAATCGGCTGCGCCATTATACTCACATGTTGAGTGAACAATTTTTGCGTGTAAGTCTTGTCAACAAAGAACTGTAGATGCAGATAGCAGAAATTTCTACCCACTGCAAGGACGCACGAAGAGTTGAAGACAAGGTAAAAAACTTGGAAGCATTTCTGCAGGATGAAGAAGAAAAGACAAAGAGATTGAAGGCCGAAAACAAAGAATTGAAATCAGCAAACAGGAACCTCTTGGCTGAAAATGCAATCCTAAAGAAACAAAAGGATGCACTAAAATCCAAATTTAGTGCATTAAAGGCTCTGCTCACATCCTCCGACACTGAGGACCTCACTCCAACACAAGGAGAAACGAATCAGGAAGTTACTGAAGACCAGCAAAACAGTTCAGCTGAACATCATAGGCCTGGGAAGGAGCCTGCATGTGACTAGTCTTACTGTGACTAGTCTCAGTGTCATGTGGACAAAGATCATATTTTCTGCTGTCCAGTTTCTAGTAGTTTATTTTTGCAGTGTCATAGTTTCATTTTGCAACAGTTGTATAACTCTTGAAAACTTTATTTTGTACCAGCAAAATCATAGTTCTTTTGCAGCTCATGCTCATGTTGTATTTTTGCCCTTTTAATATGCAATTATCTGATGTAATCTCTCAATTTATTCTATTGTAACACCTCAATTATGTAATTTTCCTTCTCTTCCTTATCTCTCCGAGACAGAGAGACACTAGTGGCGGGCAACCTGTAGAATAAATTTTTGAAGGACAGAGTAAAGGAGGGCACCAAGGAACCAAATACTGAAATTGGGCATCAGTGGCCCAAGTACTGAAGTTGGGCATCAGTGGCCTAAGTACTGAAGTTGGGCATCAGTGGTCCAAGTATTGGAGTTGGGCGTTAGTCGTCCAAATTCTAGAGTTGGGCACCACACGTCCAAAATCTGGAGTTTGGCACCAAGATGGTAGAGTTGGGTGACTGCATGCCCAAGGCATGCCCAGACAAGGCGGCCAAGTGGGACCAAGCCACTCATCATTACACGACAAAGTCTGGTACTGTAGGCGGCCGGGCTGACAAATGAAACTGCCAAGTGCATTAACTCCCCACTACTCCCATGTAACAGACTCTCCTATTGTAACCGGTTCCGCACCTCTCTCCTATAAAAGGGGAAACTTCAAGAGAGAAACATATGATACATGAGATGATAGATGAGACACAGATAGCTGAGAGTGAGAGTGGGCTTAGAACTCCTAGATGGTTGAGTCCTGTTCATGTTAGTTACTTCTTCTGCGTATGTTATTTGTTGGTGCCACTTATGTGAGAATACCCGGAGTTTGCATTCTCTTGTTCTTTTGCTTGGTATGATCAGCTGTGGTATGATTAGTGGTATGATTAGCTGTGGTATGAGATAATCACTTGTCTTCTGATTGTGTTACATTTGGTTTTCTAGTTAGTATGGTCTTGTGCTCTATTATGCTCCATGCTTGCTGTTGCTTTGACTCTTACTTCTAAGTGTAGTTTCTAGTGATGATGTGAAGGCTTCGTGATAAGTGTCTATTATGGTATTGGACTGTGATTTAATGTGCTCATATGCTTACATATTCTCCAGGAGTAGTGCATTTTGCATTCCCTGCACCCACACACTTCATTTCACCACCTACACAATCGCAAAAGATAAAAGTGCTGAAAAGACTATTAAAGCTGATGATGGATCTTCATAATATGCATGTGCAGATACTCATGAAAGTGGGGGTGTATGGAGTGCGGTATCTATGATAGTCTATATGCAAAAGGGTAGTACAACAATCATGAGAATGCATCGGAAATGACTAACTAGATCCATCCTGTGCTAGTGGGCGGGGGTAAGATGTGATACATAGGTGGAGGAGTCAGGGCCACGCTGATGGCTGGAGCAGGATCAGCCATCATCTGGGATCGTCTCTTCTCCATGGAACGATGGTCACGAGCCTGGATCTTTGCAATCTAGTGTCGGTGAAGTCTCGGAGCCCGATATCCTATAGCGCGCGGTCCTCTCCTAGCTCGCGAGGTCTGAGCGTGCTGAAGAGTCACCCCTCGCAGTGTGTGAGCTGAGGGGGGGGAGGGTTGCTACACATCGTGGAATAAAGAAGTCAATGAGATGACTCTGTCTCCCTCCTGCATGGGCTGCTATAGTAGGCTAGAGTAGGGAATCTCTGTGACTCTATCTCTAGTAAGAATCGCCCAAGATGTCGCTGGTCTCTAGAGTCCATGATCTCTCGGAGGGTGGGCTTCCCTGTAAATACAGTCTCCTATCTCCCTGTGATGTCAGCATATGCTCTACATCTGCATACAAAGTGCTCCTCATCCTCCATCTCTACTATGCATACCCTGCATATCTGTTGCTCTCTAGGAATGTATGCAACTCTGCCTGTCTCAATCTCTAGTCGGTGTGATGAGACTCTCAACTGGCAAATCGCTACCCTCGAGCTATGAGGCATGTAAGTATCCATGTAGTTTGGTGGCTGGATGAAACCGTCCGCTAGTATGTCTAAGAACATGTCTCGATAGTGCGATAGTCTCGATCCCATGTGTGGTGTGTGCCATGTCCGACTAATGTGGAGCTTCCAGAGATCCTGTCTGAGCACAACATTCCTCTCACGACGAGAGAGGTGGATGTGAGGTGAGTCTGGGTCATACTGAAAAGGCGGCAATCTTACCATATCAAGTCCAGGACTATCAAACCAGACTCTAACTTGAGTGTACCAAGCTATCTCATATCCTGACTCTGATATCTGTCTAGATGCCTCAAAAGCTCTGTATGTGAGTCTATTTGTAGGGAGCTCCCTCATCCTCTGAATAAAGCAGATCGTCCGGAATAGTGCATCTACTACCATGGGTGATGCCGCTAGCTCTGCCCTGATGATGTCATGTGGCACTAACTGTTTCCGCAAAATAGTCGCGAGATTATACGTACCTGTGGCCTCTAGATCGCACTCCAGTGGGTGACTGTGAGGCCTGAGGCCCAAATTGTCGCAGCATACATCATAGCTCGTCTGACTAGTGTGTCAAATAGCCACCCCTTCGTGCGGGGCTCCTGGAAGTGTGCCTGGTGACATCTCCGCTCTAACATGGCTAAAGCTGCATATCCTCGTCCGAGTCTATCGGTGGCTGCCTGTCTCGTGCTGAAGGGGCCAGGTAGGCTTGTGAATGTGACTCCGAGCTAGACATAGGAAGTGACCACCTCAATCTGTCCACCGCAAGCTTTGAATCCTTCTCCATTCCTCACCATAGGGGAGGTGTGGAAGATCATGAACTTGGTCTTGCCAAGGTTTACTGTCAAGCCCCTCTGTGTACAAAACTCAACCAGGGCATCCAGATGGCGCTGTAATCCCTCGGGTGACTCTAAAATCAATACAATGTCATCGGCATATAATAAAATGTGGACATGTGTACCTCCGAGGTCTGCACCCTCTCCCCGGCTCGGAGAATGTAGTCCTTAATCTCGTCGATGTAGAGACCAAATAGAGTGGGGGAGAGTGGACAGCCTTGCTTAACACCGATGGTGCTAGCAATGGTCTCAAACATACCTCCTTGACACTGTGCCCTCCCAGTCACCTGCTCATAGAGTGCATAGATGGCCCAAATCATCCCTGATGGTACTCCTAAGCTCTGGAGGCGTCGGAAGCCTCTCTCATGGCACTGTATCAAAAGCTTTGCAGAAGTCTGCAAGGCAGCAATATAATCTCTTCTTCCTCACCCTTGCTCCATCAATGAGGCAGCGCAAAATGAAGATGTGATCAATAGTAGAAAAAGCTCGTAGAAAACCTGTCTGGCCTCGTGCTCGGAGCCCCTCAGCCTCAAGTATGGCACCATATAATTTGGCCATGGTGTGGCCAATCATGATGGTCGGGGTTGGGGGGGGGGGGAGAGAGAGAGAGAGAGAGAGAGAGAGAGAGAGAGAGAGAGAGAGAGAGAGAGAGAGAGAGAGAGAGAGAGAGAGAGAGAGAGAGAGAGAGAGAGAGAGAGAGAGAGAGAGAGAGAGAGAGAGAGAGAAGAGAGAGAGAGAGAGAGAGAGAGAGAGAGAGAGAGAGAGAGAGAGAGAGAGAGAGAGAGAGAGAGAGAGAGAGAGAGAGAGAGAGAGAGAGAGAGAGAGAGAGAGAGAGAGAGAGAGAGAGAGAGAGAGAGAGAGAGAGAGAGAGAGAGAGAAAGAAAGAAAGAAAGAAAGTGTTTTTACGTCTATTAGGAGGCCGAACTCGGCCTATGAGACAAATCGATGTACATGGGTGTATCTTCTGTCTATCAGAGAAGATAAAAGTGCTGAAAAAGAAACTGGTAAAGTTGATACATATCTCCGTGAAATGCGTGTGGAGATACCCATGAAAGGGGGGGGTGTATGGAGTGCGATATCTATGGCAGTCTATATGCAAAGGGGTAGTACAACAAGCATGGGAATGCATCTGAAACGACTAACTAGCTCCATCCTGTGCTAGTGGGCGGGTGTAAGATGTCATACATAGGTGGAGGTGGAGTCAGGGCAGAGAGAGAGAGAGAGAGAGAGAGAGAGAGAGAGAGAGAGAGAGAGAGAGAGAGAGAGAGAGAGAGAGAGAGTGAGAGAGAGAGAGAGAGAGTGATATTAACGTCTTCTGAAAGCCAAATTTGATCTATGAGACAAAACCATGTACAACTGTAGTAACCCCTGTGTACAAATAAAATAAAATGGAAAATGGAAAAGTACTCGCTACACTAAACTATGTAGGCTGAACATGGAAACAACCAGAGCATAGTGTATTGGGTGACGAGGAGGTAGTGGGGGTAATGTAGTGGTGCATGGGGAGATGTGGCTCTGACTCTACATATAATGGCCATCTAATACATGGGGGTGGGGGGAGCGATGACGAGCGTGAAATGTATATCCTAGCTTAGGTAACGGGTAGAGGTGGGTGGAGTATGTGGCCCCTCTCGATCTCGAGCTGATGTGATGAAACTCGAAGCTTCCCACTGACAACTCGCAGGTGATGTGGTAAGTATGTCTCCATGTATCGTGGAGTCTGAATAAAGCCCTGATCTGAGATCTATAGAAAATGCTCACGATAATGGAGCATTTTCGATCGCAATGTATCCATGGGACTAATCCATGTCCTCTGTATATATGTATGCCATATCTCCTGGCGAATGACCCTGTTCCTCTACTGGTGGGAGAGCGAATAGGCGAGGGCCTCTAAGCCGTACTGTAGTGGTGGTAGTATGTCTACGTCAAATCCATGATGGGCCAGCCAATCTCGTGTCTGTGCGTACCATGAGGAGGTGTCACCTCCTAGTGCCATGTTGTGTGATGCTTGGAAAGCTCGATAAGTGATGCGCTCTGTGTCCATGCTCTGTATCCTGTGTAATAGGCATAATAGGCATACTGTCAGGAACAGTTCCTCTACTAGCATCGGTGGTGTAGCAAGCTCCGCTCCGATGATATCATGTGGTACTTAAGGCTTGTTGTGGATGAGTCTTGCAATCATGAGAATCTGTGACCTCTCTAGTGCTGTCCATGCTGATGTAGCTAATCTCGGCCCCCATATGGCTTCTCCATACATGACCGCTGGCATAACCAGAGTGTCGAAGAGCCATCCCTTTAAGCGGGGCTCCTGAAAATGTGCCTGGTGGCACTATCTCTCCATCAAGGCTAGTGCTGCTTATCCACATGTGATGCAATCCCGGGTTACCTAAGACATAGAGAAAACTCGAGATGCACATCTGCTGTGAATGTCACTCCGAGATAGACATATGATCCGACTACCTCAATCGGTCCGCCTGCTACTGTGAAACAACTATGTCTCCTCACATGTGCTATTGAAAAATCATAACCTTGGTTTTACCAAGAGTTCACAGATAGCCCTCTATGTATGCAAAAGTCGTCTAGACCACGTAGGTGGTGTTGTAGACCTCTTGCAGATTCTAAAACTAGCACAATATCATCAGCATATAAAAGAATATGAACAGTAGTCCCTTGTACCTCAATGCCCTCCCCTCCCTTCTGTCGTATGAAGTCCACTATCTCATCAATATATAGAACAAAGAGGGTGGGTGAAAGAGGGCACCCTTGCTGATCCCCCATATCATCTCATCTAGAACTCCGATGTTGAGTAGGCGCCTGAAGAGTCGTTCCTTGGGAATTGTGTCGAAGGCTTTGCGGAAGTCCACGTAGCAGCAATATAATCTCCTCTTCCTCACTCTTCCCTGGTCGATCAGGCATCTTAGAGTGAAGATGTGGTCAATGGTAGAGTAATCTCGTCTAAAACCTTCCTGTCTTGGGACCCTGATACCCTTTCTCTCTGCGAGAGTGCTCAACTCTATCTCTAGCACTGTCCCATATAATTTGGCAAATGTGGGGCCAATCATGATCGTCCGATATGTAGCTAAATCCATAACGTCGCCTGACTTATGAATGGGCACTATGATGTGCTCAGCCCATGATCAAGGGAACCCTTCAACCAGTGCACGGTTGAAGAGGTGGGCAATGAATGGTGCTAGAGTCATGCATCCGTATACGTGTGTTCTGCCTGTAAACTGAACTAGTCATGAGCTCTATCATGCTGCATATGTGAAATAGCGCGGCTCACCATGATGGGTGTGAAGAAGTAAGAGATAGTGGGGTGTGAGCTTTGCGGTCAGGGAATGGGAGGCTGATATAGGATCTGGTATAGGCTCTGTGCGTAGCTATGCCAAATGCTTGGATCTTGAATGGGTGTCTGTTGTCTCCTCTCCCTCAAATGTTGCCATGCCATTGCACTATCCCGAATCATGAGCAAATGGTAGATATCCCAGTACTATCTCTCCTCCCATTGCTGCCGCTCTGCCTGTCTCTATGTAATATCCCCTCTATGCTCAAAACTCCGTAGATGTTTCCTGAGTTCCTGACAATCTGCATCATACCAGAGGTTCTAGGGCATGAATCCTATGTGTGGAGGATGTCCGTGAGAATGGATCGAGGGAGAGTAAGCTAGTTTGTAAGTGGTGTGCGTACATGTGTGAGAGCTCGTATGTGAAGTGTATCGTGGTGTGTGGCTCAATAGGTGAGGGAGGGTCTAATGGGATAGGAGATGAAACTGTGAATGTGATAAATGTATGGTGAGCACCAAATGGGCATCGTCCAATACTAAGTGAGGAGATAAGTGAAGCTCTAGAGATGGTACCTAGAATGTAGTCGACCGTTCTCTCACCCCCTCCGTGAGGGAAGCATGTAAGTCTGCCTGAACCTGGCCAATGGTTCATCCCGTTACATATAACGAGATGATGTCGGCTGCTTAGCTCAAGGAGATGTCTGCCATACCCGATAGTGTCCTGACCCATTCCTCTTGATACTCTACTGGTGCTCGTCTCATCCGGTTGACCAGGTTGGCATGGCTGGTTACAATTGAGTCCCTTCCCCTACCCCGGTTCCCTCTAACCCATAGCCATTCCTGTTGTGAACCCATTGTTACAACAAGGGTAGTTAGCATCAGTTGTAACCAGGTGATATGTACCATGTATTGGAGACCACCTTGTACCTACTTCTATATCTCCCCTTCCCATTTCCCCTCTTTTGCATTTTATTCTCCTTTTGCTTTTTTTGTTTTTATTTTATTTCTTTTCTTGTTCTTTCCTATCCCCTGTTCTCGTCTCTGACACACCTAAACAGCCCTGATGTGTTACCACCCACAAGAGGAACAGGATATTTGTTGGGGGGGGAGTGTCATGCTGTTATATGAGATGGAAGTTTATTAATAGTAGTACAGTGGCATATCTTTAGTCTGGGAATCAGGATGTGGCTTGATTTGTAGTGGTGGATGCAGAGTTCACTCTCGTTTCCTTTTCTCCACCCTTTCCCCCCATCCCTCTTGGCTTTTTTACCTTTTTTCCCCCTCAAGTCTTTGAAAATCACTAAAGCTTGATGCTCCATGATTTTTGCATCATTTTCGTGTCCCTTTCCGTATAGCAAAATTGTAGATTTTGTGAAGTCCTCTATTATCAGTGGAACAATTTATTTTAATAGGAAAAGAAACTAGGAAAAGCATAGTACTGCTTAAACTTCAAACTTTCATTAAAATATTATCAATCAATAGCAGTCATTCTGAATTGGTAAAGCTTGTCACATATTCCTTGTTTTTCTCTTGGGCACTGCTGGTTGAGTAGGTTAGTTCATGTCCATTTTTCTATAGTAAATATACGAAGTTTCTAAATATAGTCTATGCTCCTTTTTCCATTTCTTGTTTTTATTTGTGCAGGCAGATGGTCCTCCTCAAGGCAGTCCCTCAGCTGAAAATGCTCATCCTCCACGAGATTCCACTCAAGCACTAGAGCTTCCGAAAATAGGACAAGAGGTGTTTTAAGAATAGAATCAGCGCAATTTTCTTTCTTTTTCAAATGAAAATTAATCATTCATTGTGTTGTTCTTGTGAAGTTCTAAATGCATGCTGAAACGTATGAACAGTTTCAGAGTCAATTGGGTTGTTTATTATGAAGCACACATTCACTATTTTATTTTGGTCTATGGAAATGTGTTTTTCTCTCTTAAATTATGTTTTTAAGATACTAATGAACGGACATTCAGCTTACAGAGTCAATAACTAAATAGTGAACCCTTCTACTGCACGTATGATTGTAAATATATATTCAGATCTTTGCTGTGTCAAACAAAGGACCAAGTTAGAAACTATATTTCGAGCATGATGGATAATCACTGCAGTGCTTTTTGGGCTGCTTGTGCTGTCCTTTCCTAAGTAATTAAAAGAAAATATTGACTTCCTTCAAAGCAAAACATCTAATCAAATCCTTGAAATGATCTGAATTAGACTTACAAAAGCTCTGTAAATTGGAACAAGAGATGAATTTATCCTTGAAATGATCTGAATTAGACTTAGAAAAGCTCTGTAAATTGGAACAAGAGATGAATTCAACAAATTTCTTTTTGAACTCGTGGATCATATTCAATCTTTCAGTTCTCTCTGTTTAATGGACACCTTTAATTGTCCATGAAGGATGCATTTTTGCTTTCTTTCGTTTTTTTTGAGCATGCATCTTGCTTTATTGTTATCTGTGAAAGTAGAACAGCTTCCAAGGAGAATATTCTCTCCCGAGTTCTTCTCTTTCTCCCATCTGTTTTACAACAACAAACTTTTCCCATTTGTTTATATGCAATGCTGGAAATTATTTACTCCTATGGTAGATTCTGTTTCCCATTTTTCCCTGATTTCAGGTGTTAATCTCATCTAATCTACATTTGAAGGTATGTTTTGTCCTTGTGGGGAAATTATTGTCTAACCTCTATGGTTTATCTGTTAGGGATAATGGGAAAGGTGAGGAAAGATTTATTATACTTCCATATGATTCTTTGATATACTATTTCAAAGCAGTGCAAAATCGGGATCTCACCTGTGTAGAGTTTTCCAACTCTCCTCCCACAAAATCGTCCCCATCGACCCAATTTTGCCCTTCCCTCACTCCCGAATTTGCCTCATCATCCCATGTAATTCGTCCCTCTTCCCTCTCTACCATGTCTATGTCCATATGTCCCTCTTCCCATGTATTTGCTCTATGTCATCTATGTACTTACCCTTTGCCCATGGCTAAGTCTATCTACCCAAACGGATCAAATTTGTCCCTCTGCTCTACATAATTCATTTCTCTCTTCTCTGCCAACCGATTATGTCCCTAATTCATCCCATGTGCCCAATCGAACTTGTCTCCTCTACTCACCCCCTCCTAAAATTCGTTTCCAGTCACCCAAACTCTTGTCACCTCTTGAACACTTCAATAGCCCATATTTGTGTGACCATCACCCCCTCGTAAGAATTCTTCCCATCCCCACCTCCTATACAAATTTTCCCCAATCCAACCCTCTATTTTTTGGAATTACTCCTACCAACATCGGGTCCCCTATTATCCACTTTCCACTCTTCCTCCCCCAAATTCGCCCCACTAATGTGCCTGACTCCAAATTCGTCTCTCTGTCATCCCCCAAATTCGTCCCTTCAAAGTCGTCCTAGACATATCCCTCCATCCACACTTGTCCCCCATGCCAATCAAACATCAACCCTCAGGCCAAGCAACCAAATTCATCTCCTCCACTCACCCCGCCTCAAGCTTCGTCTCCAATTGCTAGCTCCAAGTCACCTCGACAATCCTTCAAATGCCCGTCTCCTCTACCACTACCCGCTGGCATATATTCGTTTCTTTAATTTTGGGAATCCGTCCTACCCCACCTTGTTCCCTCTTGTCGGAATTTGACTCTCAATCCGATCCTCTATTGGTCTCTCAATTTTTTCCTCAATTCCTCCCTTGACCGGCCATCCAATTTAGTCTCATCCGCTCAGCCGATTTCGTCCTTATCCAAATCGTCAAAATCAAATTCATCAGCCCATCCGAATTGGGCAATTTTGTCCATCCATTAATTCGTCAATTAATTGAGTCCTCATCGGATTTTGATTTCATCCATCCAAATCAAACTCAGCAGCCCATCTGAATTGGGCAATTCAGTCCATCCATTAATTTATCAGCAATTCGAGTCCTCATCCGACTTCGATCTCGTACATCTGAATTGGATACTTCCACCATCCCGAATCGGACACTTCTACAAATTCTCCACCATCCGAAACTGAGGAAGAATTTGTCCATCCGCACCCTCATCCTTTTGTCGGTGTGAAATAAACTCCCAAGGTGTCCCGAAACCCTGGCCTAGTGTCTGCACATCCTTGAATTCGTCCACCACAATCGCATTAGTTCATCCTTGGATTCACTCGTCCAACCCCTCCAATAGCATTCATTCATACATAACCTTCCATATTTTGCACTCACATCTCATAGCATACATAGCCTTCTATATTTCGCACTCAAACCTCATAGCATACATAGCATACCACCACATCTCATAACGTCCCTCATTACATCAACAAACCCCTCGTAGCATCCACCTCCAACTCATTCACCCTGATGTTATCTCCCCCAAAGTGTTATGAGAAAGCTAGATTGTGAGAAGACAACTCAAAATCCGGAAAGGGCAAGGGGTCTGCAACTGATGACATCTCAGTTTCAGACGATCTTCCATCATCCAAGGAACCTTCAAACTCAGCATGTGAAGGTAATGCTGCAAGTTTTGAGTTCGTCCCTTTGAAGCTAATGTCTTCGAGGGATGCTTCAGAGGGGACTTCATCCGTCGGTGATTCCACACACAGAATCATGTTGCATGCACACTCCAATATTCTTAAGAAGGCTGAAACATTGAAGTATCTATTCTCAGAAGACCAACTCAAAAACATTGGACTTCATGCCTTTTCTTTGGTCCCACTATCAATTGATATGGATCATTTGGAGGTTCTAGATTTTTTCAAGTCTTTCCCAAACTTTAATGGTGGAACTTTAACGATTGAGATAGTCTCAACTTCGATGGGCACATTCAATCTGCCTTGCTCTCGTGGATCCACCATACATAGGCATACCAAAGGATCTTCTCATTCAGAATTGCAAAGAAGCATTTGAACTTAAGCCAGAGGCAACCACTACTACTCCTTGAGGGCATTCAAGTCCTACTTCATGCTAAGGAATATGCAGGCAAAGCTCCCCTTCACCAATTTATTCATGTGTGATGGTCTTCTTTGTTTTTTGAAAGCAAAGCCATACCCATGCCATCACCTCATGTGGCATTTTATGCTAGACAAACGTAAGCATTTTGTTTCCCAATCAAACAAAGGGGCAAGTAAATTCCACGCCTATTCTTCTTGCCTCTTCGCATGGTTGCGAACTCTTCCCATACAATATTCCTAGATCCTACATCCTATTCCGGCTACTCAGAAACATAAAGAGAAAGGGAAGGAATCACAAGGGTATGTGCTAGGCAAGCCAAAGATGATGACACATTACAAGAAACGAGCCAATGTGGTACGAGATTCACGCGCAGAATTGGATGCACTTCCTTTGCCAGACAAAAGTTATAGAGAGCTCGGTAAGCAAGAGGTTTCTTTGACACCGATCTCAATTTCTACTTCCAATGTTGCACATACACCTCTTGCTACAATGTCCTCTGTGCGTACCACTTCCACTCCAAGCCCTGCAACTTCACCTATACATCCACCTCCTCCATCTCCACAATCCACTGCTCCATCCCCACAACCCACCACCGCTCAAGGTAGTACGGATCACCATGCACCTTCATCTTTATATCTATCTCCTCCATCTTCACCGTGAGCTCTAGCTCTAGTGGCACCTATACCTATGGTATCTACACCCACTCCTTTCCCGACCCAAGCATCTCCATCTACATCGTGCATCACCTGCCCATCACCCACTATACCGCACTCTACGCCTCCATCCCAAACACCAAACTTAGCACATTCACTTCCTCCGAATACCCTACCTGTCAACATGGCTAATGAAACTCTCCAACACATCGCACAACTATGCTCCCATGGAGAAACTACATTGGAGCAACAACTATATGGTTTCGAGGGACACAACAGATATATCATTACCATGAAGAAACTTGTACAAACACTTGAAAGATACCATAGAGAGCTTAGAGAGCAAATGGTGCACCTAGAGGCAAAAACAGAAATATGCAGTCGAAGTTGATTAAGATGACACATGAGGAGCGGGAAATAACGAGGCCACAGAAGGCTTACGAAGACTTGACCAACCAAGTGGCATTTTACAAAGATAGATATGAGAGAGCTAGGGCTTTGCATCACATGGAAGCTGATGTCTTCTCTGCTGACTCCTCTCAGGATCGTGCATCCAGAAGTTAGCACATCTAATGTACCTACTGATTTCAATTTCATGCATACATAGTGGTAGCATAGTGGTAGCAGTATTTTTCATCATCATGCACTATAGATACAGCTATGTTTTATGCTTAGAATTATTTTTGCATTATTTTGGAGACATGGACATGCCATCATATGGCTATCTTTTGCATAGGCTTTTTCCAGTCTTCTCACAGTTTTATTTTCTGGTATTTCCTTGTATCTTCAGCATGAGGATGATTTTGACCATATACTTTGTAAAAAAATAAAAATAAAAATAAAAGAAGAAAAAGAAAGAGGCAAATGAATGCACATAGTGAGGCACTCTCCAAGACGGAGAGTGAAGTAGTGGTAGGCAACCTGTATACCTAATTCAAGGGCCCTACAAATTTCTTTTAGTATATGCTTTTCTTGTCTTCTCTCAGTTTTTATTTTCTGGTATTTTCGAACGTGCATAGTCAGACACTCTTCGAGACAGAGAGTGAAGTAGTGGCGGGCAACATGTATAACCTAATTTAAGGGCCCTACAAATTCTTTTTAGTGTAGCTAGAGTATTCTTGGTCTAATTTCATAAGAGAGATCAATTTCCCCAAAATTGGTCTCATTAGTCTAATTTCAGAAGAAAGACCAATTTCCCCAAAATTGGCCTCATGGTCCAATTCCAAAACTGGTCTCATGGGCTAATTCTAACCTGGTCGAAAAGACCAATTTTCCCCAAATTCATCTAAATTCCCGACAAAGATAATTTCTAAAGTCTAAATTCCTTGGAGCCGTACGCGGACAACTGGTCTTTATCAGCCCACTACAAGCCAAGGACCCACCAAAAGCATGAGTATGTCTTAGCTGAGCAAGGAAAGTGATGAGTGGAAGTAGTAGAGTACCAAATTTGACAGAGTAGTGGAAAAGTCATACAGAGTCAGAGTAATGGAGGTAACCGCATGGCATAGGTGGGCTATATAAAGAAAAGAAATCAGGTAACACGGGGGAACATAGAAGGGGTACGTGAGAGACAAATGTGAGCACTAAGGGGAGTGCATCAATGACTTCAGCCTATCTTTAGCAACTCAAGACCCAAGGCTTGGAATAGGGTCTCTGGTCTTGTCACAGAGGGTGGACAAGCATAGTGGTCTTGTCATAGAGGGTGGACAAGGAGAGTGGGTCTAGAGGGATTGTGTGCTTCAGCCGTGCATTTGAAGCTACCATTTGTAACCATTGTTCTCTTTCTTGTACTTGTATAGTTACCTTGTATGTGTTCTATGCATGATATTAATAAACTAATGCTTCATTGCCTCTTATTTTGATGGTTCATGTTTGAAGGTGTCTCACTTTATCGTATCTCTATTGTTTTGTGCAAAGCATAAACATAATGCATATTGCACTGAATAAAAGAACTTGCCTCAAGCACAAGAAGAATAAGAATTTCCTCTACAATGATGGTGGGGGATCATATGTGAAGGAAGGACCATGGTCTAGAAGGGAGTCAATGGAGACAATAGTGGAGCAGGAGTACTAACAATAAGAGCTTAAGCTACTAGGGGGACGTGGTGACAAGTGAAGGTGTTGATGTCATAAGGAGCAAAAAACTATCAATTGGGGAGCCTCTAGGCCTTGGGTACAAAAATCAAATGATGGGATGCTAGTGGAAGGAGGGATGGAAGTCAGTGGAGAAGAAGTAGTGGAGGGGGAAGGGTGACGATGCCCACAAAGATATGTGGGGTGTGCATAACCTTGGTGCTCTTGTGGAAGAGCGATAGGGTCTTTAGGATAATCCCTCACAACCAGTCCTTGTGGGCATGGGGAGATGAAGGTCGAGAGAGGGTGTAGTGGGTTACTCTCATACGGCCCTTAAATAATGTGTTTTATTTTTTTACTTTTTTGAGATGCAAAGGCGAGTACACAAAGCTACCTCGAGAAAATTTGGGAGCAGAAGAAGCAAAAGGACTAAGATGAAGAAAAGAGGAAGACTAAGATGAAGAAAAGAGGATCTAATTCATCAAGGAGAGAGGAATAAAAAAACTCTCAATTTACTAAGTTGTCTAATTTCCTAAGCTGTCTAATTTTCCACTTCACCAATTTCCTAAGTTGTCTAATTTACCATTTCACCAATTTCTAAGTTGTCTAAATTCCTAAGTTTGCCAATTTCTCCAAGAAGTTGTCTATTTTTTGGTCAACTATTTCTCTTAGTTGCCCAAGTTGACCATTTTTATAAATTTAGTCGACTCATTTTTAAAGTTTTCCATTTTTACAAATTTAATCTACTTATTTCAAAAGTTGCCCTTTTTTATGAACTTAGTCGATGTACTCAAAAGGTTTGCCTTTTTTTGAATTTAGTCGACTTACTCCAAAAGTTTCCCATTTTTATGAATTTAGTCTACTTACTCCAAAAGATGATCATTTTTGTAAAGTAGTCTATTTTTTAAGAAAATGATCTTCTTTTGATTTAGTCTACTATTTCAGTTAAAAAAGAGACTAAGTTTCTTAGACTATGCACATGGACTAAATTTTTAGCCACTTGCTCGCGGAGGACAGGAAAAGTGGACCAAGAAAGAAGTTTTGAGAGTGTCAAAATTGTCAGTGAGCCACAAAGGAAGAAACTAATTTTGTCCCCTTTTGCTACCCTTCACTCCTACCAAGCCCATAGAAAAACTATATAAGAAGACCTCTCCATCAAAGAAAGAAAGCTTATACACAGACAAGCGGAGATAGACAGACAGATAAAAATTAGGAATCCTTACAAGGCCCAAAGGGGGCTCACTTTTTCCCCTAATGAATTAGGAGCTCTGTGAAGGAGGAGTGGGTCAAGCACTTGAGTACAATAGGTGGACTTGAGCAAGGGTAGCTACCACTGCATGCCTTAGAAGTTCTCAAGTTCCTAGGCTGAAAAGATGTCTTCCTTTTCTTGTGGAACAATAAGTTTTTTGCGGAGAAGTGAGTTGGGACTCTCTCCCTTGTCCATCCTTTTATGTTATGCTATTGTGTCCTATCCATGTAATTAGTCATCAGAGTATCTTGTATTGGAAGAAGTATCCTATTCTTGTCTATGTAATGGTTCTTTTATTTCAAATCATTGTTTGTACTTGTAAGAATGGTTCTACAAATATGCTGGTAGCATCTCATGTGACATTTTCTTTGAAGGAGTTCTAGAACCAGTGATGTTCTAAATCTTCTATAAGGTGCACAACTAGCCAAGTACTATTTATTTTGGTGTGTGCTTGAGAGAACATAGGGTATACTTCCCTAAGGAGAACCCCCTTGAGTACAAGGTGCCCTTGGAGATTAACCATTCATTTTTTCCTCTTCGAAATGGAGTCTATAGGTCTCCCTTCTTCAGATGGCATGCACGGTGGGACCCTTCTCTCTTATGTACGGAGGATTGAAGAAGCAAGAGCAAAAACTCGAAAATGCATGGTTCTGTTTTGGGGATCCGTTGGTACATCCATTCCAAGGACTGATACATGCATTCATTGGAGAGGTTTCCAAGAGAAGATAGCTATTTGAAGAGCTTGCAGGTTTGAAATGTTTCTGCAATTTTGAGAGTTCAATAGGAGTCATGTTTGCATGTATGTTTTTTAATACTAAGCTGCTGGAATGAGGATTTTTCCAGATCTGAATCTTTTCCTCTTAGCCATCAAGATTTTCTCTTTTCTTTCCACTTCTGCCATGTTTGAGCATTCAACTCTCTCTCTTTCTCTCTCTCTCTCTCTCTCTCTCTCTCTCTCTCTCTCTCCCCCTCTCTCTCTACACCATCAGCTCAGCAAAGTCGGCCATGTTGCCCAGGATAGTGGTGAAGGACTAATCAACTTTAACAAAACTTAAAAGTCGACCAAATCATATTGAGATATTGAAGGAAGAAAGTGGAAGAAAATTGACCAGACAGAGAGATTGAAGAAGAAAGTGAAAGAAAGTCGACCAAAATTTTTCCCATAAAGCGTATGAAGTTGCCCATTTAGTAGTCGTCGTCTAATATCTTCTACAACCAAAAAGGTCAAATGTTTTCTTCCAGTTTATGTTAATTTTTTAGGTTGAATTTTTTTGGGTTAATTTTTGGTCTAGTATTTCAGAAAGTCTAGATTAGGAGTGTCATTCAGGAGATATTATAGCCACAAAACTTTTTGGTTGTGCAGACAGGCCAGATGACCACTTTCTCACCATGAAGAAGGGTGAGCAAAATTTCATGTAATTGGCCCCAATGGCTACCAAAGTCCAACTCCAAGGGCGACCAATACTCCAACTCCAAGGGGGACCAAAACTCCCACTCCAAGGGCGACCTAAACTGGAACCAAGGGAGACCAAAGCTGCAACTCCAAGGGCGACCAAAACTTGCTCCAAGGGCGACCAAAACCTCATTGGCTTCAAGGGAGACTAAACTTCCAGAAGGTGGATGACCATGTCTTGCCCGAAGCTAGGTGACCACCTTGACACCCCAGCTGGGCTACCATCTCTCGAAGCCACCACCTTTGAGCAATTTCCATAACCCAGACACTAATTCACCCTCCACATATATTTAAATCATAATCCCAGTAGGACTTTCATGGAGAAACAATCAGGATAGGCATCTCAGATGGACACTTATTCAGCAGGCTGAGTGTGCTCTGGACATAGGTGGTCATAAAAACCCATCAGCTGAACCATTCCATATAGATGGAGCATACTGATTTTCACTCTTGGAAGTTACTTCTCTGGGTTGAGAGGAGATTCTTAAAGATATGCACATTTCTTAGGACTGATGTATTTGTGCCATACTCAAACATAGACAAGGGCATCATCCATTGGAGCTGTTCACTGATTGAGCTTCAGTTATCTACTACTTATTCTAGAGGTTGTGTGTTTACGGTATACCATCCTTCTTTGTACCTTCTGAGCATACATAGTTTTCAGGATTTTTTAATTCTGTAACCGATAAAAGGGTCTGTTCCTTGTAAAAGATAGAATTTTTTGACAATCTTTTTCATCCAACACGAGGTTTCTTAAAAGTTCTGAACATAGTGATGTTTTGCAACTATTCATGATAACGTTGATTATTTTTTTATAAACAGGTGTTTGAATGGACAAAAGAATTTGTCACTCTGAGAAAGGATCTACAAGATAAGCTGAAACAAAAACTACTCGCTAGATCCATAAGGAGAGAACAATGCCGTTCTTGTCCTCCTTTTTCGGCTGAGGTACTATTGTTATTTGAAAATCAACTCAGTTACAATTTTTAACATGAGTATTCTTGAATATGAATGTGATCTTGAATATCCTTTCAATATGAAAGCCACAAGTTGCTTTGTATATGTTTATCAAGACATCTATGCATTTACACAATAGTAACTGTGCAGTAGTGATATTCTTACAAATAGTATGGAAAGATTTAAATGCGTGAATAGAAATGATAATTATTCCCTTACATTTCTTCTGGTATATTTGATAAAATTTTGAGTATATATAATATAGAAGACAGAAGGTAGATAAAATGTATACCTTTAGAAGTGGCAAAGCAGTTTTGTAGGTGGTGATCTATATCCCACATACCTAACCAATGAGATACCCTATTCGGTCTTTGTCTTTAACGTATTGTTTCTATGTCCTTTTTCTTGTCCTCTCTCTCTCTCTCTCTGTGCATGATTATATTGAGAGACTAGGTGACTGAGGAGCACAGTTAGTAGGGACATGGATCCTAATCCTAGTATATGCTTATGATATTGTGTTAATCGCTGATTCCGCAAAGTGCAACAGTTCTTTTGAATGACCTAGGAAGGGGAAATTCTCTAAGCCTATCTGAATGGAAGGAGGAACTTTATATCTTCAAGGGTGAAACGCAATCCAGATAATGTGCACATGGGTCAAACTGATGATGAAATCTTCAAAAAATGCACATCTCTCCCAACCAATTGGGAGATAATAGACATAACCTGTTTTTTCCATTCCTTTAGTCAACAGACTTCACGTATGAAACCTATCTCAGACTTGATTTCGTTTTTTCTTTTTCTATAGTGCTGCATCTTTAAGTGCATACAGAAGCCCTATGCTTACTTTTATAAATTATTATAAAACTTTGGATTTTATAATATGGAATACTGATAGTTACCATGTCACATGATGCTTCTTGGCAGGTGTTATGTCTTTTTTTATTTTATATTCTTAGGGCTCATTTATGTTGGCAAAAGCCTTGCCAAGGATGTAACTCGTATCAAAGTCATGTTGGGAACAATTACAATGAAAAATCTATTCTTTGTTCATTTGAAAGTGCGAATTCAACCATTTTGTTACTGTTTATAGTGTTAAGCATTCTTTAGTTTTTCAATCTTTTTTTTTTTCTTAAACATATTTGCCATGTATGGAAAAACACAAGGCTAGGAAATTTAGTAGTTTGATACTTCCCACTTGTATGGTATGGTCTTATAGTTCTTGTATGGGAACAACTTGTGTGTGAGGGACTTCAAATACATATCATATAGACTTTGAAAAGATTTTTAATGTTGTATATAAGATGGAACTTCATGAGAAATCATAGTATACATGCAAGTAATAAGAGGGATAAATACATCTGGATTTTTCAGATTTGTATTGCTCAAGTAAAAATGAGCACCTCAATTGTCGACAAACAAGCAAAGCTGATTTTCACAGTATCTTGCCTTTAAATTTCAGAATGTAGATCATTTTTTGTATTCTCAAGAGAGTCAACGATATGTCTATTGTTGATGCTTATATAGATGATGGTATTATCATAATTGATGATAATGGAGATATTTAGGTTGTAAAAAGCTTAATAAAAGCTAAATTTGATGTGTCAGATTTATGAGAGCTCATGTATTTTCTTGGAATTCAAGTGATAAGACCACAATAAGTATTTTTTTTGATTGCAATGAAAGTATCTCATATGTATGCCAAAAAGGCTTGCTATGAGAGCTCAAAAAATTATCGAAGTACCTATAGAGCATAATAAAATCTATAGTTTAATATTGGTGACACCTTAGACGACCCAACCAGTCAAAAGAAGTTGATTGATCATCTTTTTGATATTACACTTACTAATAATATCTGTTGCAAAGTTGGTGGATGCGGGCTTTTTACGCAAGTAACTTGGATGCCCCAAGAAAAGTGCTTACTTTGATGTTTGAAAGGTACATTGAAGTACAGTTTAAGTATATGAAGGTGAAGTAAAAAAAATATGGATACACACGTTGCATTGAGAGAATTATTGTATGACTGCAAAAAAGAAAAACGACAATGAAAAGCCTCTCCTTTTACACATGTGGGACGCAAAAGATTTGAGGATGCTGAGACTCCTCCAGCAAGGCAGCACATTATAAAAGATGCTACACATTATAAAAGATGCAAGGATTCCAGACACAGATGCCTTGAACTCCTTAATTTTTAAGACAGGAATGCTTAAGGGTGTTAACACACAAGGGCATTGAAGTGGTCAGTCATTGTAGTAGCACAGGGTGGCCGTAAGTGTGTGCTGGTCAAAAGGCTACAAAAACAGGGTTGGGCTTGGAAGACGAACACAACAAAATCTGACTTTGTATACAAGCGAGAATATGAGAGACCTTCTATGATACGAAGCTCACTTCTAGGCTATGTTGTAATCCTTCAAGAGACCAGAGGTGAAGGAAGTTGGTGCTCCGTCAACACAGGTTGATGCCTGTGTGGCACATTCGTTGTAGAGTGTCTTTAGTTGTAACAACTTCAGGAGTTTTTTCTCAGTTGTATTAGTTCCATCTTAATTGAATGTGCAATCAGCATTTACACGGACCTCTATCTTGATTGTCCTTTGGTTGTCCTACCGCACATGTTTTGAAAATCCCCTCCCCCTCGTGTGCCAGGCTTATTCATTGGTCTTGGTTTTCTTGAGAATGGAACCTGACTATCTGAAAGATTGTTGATGTTTTTTTTATTTTATTTTATTTTATTATCTATATCATGGTCTCCCTCTCTCACTTCACTCACTTTTTCTTCCCTCAGGCTCTTTTCTCTGCCTCCACCCACAGGTACTCTCATTAGAGTCACTTTCTTTCACCCTTTTTCTATGCACGGTGTATTAGCAAGTGTCACCTCACTAATCTGAACGCAACATGGAACACATTGCTGAGCATCACCTCTCCTCTCCTCCCTTCAACATGGTTTGCGGGTCTTGCATAAACCAAGATCAAGTGCAAGTTTCAATAAACAAGGCTTACTAATGGGTTAAGAAGACTGAGACAAAATACCAAGACTTGAAAAAATCAAAATTTGCATAGAGTGCAGAACACAATTGCTCTACGGAGCAATCACTTTTTGCAAAAGAGGACTTTAGAGCCAAGTTGTATTGGGTAGGAGTCCCCTTGGGTTGGAGATATCTTTCCAAAGTGCTTTTTTTTATGAAGAATCATCAATTGATTATTGAGCCTAAGTGCAACCCACGGTTCCTCTAAGTAGAGGCTCTATGCAGAAACTCGCCTTTTGCAAATTAGATTGTTTTGACCAGGCTTTGCTTGTGTGAGGATCCCAAGTGCTTGTGCAATAAAAAGACTTCGAATTGAGAGATTGTGCAATCCACGATTGGGGTAAAATAGCTCTATGCAGACCAATCACTTTCAGCAAGAGGTTGCAAAGAAGCAAATCTAGATTGAAAACCTCAACAAAAGACCTAAGGAAAGATAACCAATACATCAAGTGAAAAGAAAGTAGACAAGAAACACAACTTTCAATCCATGATTTCCCTAGTCAGGGAACTCGTGAATTTCATTTCCATCTTTTTCAAGCATGGAAAGGGTTCAAATGAATCTCATATAAGAACATCCCACGTCACCTTGAGAAGTGAAAGTATCAAGAAAATCCACACAATTGTATTCTGCAACTTCCTTATCTTAGGGGATTCATGCTTTGCGTTTTGGGAAAATTCTTGGATATTTTGTGTTTGACAGAGAGCCACAATTTTCATAAAGCTAGAAGAAATGAAGTTCAAGAGTTTGAAGTGGCAAAAACACAGCTCTGCATTTCACCATTGCCCTGAGCTTGTGTTAAGCCAAAGCAATTTGTATAACCTAATTAAAAGACCCTTCAATTTTCTCTTTTTTGGTACAGCTAGAGTATTCTTGGTCTAATTTCAGAAGAGACACCAATTTCGCCAAAATTGGTCTCATTGGTATAATTTCAGAAGGAGACCAATTTCTCGGAAATTGGTCTCATGGTTTAATTCCAAATTCTTTCTCATGGTCTAATTCCAAATCAGTCTCATTGTTCTATTTTCAAAAGTGGTCTAAAAGACCAATTTCTCAAATTCGTCTAAATCCTTGACAAGATACAAATTGTGAAAGTTTAAATTCCTCGGAGGTGGTACGTAGACAACAGGTCTTTATTAGCCGACTACGATCCAAGGACCCGCCAAAGCATGAGTATGGCTTAGCTGAGCATAAACTGGTGACTGGAAGTGACAAAGTACAAGACTTGATAGAGTATCAGAAAAATCAGAGTTGTGGATGAGTAGTGGAAGTAATCTCCTCGCATAGGTGGGTTATATAAAGAGGAGAAATCGAGGAATAGAGGGGGAATAGAGAAGCGGTGAGTGAGAGAGATGCATTAGTAATACTTGAGTGAGCCTTGAGTGGAGTGCATCGATAGTTTCAGCCGCTCAAGACCCAAGGATTGGACTAGAGTCTATGGTCTTGTCACAGAGGATGGACAAGAAGAGTGAATCAAGAGGGCTTTTGTGCTTCATCACTTTAAGCTAGCATTTGTAACCATTGTTTTCTTTTAACTTTTTTGTACATGTATGGATATATTGAACCTTTTCCATGTGCCATATCAATAAAATAATGCTTCAATGTCTCTTATTTTGATGGTTCAAGTTTGAAGTTGTCTCATTTTATCGTATCTCTATTCTTTTGTGCAAAGCACACACATAGTACATATTGCACTGAGTAAAAGAACCCACCTCGAACACAAGAAGAACAAGAATTTCCTCTACAAGTGCTCAAATTTGTCACTTTTAGTGGGACCTTGCTTCGCATTTTACTCTTCAACCCTTTGTTTTCTCTTCTCCTTACTGTTCTACCTTCAATTTGGGTTCTGCCAAGGACCACATTTTTCATCCTCGCTTTTTCGTCCTAGGACTAATCCTAGTTTTTTCCTTTGATTTTTTAATTTTCTGGATGTAGTAGGGTACTCTGATATACCCCTTAAATAATGTATTTTATGTTTTTTTTTTTCGAGATGTAGAAGGAAAGCAAGATGAGAAGCACAAGAAGCAAGAGGACTAAGATGAAAAAAAGAGGATCCACTGCATCAATTCATCAAGGAGAGAGGAATCAACAAACTCCCAAGTTCCTAAGTTGTCTAGTTTCCTAAGTTGTCTAATTTCCTAAGTTGCCTAATTTCCCATTTCACCAATTTCCTAAGTTGTCTAATTCCCATTTCCTAAGTTGGCCAGTTCCTCCAAGAAGTCGTCTAAATTTCCAAGTTATCTAATTTTTTATTCTCCTTTTTTAGGAATTTGCACATCTAAAATGTCACATGAGGTACAAAGATACTAGAGAAATCATGACTTCAGATATATTGGAGCTTAGTTTGAGGATGAGGATGAGGGGGAGAAGGCAACAATGAGGAGGTGAAGACAAAGAGTGATGATAAGTCATAGAGGATGATATTGATGATGAGTTAACCAAGTTGAGAAGCAAGGATGGAGTGGAAAGAACCAAGAGGTGTGGGTGATGTGGTGAGGGAAAAGATGCAAGGGTGAGGTGGAAGAGAGATATGAAGGTAGGGCAAGTAATGGGTGTAAGGGACAGAGGAAAGATAAGGGTTCAAGTGGACAAGGCTGAGGTGAATAATGTGCACATTTCCTTCTCCAATGCATAAAAAAGATGCTACTTGCTATCATATTGACTCTAAGAAGGCATAGAAAGTATGCTTCACCTCATAATATTCTTCTAGTGGGTCATTGCCATGTTCAATATGCACAATGTTCTAATACTTCACCTTGCTTATTGAAACAACATGACAAGAATAAAAGAAATTTGCATATATGAAACAAGTAGGTTATTTGTAGAAACAATACAATATGTCTGAAGAGGGCAAACCAACAAAGGCTTGATTGTGCAAATATAAAAGGTACATCAAAAGAATATGCTAAAGTTCATGTGGTTTTATATTCCAAGCTTCAAACGAACGATCCTTGAGGGATTAGCTTCCAAGTGATATAGACTCTATAGTGTATATAAGTACCCATAGCTCCATATCATTTCTCTTTAAGGATTTAGATACCTACAAGTAAGGTTCCCTTCATGAGCACCAACTTGATGGACCTTTATCCCTTTGAGAACCCAATATGGGTTGTACTCTAGTTTTATTGGTAGAAAGAGATGTAAAAGGTGCATACAAGCTTGGTCAATTGGTCTTGCCAGCTCGATTTCTTTTTTATTCTTCTATTGTAATTCTATTTTATGTGACTTGTTCCTTTATGAGCCTCTTTGAAGGTACTTAGTCTAGAAACTTGTGATGTGTAGGTATAATCTTATAATGTCAAGTTTCCTACAACATAAAATATCTAGGGCTTGAAAGTGGTATGATTCAATTTCCCATGTTAGTAAACATTGAAGAGATATCTGCTATTAAACAAACGTAATGCTTTCTTGGAACTATGTTAATGTTATTTACATCGGAACAAAAAATATTATAGTACAAAGTGTGGAGGGGGTCAATGGGATTGGAGAATGGTTTGAGTCGAGATTCCTCCTCAGAAAAAACGATCTCTTTTTCTTTAATCCATGACTTCTCATGCCTTACCCTCTATATGTGAGCAAGGAAAGAAGGAGGGAAATCATCGATGGCCTCACCAAGCTTCTTGTTCCTTGGAGGCTTTTGCAAATGAAATGCAAAATCGGACTCTTATTGTTGAATAAAAAACACTGATATGGTATTAATATGCATGAAAGTGGATGTTGGGCATCGAATCTGAGTCTCAGACCATGAGTCAACGCTGAGCATCGATTTTGTGTGAATAACTAGCACTTATATGTCATCAATCTGCACCAAAGTCAATGCCCGACATTGAATCTTAGTCTCACACAAGTTGAAGCTGGGCATCGACTTTGTTGCATAACAGAAACAAATGCGCTTACCCTGTCTCTGAAAAGAATGAAATATTCTGATAAAGCCTCGTAAGATGATGTTGTGGGATACTCTGCGTGGACCTCCTCCAAAGAGAAGCACCCAAGTCTCCTCATCATGACTTCCTATATCTTCATATATACTTTATGGCTACAATAAAGGTAAAGGTTAGCCAAGGGGATTGGCAAATATATTACGTAAACATGGGAGTGAGGATACCTACTTGTTTAATTCAAGGACCATTTCGTCGAGGCTGAGTTCCATTGAAATTACCTTTGAGAGGGTAGACACAATGAGAGTCTCATCCTTGATACCGTGAAGGGCCCTCCAGGGTTCAAGCTTCAGGTCCTCTGCAGCCTCCTCAATGGAGAAGTCACCCCTCTTGAACTTGCTCTTTACATCCACTTGGGGATCAAGTTTTGGTTTTCTTTGCTTTTTCCCCTTCACCTCTCTGTCTTCCCAGATCGAAAATATTATGTCTTGAAGCTCCCAGACCTCTTCTGTCCTAAATGCCAATTGGAATCGCAGGTCGAATTTTTTGAGAGCATCAGATTTGAGATTTTCATCAAATGCTATTCCAATTTCCTTTAGGTATTGTCTTCTGAAGTTTGGATGTAATTTGCCTCCATGCTCAGAAAGGGCATCAACATACTTGTGGTGGAAAAAACGTATCGTCTCAATAGAGAACATCTTTTGCCTATAATCGTTATCATTATTATGGTCCCAAGGTTTGAAGCTTGGCTTTCTCTGTAGACAAACCAATGTATATTTTGCACTCTGAATACTTGAAGAAGTAAGTCATTGGATACTCCTTGACGAGTTGTCTTCAGGCCTCTGCAGAGTCTGATCCTCCTATCACATAGTATGTATAATCCTCGATGTTGTCATTGTTAAAGTCTCTTATACTTTTGCATGGCTTAGAGTTCACCATGACTCTAAAAGGAACAATTGTTGCATGAGGATTTATCTTCATCTTCCTCTTAAGGTCCTCAACATGAAGATTGTGGGGCTCTCGTATCTCGAGATGTCGCTTGCCTATTGATGGGTCAATAGGTGGCTTGTGAATAATGGTGATTTGTAGATGGAAAAGATGCCCTCTCTTTACAAGCTTATTTCTCACTATCTCCTCTCTCATCTAATTTTGCTATGTTAAAAGTATTCCAGATGCAAGCTCACCACCAGCTGCAAACATTTCATCATTTAAATTTGAGCTTTGTGATGTCTCATCTGAATCCGTGTGTTTAGCTGAATCGGTCCTCTTGCCCAAGGAAAATGTATGCTTGACTGCTAATTTCATTGTTGTAATTACTTCATCATGAAATAATGTTAGATTGAGACCCGAAAAAGCAGTTGATTTGTGTAGCTTCATAACACATATTCTTGAAGAATGAAGGATGGACAAATTGTTCACAAATCCACATATGGTTCTCCATATACTGAGACACACTTCATGAACGAAAAAAACTCCTTGACTCTAGCAGATTATCACTCTCTTTCTCATATGTTTCTAAATGCACCTCTATGACACATACATAAGATTCTCTTGCTGCAGATTGTTAGTCTTAGTCTCCACCTCGTTTATTGATGCTTCAAGGACCATGACTCTCTGTTCAACTACATTTATTTGACTCACATTGGCTTTTGCCTCTGCAAATAGTTGAGCATTCTTTGTTTCCATCTCCATGCATTTTTGCAAAAGTTCTGCATTCTGCATCTGCTCTAAATGTAGATTCTCTTGCAATATCACCTTGAAGCTTTGCAGCTCAATGACATTAGCTCCAACAGCTCTCCAACAACATGGAGATCCTTTTGTCAAGATTCAGCTTCTCCTTCTTTTGATCTTCTACACCTCATAAAGCCTCTTTGCACGTAATAGCTGCAGCCAATGCTTGTTCCTGAGAGACTTTAACTTGCATCTTCATGGCACTAAGATCCCTATACAGTTGGATAAACCATACTTTTGCATGTATTCTTTAAAATTCCAGTAAAAAGTCCTGAAGTCGAAAACATGCGGACTGTTGTCAAAGTTGTGGATATTTGTTGTCTTCAACTGTAAGATCTTCTTGCTGCTGCTTCTTTCATATAGTGAAAACTACTTGTGATCTTTACTCTATAAGGTTTCTACCTTTGAGCATTTAGACACACACTTCAATAGTGAGCATGAAAGTCTTGAATTTTTTGCAACCAGCCACTGAGACAGATGCTTTGAATTCCCATCACATACTGTGAATCAAATGCATCAACTTTGTCTTCTCTGGATCAAACCTCATTTCACTGTAGTGTTCCTCAGTCTTCAACTTGTTGCTCGCTAAAAATCAGGCTCAAAGCTCCAAACTTTTTGCAATCCAAACAGCCACCTGCATATATCCATTCATAATCGGGAAAGATGGAACTGACCAATTCCATTGGTAGAGTGCTTGCAAATTGTGCTTATTTTTTATTGATCTTCCTTGGGCTCAGGTAGAGCCCGTTTCACTTCAGGAGTAACTCTGAGGCCAGCTGCCCCATTTACTTAAAGAGTTGCATTTGTTGGCAGCCTTGAATCTTGTGGCTTGAAGGAAAAAGGTGATAGGACACCTTCTTGTGTGATGTAGACTTTCAAGATCTCCGGAGACAACTTCTGAAGATATCCAAAATCCATAATTTCATCCAAAGCTCATAAATAAGCAAAAAGTTATTACGGATTGCATTTTCATCAAATGTACCACCAAATTTAGATTTGAAAAGTTCCACTGCCTCAACAACAATTCTTAATGCACATGCCGCATTGGCAATGCTCCTAACAACAATTACTATGTAGACATTGCTGGTGTGCATTTACATGAAAGAACATCCACCAATTTGCTTTAAAGGGCAGGTTCCACGATCTTTAGTTTGCAAAATGTTCTTCCTAAAGGCATCCACCATATTTCCCCATAGGAAGATGAGCTATGGAAATGCAACAAGGATCCACATATAAGATATCAAGTGGTATGAAGCATATGCAACACAATAGGATCTGAAGAAATGACTTTTCATTGACTAGGCCCTCTTTCCTTCCTTGATGTGCAGGTGACTCCCTTGTTTTATCGAGCCCATGTGAGCAGCGAAGCTTGCATAACACATAGACATCTAGATGTCATTATCCCAATCTCTCCATTCAGCGATTCTCCAAAATCCAACTCTTGTATGCCTTCAACCAACATTGCCAGATGATCTGTCACTTTCCCATGCTATAGTTCTCCTTGTCTCAATACCTGACAAGTATCAGTCTTCATTAACAGTGGAATCCTGATCGCCCACAAACTTATGTATACAGGTAATCAGTAGCTATCATAAGCTCTTGTGTAATCTCGGGTTCAATAGGAGAATCAACTTGCTTGCCTCTTGAATATTGTAAAGACCAATAGAAATACTCACAGACTTTCTCCAATACGCGGGTGCTGATTTCTGGGAACCTCACCACATTGATTGTCAAACTTGCCGGGTACATAATAACTCCTGTTGGTGATGCATGTTGTTGAGGAGATGCATTTTTCAAAGCTAGAGCTAAAAAGAGAAGAACTTAAACAACAGAGCAGTAGGCAGATTTTTTTTTCCTTTTTGCCTGCTAGTTATGTGCTGCTCTGGCAGTCAAGATATACAGAGATACTACCTGATGACTTCTCGGTATAGAGAAAACTGATGACTTCTCTATCCCAACGAGAATGCGTGCCTCCTTTTTCTGGTCGAACTTCTTGTGGCAGTAAGAGCCCATGCAACTCTTATGAATTTTGGGAAACCCAAATGACCTATCATAGTGCCATCTGCACTAACAGCCAATGCTTCCATAAACTCCTTTGTACCTGATGTGGCTATGGCACTAAGGTTATTAATGAGATCTGATTTCGTCATGCCAATGCCACTACAAATAATAGTGAGCATGTTTGTTGACTTGTAAGGAAAATTGTGGATGAACAGCTCAGGCTATGCATCCAATTTGCTTTTATCAGTCAAGCTCTCAAAACGAATCTTGTCCAAAGCATCTGAGGAATTATTGATCAACTCACAGAGGAATATCTCCTTGTTGCTATAGAAAGTGTTAATAATGAGACCCAACAGTTGGTTAATCTCTGCATGCAAGGCAAGGGTTTCAGTTTTTGTAGCTTCTATGCAATCCAGTTTGACTTAGCAGTAGCGGCACAAAGAGGCAAGTGAAAACAAAGGTGAGAGCAGCTAAGCGGAACTTCACAGTACGAGAAAGAAACTACTACTTCGTCTGGGCAATTCTACACTTCTTCCTTTGAAGAATGATGGGAGTAACCAACCTTTAAATTTTTAGGTGCCCTGCTCCACTTTTTACCAGTAAAAGAAGTGAAGGTCTATCTGTATGTGTTAAAATATTTCCTGACATCGTCATCACGAGATAAATTGAACGCTGTCCTGATCTTGCTCGCCCTCTTAGGCCCACACATCCTTGGCTTCTCAGTGTGTGTGATTCCCGAAAGATGCTGCTCTCCTTGCTTAACAATGACAAGATTCAATTCCAACAGCACTGCAAGACGTCTTCCCAAAGCATTTTGAACTCCATGTCTGTCCCCAGAGATGTCTGTGATAGTTTTCTTGATAGTGCAGCTATGCACAGAATCCTGCCTTCCACCATTTCCTCTTAAATGACATTGGAGAGCCCTATTCACATTCTGTTGAGATTGCCGAACGTATGCCACAAGTGCCTCTGGCCTATTGTTATCAATCCATATATGCCCACCATTCCAAGACTTTGAGTTCTTGTCTAATAAATCTTCTGGAACCTACGAGAGTCAATGCAATGAGAACGTGCAGGTAGCAAAATGCAGAAAATCCTCCTGAAGCACCCAGCTGTAGAAGGATCATGGTACGGTAGAAGCAAACGCCTTGATGCCATATCCTTCAGCTCCTTCAGTTATTACCTTCACAATGTATTGTCATTGTGGTCCTTCAGGCCTGAATGATCGAAACAGAGCATTGAAGCTGTTTCCGGGCAAGTCGCAGAACATCCATTGAATTTTGATTCTCTCTCAAAGTTTCAAAGAACCTTTGGTAGCGATCACATACTGAAGTCCTCTAGTGGCATGTTCCAACACAGTACGTCCATAAGAGCTTCCACAGTCTGCAATTCGGAGTTGCAAAGGATTTTTTCGGCATGGTTTCTCTTCACCACATGCATCATAAGAAGTCTTATCATTCTGCTCTAAAATGTGGGGATGATGCAATCGAGGGCACAGAGAAAATAAGGCCGGCAGTATTGCAAAAATAGATGGCTCTACGATCCAGAATTTTGAGAGTAGCTGTCAGAGCTTCTGCTATGCTGGAGACCTAGAAGCTTCGTATTACCATCCTAGCTTGCCATTGATATCCCCTCGCTCTCTATACCTCTCCTTTGCACATCGCCTTTTGTGCTCTGATTGACACTGCACTTGGAGGATAGGAAATGGACGCCCCTCTGTGCCACAAAGCAATGGGAAAGAAGATCAAAGGGATATGTCATCCGCGACTCCCCCTATTGAGCTAGGGACCTTCTTGCTCTTCGTGTATACCTCCGAGAGAGAGAAAGAGCCATCCCTCCACAGGGGGGATGACCTGCCCCTTGCATGCCTGTAGAAACCAACCCCCCGCGGTCGAAGAAGAAGACTCTCCAGTGGTATATTTTTTCAGGCAATATATTGATCCTTGATACAATCTCCCACACTCATCGACACATGCCGGACAGAGGGGAAGAGTGGGGGGTCAGGTTCGTGCAACCTTATTGATTTTGATTTTCTTTTCTCTTTTTCCCCCTTTTTGTTCCCTTTTTATTTTTCCTTTTCTTCCTCCCTTTTCAATGAACTAGATAGAGATTTCTTATGGCCTTCATCAAAGAGTCACATAGCCTCTCGTTTCTTTGAGCATCTCAAAGACACAAATATACAAGAAGCTTGGTCCTTTAACAGGACAATTAAGCTACAACCCCAACTTTATACAAAAACAAGCGCTCCATAATCTTCTTTCCATGTAACAGATTTGATGGTAACATTAGCTCGTTTTTCAGTGGCCTTTTCTGCATGAACTACTTCCCTTTTGATTTTTTTATTTTATTGGTGTGGTTTTCTGCTTCCTACGTCGAGGGCATAAGATCCATGATCAAATTTTTTGACTCCTTGCAAATATGAGCAAGCCTCATGGGGAGCACAACACTTTGGGCAAAACATGTCCATTGTGCAGATGGCACTTCTCAAACCTTATGTTGTCTCAACGAGAACAAAGACACCATCAAAGTCCTCATCCTCATAATCTAGTCGGTACACAGGCCCATATTGGAAGTCTTGAGTGGTGGTCATTCGTCGCCTACCACAGGCACTTGCAAAGACCAAAAGCAGGGAATTCTTCTCTTCAATATACTACAAAAACCACTCAAGCTCCTTCATATCTCTTACTCGAGAGTCCTTTCTCAAGCTAGGCTCACTTGGCTTTGCAATACTATGTGAAGCAGAGGAAGGGGCCACCTAGATTGCTGGCTCTCTCAAATGATTCCTGCCTTGGAGTCCTTTTTAGGGGCCACCTAGATTGCTGGCTCTCTCAAATGATTCCTGCCTTGGAGTCCTTTTTGAACGCTCTCCCCATGCAACAATAGCCTCTTTTGAACCCTCCCTTGCAATCAATTTAACTTTAAGCTTCTTGACAGGCGTTGCATCCATCTTCTCAGATTCCCTACACCATCAAGGAAAGTAAGGGTCAGGTTAGATTCCCACACACAACATGTTTTCCGGCATCAATCTTCTAGAAAATGCTTACAATGACATTTTAGTGTTAATTCGATGCCCCGCATCAAATTTATGCATTGAGTCGATCCCAGGCATCGACTTGAACCTCAAATTGAATTTAGGCATTGAGTTTGTTCCTCTTAATCATGCAGTTTTCATGTCAGATGAAGAGTCAAAAAGATCCCTAAAGACACTGCAAAGCAACCTATTTTAGGTACAATTTGATGTCGGGCATCGACTTTATGAACTACTTCCCTTTTGATTTTTTGATTTTAATGGTGTGGTTTTCTGCTTCCATTATGGAAAAATGTTTTCTACGTCGAGGGTATAAGATCCATGATCAAATATTTTGACTCCTTGCACATATGAGCAAGCCTCAGGGGGAGCACAACACTTTGGGCGAAACATGTCCATCGTGGAGATGGCACTTCTCAAACCTTATGTTGTCTCAACGAGAACAAAGACACTATCAAAGTCCTCATCCCGTAATCTAGTCGGTACACAAGCCCGTATTGGAAGTCTTGAGTGGTGGTCATTCGTCGCCTACCACAGGCACTTGCAAAGACCCAAAGCAGAGAATTCTTCTCTTCAATATACTACAGAAACCACTCAAGCTCCTTCATATCTCTTACTCGAGAGTCCTTTCTCAAGCTAGGCTCACTTGGCTTTGCAATACTATGTCAAGCAGAGGAAGCGGCCACCTAGATTGCTGGCTCTCTCAAATAATTCCTTCGTTGGAGTCCTTTTTGACCGCTCTCCCCATGCAACAACAGCCTCCTTTGAACCCTCCCTTGCAATCAATTTAACTTTAAGCTTCTTGACAGACGTTGCATCCATCTTCTCAGATTCCCTACACCATCAAGGAAAGTAAGGGTCAAGTTAGATTCCCACACACAGCATGTTTTCTGGCATCAATCTTCTAGAAAATGCTTACGATGACATTTTAGTGTTAATTCGATGCCCTGCATCAAATTTATGCATTGAGTCGATCCCAGGCATCGACTTGAGCCTCAAATTGAATTTAGGCATTGAGTTTGTTCTTCTTAATCATGCAGTTTTAATGTCGGATGAAGAGTCAAAAAGATCCCTAAATACACTGCCAAGCAACCTATGTTAGCTACAATTCGATGTCGGGCACCGACTTTATGAACTACTTCCCTTTTGATTTTTTTATTTTATTGGTGTGGTTTTCTGCTTCCATTATGGCAAAATGTTTCCTACATCGAGGGCATAAGATCCATGATCAAATTTTTTGACGCCTTGCAAATATGAGCAAGCCTCGGGGGGAGCACAACACTTTGGGCAAAACATGTCCATCATGCAGATGGCACTTCTCAAACCTTATGTTGTCTCAACGAGAACAAAGACACCATCAACATCCTCATCCTCGTAACCTAGTCAGTACACAAGCCCGTATTGGAAGTCTTGAGTGGTGGTCATTCGTCGCCTACCACAGGCACTTGCAAAGACGAAAGGCAGGGAATTCTTCTCTTCAATATACTACAGAAACCACTCAAGCTCCTTCATATCTCTTACTCGAGAGTCCTTTCTCAAGCTAGGCTCACTTGGCTTTGCAATACTATGTCAAGCAGAGGAAGGGGCCACCTAGATTGCTGGCTCTCTCAAATGATTCCTGCCTTGGAGTCCTTTTTAGGGGCCACCTAGATTGCTGGCTCTCTCAAATGATTCCTTCCTTGGAGTCCTTTTTGACCGCTCTCCCCATGCAACAACAGCCTCCTTTGAACCCTCCCTTGCAATCAATTTAACTTTAAGCTTCTTGACAGACGTTGCATCCATCTTCTTAGATTCCCTACACCATCAAGGAAAGTAAGAGTCAGGTTAGATTCCCACACAGAGCATGTTTTCCGGCATCAATCTTCTAGAAAATGCTTACGATGACATTTTAGTGTTAATTCGATGCCCCGCATCAAATTCATGCATTGAGTCGATCCCAAGCATTGACTTGAGCCTCAAATTGAATTTAGGCATTGAGTTTGTTCCTCTAGTCATGCAGTTTTCATGTCGGATGAAGAGTCAAAAAGATCCCTAATACACTGCCAAGCAACCTATTTTAGCTACAATTCGATGTTCAGCATCGACTTGTGGCATCAAGTCGATGGTAAGCATCGACTTTATGCCACAAGTCGATGTCAGGCATCGACTTTATGGCACAAGTCAATGCCGAACATCGACTTGTAGCATAAACTATGTTACTTCTTGATTTTGAAAATGAACTTTAAAAGAAAGGTAAGGACCAATGATGTTAAAAAAGTATGCTAATCGACTTATTTCAAAAAGGAATCTTTTCTTTTTAGGGCAAAAAACAATACCTTTGGTTTTCTTGCTTGGTACTTTTCTCTTCATTGGTTGATCTCCAAGACATTCAAGCTACTTTTAAGCAATTGCTCTCTGTGCTTTCTATGTGCTCCCTTGGTTCTTTGCAGTATGTAAAATGAGACTAACCCCGCTTTCTCTATTTATAGAGATTTTGCTTTTTTCAACCAGATGTAACTGGATGGAACTAGTTGCAACCAAATTGAACTGGAGTGCAATATTGCCCAACCAAATGTAACTAAGCACCCATTTTTAGCCAACTATACTAAAGACAAGAGTACTAATCTAGTTTTTGTAACCATCTTGTGAATATAAGCTTTTCATCTTACCAAACTGATTGTGAAGACTAATAGGCTATCCTTAGTTGAATAATGGACCAATTTTGCATGCTTTTTCTCACTGCACCCAAGATAATTTTATTCTTATATTGCATGTGACAGCTTTATTCTCTTTATCGTATTTAAATTCTTTGAAATTAAGTTGCTCTTGAAGAAAGAGAGAGAGATATGATCATCAATTCCTCTTAGCCATCATAGATTGTGGATATTTCATGGTTTTCATTAGATACCAAAATCATATGAAGAGTGAATCATTATATTTGATTAAGATATTTGATTTGTGGATAGATGGAAGCCAAAATCATATCATTAAGCTATTCCATGTGATTAAGCTATTTGATTTGTGGGCAAAACTATGTATACTAGGACAAAGGGTTTTCAGACATAAGACACAATTTGCTTGATTTTCGACGAGGGGTTTCTCTTTATCGACACAGTTCTCGTTTGTTACGACTCGCCGTTAATTGCTTATTCAAAGAGATCAATTGTTGGTTGCACGAAAATCATGCTACTTAGGATTTTATGCTTCATTGGAAGAAAAGTCATTGGTATCATCACACTCACCACAGGTAGGGTTGCTATGCAACATATGTTGTGTAATATTCTAAGGAGAGTCCTTCAATACTAGAAACAATCACTTCTATGTATTTCAATGCCACTCATGCATACTTGGTAAAAAAAACAAACACTCAACTTATGCACTTTGGGTGATATGGGAACTTATTACTATGCTGGTTAGTCAGCTGATTATATTTCAAAAAATTACTTGGTTCCAGTACCCTAACTAATGTTATTTTATGTTCAGTTTAGGTTACAAGTCCTACTTGTGATAAAGCATCAGAAACAAGTTAAGAGTAATGGATAAGTGGCACCCAGATAGATGATTTCCCTCCAAGGGCGTCCAAGAATTTAGATATCCAGGAAGCAATTTGATAAGGAAGAAATCATTTCATATTCTCTCAAGGTTTATAATTTTGTGCTACACTCTCTAGATGGCAGAAATATGCAAGTGCAAATCAATTCTCAACCTAAAGAGCATGGCAAGGTCATCCATCAAACAAGCTTCTCTTTGCAAGGAGTTCTCTACAAGGAAAGCGCATTGCTTCCTTGATCTTGATGATCTCCGCTAATGACTATGACCACACAATGAACAACCACACCTCTACAACTTGAAAGGCCACTTTCTTTTTCCATAATTTTTTTTTTTCCAAGAAATCGATTTTAAACTAAATAGTTCACTTTCCTCTTATTTGAGATCTCTGATTTTTCCTTTTTTTTTTCAAATACTCCAAAATAAATGCAGTTTTTCTACTTAAATTTTTACTTTTCCTCTGTCTTCTAATATTAATCTCAACTATCTCACAGAACTACATTTTTTCTCCAGATGAATGAAATTTTATAAGAAAAGAGCTGATGAATGAATCTATCAGCTCTGTGCAATACCTGTTATGCCTCCATGCGACTTGTTCTCTTGTTAAATTTTTGCTATTAATCTGAACTCTTTCAAAAATATTTTGTGTGATGCAACAAAATTCTAAAACAAAAAGCTAATAGAAATCGTCGAAAATTATCTCTCGCTGCTGTGCAGAAATTTTGAGTGCCTGTATACTCATACTTGAGCAAAGGAGCAGCCATTGTATTTCATATTCGAGTCTGATTTTCTCCCACTTTCTAATCTATTGGCACTCCTACATGCATGCATCTTTCTGTTTCTCCCTCTGTGTGTGTGTGTGTGTGCGCGCGCGCACGCATGTGTGTGAATGCATGTGTGCCTTGATGCTCAGTTTTTCACTCAAAAGTATCACCTAATGTACTTTTTAAACTTAATTTCCCTGTTTGCATTCAAATTGGAGTTTTTCTCTTCTTTCTATGGGGAGGGGGCAGAAAAAAAAAAGAGAATTCAGATTTTTATAGAACATGCTTTCCTATTCTTTTTTACTCACCAGAAAATCTCAGCCAAAAATCTATTGGTTGTATTATCTTAGGCATAGATAGTTTCTTCAATATCTCAGAATTTTTTCTTCACAATAACTTAAGGTCAAATTTCAAATCAATCGGAAAGTCAGTGCAATGAAACTTGCTTCAAATGCTTTTGACCAAAACCTCAAAACTCAAATATGTTAAAAATCATGTGTCTGCCACATCCAAATAGCTTTGGATAGGAGCCACCATATCAAACTGCTGTTAAAATAATTATAGTTATCTTTTTCTAAAGCTTCAGATTACACGTCCCAAGAACCCAGACAATGTATGATATGTGGCATAAGGTGTAGAATGACTAGCAGTACCGGAGGAATTTTTAAGAAAGGATGTTCTTTAAATATGTAAAAATCTAAGGATGTTCTTTAAATATGTTAAATCTATTCATCGTAGTATAAGAACACTTAAATTTTTCATGAATTCGAAAATTTCTCTTGAAGCTCTTCCACTCTGTTTCATCTTTCGTATGAAACTTCAATATCATTTATTAAAAATCTATATTTAATTCGAAAGAGTTCATAAGCAAAGTTAGTATACGATGGATAAAACTAAGTTCTAAAATGGAAAAAATATAATTTCTCATCCTAAACGTATATCTTTTGAAATGATCCAATTTTCCTAAGTAAGATTATTGGTTCCTGAGGCTATGAATTAGATGAATTTGAACTTAGAGAAGCTAAGAGGATTCAACAACCAAATCTTATAAATGGTAGATGTGAAGAGTCTTTTGGCATTCTTAGTGTGCATGTAGAATGAAGTCAAGGAATTCTTTGTTTATAATCCTAGTCTATAGAGGGCAATAAATTGCTAATAAGATATTTCAAAAAATGCACTAGTGCTGGTAACTATACCAGCTCTAGGATAGGAATTTCCGAGAATGTGGTAGGAAACTTTGGGTAGCACATGGCTATGACATTATCTTCATACAACTCTATGACTCTAACTCTGATCCTGTCCATGATTTTCTATAACACATTGTCAAAAAATGATCCTGTTCACTCCTCGCACAAGTCAGATAGTCACTAATGATTGTCTGTATTTTACTCCTGAATAAAATCAATCTCCTATTGAGCTGAGGTTCTCCAATATTAATAGCCATGTATTGATCTATGAAGGAAAATAATTTCAGTCCCCAAGCAAGAATCCAATTCGTCTCTTGTCCTTTTACTCTGCATATGAAAAGTTGGTATTATGTGTTCTATGATCCACTTATAACTAGTGACATCTCTCCCTCTAAAAAGCTCTGAAGAAGCTATAGAAGGCTTTTTGATATGCTTGAAATATTGAGTAGTTTATGACAATAAAGCAATGATATCTCCTAAATTGATTTCAATGAAGCTATAACTAGTGATACAGTTATATAACAAGAAAGAAAAATTACGAAGCAAATCAAATACTTAGATGTGTATGCATTGCAAGGGTCATCTCAGAACTGAGTTTGTTGTGGTGAAAATTGAATCTTCCAGGTGTCATCCAAATTGCTTGTACATATGCGAGAAAGTTGCAGAAGTCAAAGCCCTATTTTAACACTGAATATGTGGTATTTATTTTTATCTCACTTAAACTTTTCCATTTTCATAAAAACAGTCATAAAGACAATTTCTAAATCATCCCATGTTTATTCACTTCCTTCAGGAGGCAGGCTGAGGAAAACCAAAGCCAAAAAAGACCAACTTCAGCACCGCTTCTTCCGGAAGTGGAATCAATTGCAAACTTTTATGAGAGAGTTTGTTTGTTTGTCAGCAATCAAAGGGATGACGATCCCTTAATGGAAGTGTTAGTCCATCATCTAAAAGAGTGAGTAAATCTGAAACCCTCCTGTTTCAACCAATCAACCAAATCAAAACTTTAGTATATGTGGATGAATGTTTGTCTTCCATGCATTTGATAGCCACTTACTATTTAATACCCAATAGTTAGTCACTCTCCACTGATTGCATTGTATCTTTCACCATACTCTAGCATTGTGACTCTCTCTCTCTCTCTCTCTCTCTCTCTCTCTCTCTCTCTCTCTCTCTCTCTCTCTCTCTCTCTCTCTCTCTCCCCCCCTTTCTCTCCCTCCCTCTTTCCCTTTCTTTCCCATGAGGTTTATGGGTGATATGCAGCATTGCTATATATGGTTCCTGGACAGCAGCGTCTTTTGGATCCCTCTGAGCTATGCCAATATGCTAGTACTTTCTTTACCATGGGGATGGTAAAGAAAGCCATTGATAGTATGAGGAATTGGAGAACTTATGATCATGAGTGCTTGGTGGTTGGGCATTTGATTCTTTCCAGAGACATGCGTGCATAGGTAGTAGACTGTGGTATTTAAGTGTGCTATATGCGAGGGCCTCCCTGAGACATGGAGCTTGTCCACTAATGTGCCTATTTTCAATGAAGGAGACCCTACGGAGCCAAAGAACTACTGCACGATCATGATTGGTCACACTTTATTATGGTTACATGCATCCATTCTTGAGTATCAGCTGTGCAGATGGGCAGATCTAGAGGAAGACAAAAACAGGCAGGTTCCGGGATGGGCCTTTCTGTCCTTGATTACATCTTGACCCTACAAGCCATTATTGAAAGAAAGGAAGGGAGTGTTTTTAGATGAAAGATGGACATATTGTTGCTTTGTGGACCTCTGCAAAGCATTTGACACAGTATAGAGCCAGACTCATGTGGGAGACTGCAGGCCATAAGGGTACTGACAGAGCGCATATAGGGGATTGTGGCATTATACAGATCAGTCTTAGGATGGGTATGCACTTCAGAGGGTTATTTCTACCTTGGTTCACTTCATTAAAGGAGTGAAGCAAGGGTGTCCATTATATCCTACATTGTTCAGTATGCATGTGGGTGAGATTGCTGATTATAATGAGAGACTAAGTCATACACATCCTTTGAGATCATTAAAGTCTCTTTCGTGAGAGAGTAAAGTATTCACTGCATCCTCTACAAAAACTACATCTAGACTCATCAAAAATATGTTGGAGTTTGTGGTTGATACAAGCGATAACCTTTGCTCTCAAAAGTAAACCCTCCAAAAATACATTTCATGACCTTATTATCCAGATTCCTATGTTGTTCTTCAGTCACTCATGCATATGCCAAACGACCAAAATGGATGGCTTGCGACCATTTCATGCCTCATAGGAAGTGATAGACTCTAATGTCATAGTAGGACACTTGTGAAGTACAGATGAAGCACACATTATGGTCTCAAGCCTTAAATATGAGGTAATGCTTGGCTTTTGACTATACATGTTGCCATTTCCATAAGAAATTTGTGTTTTCTCATAGAAAGACCTTCTATTGTGATGTATATGTCATTGTATATTGGTTTTCTATCCTTGCTCGGCCCAAAGTGCATTGAATTCAGAAGACATATACCCCCCCTTAACCATAATGGAGCCCATTTTACATGTTGTCAGATTTTTAGCCATGATCAAGAACTCTTTAAAGCACATGAATAATTCAAACTACAACTTTAATGGATATATCCATGCATGCTTGGAAAAATCTTGATTATAAGTGATAGTGTATAGGTAATTTCCAAAAGATGGTGCCTGCATAGGGCCACAAACATCCTTGTGAACAAGCTACAATTTTCAATGTTTAGATTTGTCAATGTTTAATATCTTTAATGTCTAAATGTTTCAAATGTTTAATGTTTTTGATGGAATTGTGTCGTGTTTGTGGAGTAGTGAAGTTTTAATTGATGGAGGGATGTCTGTATAATGAATGGGGAGAAAACAATGAGAAATGGATAATTAATGGGGTAAGTGGATAAATGTATTAACCGGGCAGGAAAAAATGGATCCTTGATGGGCAACAGATGGAGAAAAGGTATTAATGGGGAGTGAGGAGTAGGCATTGTTGAATTTCAAGTGGAGTTTACATGGATATGGGAGAAATTTGGTGGACTTTTTTGTGAGAACAGTTCAATTGATAATGAGGGGTTATAATGGATTATGTGAGATTGGTTCTATTGATAATGGGAGGTCATAATGGATTAGATTAAAGTGTTGTGAACTATAATTGGGTCGATAATCGATAAAGAATCAAGAAATCATGGAATGAAATGGATTTGGGATTTCATTTGATGGATTGGGATGTAATCCAGCTCTGATGTGACTGTACTCGTGGTGTAATGTGGGTGTAATCGTGGTGTAATGTGGATGTAATCATGGTGTAATGTGGCGTAATCGTGGTGTAATTGTGGTGTAATCTTGGTGTATCGTGGTATAATGTTGGTGTAATGTTGGTGTACCGTGGTGTAATGTGGATGTAATGTGGATGTAATCATGGTGTAATGTGGCGTAATCGTGGTGTAATTGTGGTGTAATCTTGGTGTAATCGTGGTATAATGTTGGTGTAATCTTGGTGTACCGTGGTGTAATCTTGGTGTAATGTGGGTATAATCTTGGTGTAATATGGTGTAATCTTTGTGTAAATCTTGGTGTAATCATGGTGTAATCATGGTGTAATTTTAGTGTAATCGTGATGTAATCTTGGTGTAAGGTGGAAGTTTGGTGTAATATGTAGAAACACGGTTTCAATGTGAGACTGACATGATCTAGGGGTCGGTTTTGGGGTTTGACATGTTCCAAACATGCTTATGCACTCAAAATTACCAAATTTTGGAGCATGGGGACGTTGTGAGGGTGGAGGGATTTACAAAATAGAATACTGAGAATTAACCAATGAATTATTTTGTAGGTTTTGGCACACAAAATAAAGTCATGGCTTATTGCCATCTTATTACAACAAAATGAGAAGTATGTGTGGGTTTTGTACTTCTTGACAAACAAAATCAAATCCTCGGACCATACAATTGAATCATCTACATGCCAAAAGCACGCATAACAACTGAGGAAAAATCACCAAAAAGCAACTTTGAAATGCAAAATTGGGGTTTGCTTAGCATAGAGTGAAATCTCTGCATATCCATGAGGGCAAAGATGAATGCCCTCCTTCTTTACTATGTGTCCAGAGCTATGATCCATACCAAAGTATTTTCTTGCCCATGCAAGGGTGTCAAAGAAAGGCTTTATGTACTTTCATAATTTTCCAAGAATACGGGATCTTGCAAGAGCCATTTTGCAAGAACGGATTGCCTTGCGCTTGACTCAACATCATCAGCAAGATCTTCTTCCATGATCTGTTTGTTGTTAACGAGTTCTTGATTACCCAAAGATTTCATACAAGCAAGTGTTTTAGATTATTTTTACTGTTTAATGTGTTTAATGTTTAAAGGTTTCAAATGATTTCATGTTTTTGATGGAATTGTGTTTGTGTTTGTGGAATGGTGAAGTTTTAATCGACGAAGGGATCTATGGATAATGAATGGGGAGAAAACCATGAAAAATGGATAATCCATGGGGTAAATGGATAAATGGATTGATGAGCCAGGAAAAAATGGAAATTGGATGGGCAATGGATGGAAACCTGATGGAAAAAAGGGATCGATGGGGGGTGAGGAGTAGGAATTGTTGAATTCAGGTGGATATTACATGGATATGGGTGAATTTCAGTGGAATTTCGGTGGACTTCGGTGTGAGATCGGTTCTTTTGATAATGAAGGGCTATAATGGATTATGTGAGACCAATTCTATCGATAATGAGGGGTTATAATGGATTAGATAGAAGTGGTGATGTGGACTATAATTGGGTGGATTGATAATGGATAAAGAATCAAGAAATCATTGAATGAAATGGATTTGGGATTTCATCGGATGGATTTTGATGTAATGCAGGTGTCGCGTGGGTGTAATCATGGTCTAATACGGATGTAATCGTGGTGTAATGTGGGTGTAATCATGTTATAATGTGGGCCTAATCACGTTGTAATGTGGGTGTAATCGTATTGTAATGTGGATGTGATCTTGTTATAATGTGGGTATAATCGTGTTGTAATCTTGGTGTAATTGTGGTGTAATCATGGTGAGAAGCTCTTTTCATCTTCTACCTAAAAGGCATCCTTTCTCCAATTGTGGATGGCCTTTGAATGTATGAGCCATGGCCTCCGGATAAGCAAGGAAAACCTCCTCATAACTTAAGGCAAATGGATTACTACAAAGTCTAGGGTGAAAGTAAGACCTTACACCTTCGTATTTACTCCTTCTATGATTCCGATTGGTTCTAATTTACTTTGGGCTTCCAGAGTCACTATGAAATTTGCCTTCTTCCTAGGATGTAGACTAAGAGTCTTGAGGGTATACTCTCGCATAGGTTAATTTGGGATCGTCCATCAATAATAAATCTAGTGAAATTCTTTTAACGTATATCTACAATGAGTCACGGACTTCGATAGTCGGTGGCTTGGACCATTGCTAGGCACGCTTGGGTCTTTGTTGGTGCAAAACAAGGGTGCCTGCCACTAGTGTTGCATGTTCTTAGATAATTGGTTAATTAGACATGCCATATCCCTCTTAAATTTGATGTCCACTTGGAGAAGATCATAGAGGCTCATTTGATGAAAGGAATTTTGATGAATTTCTTCAACAATTACAAATGCCTTGGTGGACAGAAGTGGTGGGGTTTGTTATTTGGCCTTTAGCTTTGCTTCAGCCTCCACAAAGGCTTGTCCTATTGGATTCTTTCCCTTTGTTGAGTTGCCTTCCTTCATTTTTCCTTGCTTCTCAGGTTAATATTATCTCTGATACTTAGGTGGGACATGAGACTCAGGTTGAATTTAAGCTTGCTTCATGAGAGCTTGCCTCTCTCTATGCGGTTTTGCACTCTTGGAGCTGTTGGAGGAGATGTTGGACAATCACAAGAGATGAGTTGGTGTAGCTAAAACCTGCTTCACACTTTCTATAAGTGATGGCTGGAGAGTGTTGTGGGCCTCCTTAGCTGGCCAATAAGCATAAATGATCATGTATGTTGCTTGGAAGATGATGCTTAAATGATAGAATCAAAACAAACAGGTAGGCATATGATCTAATGCACAAAACTTGCTATTTTGGTTGAGACACCTGCTCAGTGTTTTACTCAATTGTCTGAGTAGAGCAGCAATTAGTAAAATTCCTTTTGGGGAACTTCAACTAGCTTAACACGCTACCAATCATGAGTCGAATCATCTAAAATGATAGACTATATGCAGAGAATTATGTTTAGCAAGTAAAGCAACAACCCGACTTTTACGGGTCTAGATAGTCACATACCAATGAGCATTAATCGTATGATATCTAACGATTGCGAGAACTAAATTCATCCAGCTCATCACTTCATAAAGGAGGCAGAATTCCCGATTTCCTAAGTTGCCTAATTTCCCTTTCATCACTTTCCTAGGCTTATTAATTTCCCGTTTCACCAATTCCCTAAGTTGTCTAAATTCCTAAGTTGGTGAACTTCTCCAAGAAGCTGTATTTTTCCTAGCTCTTAGTTGCCCAAGTTGTCAAATTTTATAAATTTAGTCGACTTATCTCAAACCTTCAAGATTTTTATAAATTTAGTGTACTTATTTCAAATATTGCCCATTTTATGAATTTAGTCCACTTACTCCAAAAGTTGCCCATTTATATGAATTTAGTCGATTTACTCCAAAAGTTTCCCATTTTATGAATTTAGTCTACTTACTTCAAAAGTTTCCCACTTTTGTAAAGTAGTCTATTTTTTTAAAGGAAATCTTGGATCCCATGAAGATCACAAAAGATTTTGAAAAAGGTGGTTGTAAACCACGAGGCTGAAGGTTATGCTTCTCTAAAGGGGAGTAAGAAGAAGAGATAGAAGTTTGAATTCTAAGTATGTAGTCTTCAACCGTGAAACAATATTTAAGTCTGGTAAAGGTGAAACTTGTATTCATCTATCCATGAAGGGATCTCAAGACAAATCCAAAAGCATTAGAAGATGCTTAGACTTGAGTAGTAAATGAGATTTCTAGAAAATCCAAATCCTATGGTAGCTTTTTGAAAGCTTCAAATAAAGAAAGGGATATGAAAGCAAGAATAATCTCTTGTTGCTACAAACTACTCGAGCAAGAAATAAATAGATCTTGAATATGATTCAAGATACTTGGAATCGCTTGATGGATGTTTATTCCATCAAGGGTTTTAGAGCTTCAATATAAGCATGGGATAATCAAATCATATGTTGGAAATTCTAGAAACCTAAGCAAGTTCGAAACATAGAGATAATCCCTTGACTTCAAAAGGAATTTGAGTAAAGGGTACTCTATAGTTAGATTAAGCTTCTAGACTTTAAGATAAATATCATCCACACGTTAGTGTTGGATATAAAGGATGGTGGTATGGGGCACTATACTTTATATTCACATTAATGTAGGAATGATGGTACGGGATATCAAACCATGAGATGATAGGGATCTTTTAGTCTTGGGCTCTTGAAAGGAAGGGAGATTCATTTCCAGTAGGGAATTGAAACAATGAGTACATGGTGGTCAAAGAGTATGACCAGGACTTCAAGTATGAGTTCATTGGAAAATTTAAAGATCATGAAGTTGAAGGCACCCTCTAAAGGTTTTTCATAAACCTTTTTAGTAAGACTTGTATAGTTATGAGACTTCCAAGAAAGGAATTTATAGTTATCTATAATAAATTCTATATACATTTATGAAGAGAGAACATGGAAAGATCCTTTTAAGCAAGGAAATTTCAGCTAAGTCAATCTAGGACTCAACACTTAGTAGAGGGTACAACTAAGTGCATCACTAACTTGAATCAAATTTATGCATTTTTTGTGTAAAGGAATTCAAGAAGTAGTGAAAAAGATTTGATTTAGTGATCAACATGGATAAAATTAGACTAAGTTAGTCCAAAGCACCTTGTTGATAGTACAACTAGGTAATCAATCTCCTGAATTAAAAGATCTATACTAGACTTGGTATTCTAGTATATAGGAGTCTCAAGAGATTGAAAGGGATTAACTTAGTAATTAAGATATTTGAAGCATCATGGTTTGAGAGCAAAGTTGAACATCATCAAAACTCGGTGGCTCGAGACACCGATGTTTTATACCATTAAGAGTTTGGTAGAGTCCAAATCAAATGATGGATCAGTAAGGACATTATCTCCAAAGTCAAGGAGTTTTGAAGCTTACCAGAAACGCTTAAAGTCCAACTTCAAGGAGATCTCCCCTGGAATGGAGATGATGAGTTCTGTTGTCCTGGCCACATTGGCCACATTTGTTGATGGTGCTCCAGTGTCCTTGATGTGAGTAGTTGCTTGAGTGGTTGCTGTAGATGCACCCTCATCCTGTTTATATTTTCCTCTTCTAGTGACTCTGATTTGGAAGGATTCTCCTCATAGACCACGTACAGTGAATCGCTAGAGTCTCCATGGGAACTGGATTGGCCAGATGCACTCTCTCTAACTGCTTTGAATTCAGAAAATGTATCTTCTATTTCTACTGAAGACGATGCCATGATAACTATAGTCCTTATGTGTTTGGGTGGTGAATAATGTGCATATAATGAGGTAGGGTTACAACCTTAGCAGGCCTGATAGCAGATCTTGGTAATAGACCTCATAAGCATTTGGTCGAGTCAAGCCATAAGCTATCTGGAGCAGTAATTTGGCGGTCGAGTTCTTCAGTTGGTTGATCAGCCGAGTGCGTTGAGTGCATTCAGTTACGAGTTTTAATCGAGATGGAGCAGTAGTGGGTCAACTTCGCGATTGTATATAACTGAATTGTCTTAGCCTTCAAGGCTCCCTCAGCAAGCCGCCAGGTTAACGACCTCATAGCAGGTCATCTTCCAGAGCTACAGGTTTCTTTCAGTGAGCATCTATGTAGCCTTCAGGTGCAGGTAGTCTTCAAGAGTAGGTCACTTTCCAGAGATGATTAGCAAATATGAGAATTGCTACCTGAAGAGATATCTGGAATAGCAATCGCCTCTCTGTGTAATTAGTGATCGCCTCTGCAACAATTGAAGAGAGAGATGAGAATTGTCGCTTTGAATATCTCTGGAAGCAATCGGCTTTCTGTTTTTTCTGTGTAATTAGTGATCTCCGCTCTTGTGAGGTTCAAAGGGGTGGCTCAGGAGTTGCTCTGAAGGGATAGTCGTCAGCTGAAGAGATATCCTCTCTTGTACTGAGCGGAAGATACGAAGGGGTGCTGAGGAGTGCTGTGGCTGTTTAGCGGCTAACAAAATTGTGAGATATGAGGAGATAGGGTTGAGTTTATAGGAGAATGGCGTTGGCGTGGAGGGATGGTAACCATCAAATTTAGAGGTCGGATAAAAAGGATGTTTGATGTCTAAATATAGACTTGGCCAAAAGTGGCGTTGAATGACCCTTTCCATTGGCGGTTATGTCGCCCTAGGCCATGCGCAGCAAGAGGGAGGGGAGGTTGCTCTGTTGGGAGGTCGCCGTAGGCAAATTTCAGGAGGAGGAGGGGAGGTTGCCTCTGTCATTGGAGGTGAAGAGCTAAAGTCTGCACATTGATTTTCGATCATATGAAGAGCAGTCTCGTTTTAATTTAATGCTGATGGTATCCCTCATGTGCTATCCAAGAAAAAAATTTAATGATCTTAGAGGGCTTGTTGTTCGTCATTCAGTCATTTACCAAAATGTCAAATTCTTGGATATGGCTAACATATATCTGTGGTAAGATACCTTCATTAATCTATTGGAGTGGAGTTCGAAAGCACTTGCAAGGGTGTGCGAGATAATAATATTATTGGCTGATGGAGGAGGGGAGATCGCCTCTAGGTGTATGAGTGAAGGAGGTTAGGGATGGTTGCCTTAATTTGTAGGAGACTAGAGGGGGGAGGAGGGGTTGCCCTAGTTTATACCATAAAGTAGGAGGGGGAGGGGAGGTCGCCAATGCTTAGGTTTAGAGAGAGGAGGCAGGTCACCCATGGAGGAGGGATCGCCCTAGTTTATGCCATAAAGGAGGAGGGAAGTTCGCCAATGCTACGGTTTAGTGAGAGGAGGAGGTAGGTCGCCCATGGAGGAGGGGTCACCCTAGTTTATACCATAAGGGAGGAGGGAAGGTCGCCAATGCCACGGTTTAGAGAGAGGAGGAGGTAGGTCGCCCATGGAGGAGGGGTCGCCCTAGTTTATGCCATAAGGGAGGAGGGAAGGTCGCCAATGCCAAGGTTCAGAGAGAGGAGGAGAGAGGTCACCCATGGAGGAGGGGTCCCCCTAGTTTATGCCATAAAGGAGGAGGGAAGGTGACCAATTAGGAGCCAATGAGGAAGAAAGGGAGGGGAGGTCACCAATTTAGGAAGGAAGGGGGAGGGGAGGTCGCCAACTCAGGAGGCAAATAGGAAGAAATAGGAAGGGGAGGTCACCATGTATGAAGGGTGGAGAGGTCGCCCAAAAATGTGGATGAGTGGGGGAGAAGTTGGTAAAGTGAGGGATTGAAGAGAGGTTGATTATACAGTGGATAGGTTAGAGGTATATTTGCTGGATGCACTAAAGAGGGGATATAGGCATAGAAGGAAGGTGAGGCATTAAGTCGCCACCAGCATAGTAAGGAGGTGGGAGGGAGGGCGAGGGATGTAGAGGGAGGTGGAGGGAAGGATGAGATAGGCTAGAGGAAGTAGGAGAGGAGGTGGCCCAAGTCAACACAAGAGGGGAGAGGACGGGAGGTGTCCCTAGGCACACTAGATTGAGGAGGAGGGGAGGTGGCCTTAGTGAACACTTAGAGGGAGGAGGAGGGAAGGTGGCCCAAGTCAACACAAGAGGGGTGAGGAGGGGAGGTGGCCCTAGTCAATTGGAGAGGGAGGAGGAGGGGAGGTGGCCTAGTCAACATTAGAGGGGAGAGGATTGGAGGTGGCCTTAAAAAGTGGGAAGGTGGTAGTGGAGGAGAGGTCGCCCATGTTGCCCATGCTAGCTTCAGAGGAAGGAGGAGGTGAGGTCGCCCAAAGAAGGGCCAAGGTGAAAATGGAGGAGAGGTCTCCCATGTTTCCCATGCTAGTTTTAGAGGAGGAGGAGGTGAGGTCGCTCAAAGAAGGGCCAAGGTGAAAATGGAGGAGAGGTCGCCTATGTTGCTCATGCTAGTTTTAGAGGGAGGAGGAGGTGAGGTCTCCCAAAGAAGGGCCAAGATGAAAATGGAGAGAGGTCGCCCATGTTACCCATGCTAGTTTTAGAGGGAAGAGGAGGTGAGGTCGCCCAAAGAAGGGCCAAGGTGAAAATGGAGAAGAGGTCGCCCATGTTGCCCATGCTAGTTTTAGAGGGAGGAGGAGGTGAGGTCTCCCAAAGAAGAGCCAAGGTGAAAATGGAGGAGAGGTCGCCCATGTGGAAGTGCAAAAGAGTTGATTGCCTAGGTAAGTGGTATAAAGTGATCTTTCACCATTCTTTACCTAGAGAAGTGGCATAGGAAGGATAAGGGAGGAGAATCCTTATGTGATAGAAGGTAGAAGAAGTTGGTAGCATAATGCCTATGAGTAGCAAGAGGAAAATCTTAGTGGTAGTAGTAGTGGGAGTGGGTGGAAAGGGAAGGAGATAGATGGGATACCCGAAGAAGATAGATGAAAAAATCCACTAGCTAATAAGGAAAGGACATAAGCTAATAGGAAAAGAAATACGAGGTATATACATTATATACAAGGGCAAGTTCCTTCTTTCCTATCATTCCACATAGGGTTTTAGCTTAGATTCGTTGAGTAAGGGCAGTATTGTGCCAGTCAATGTGGAGATTTGTACTGCACGTTTTGGAAGTATGCGTATGACCCTAAAAGGTCCGTTCCATCTCGGCATCAACTTCTTCCTAGCTTTCTTCTCAAAGAGCCACAGGTGGTACAACAAAACTAAGCTTCCTTCCTTGATCTTTGATTTCCAGAGGTTTGCATCATGATCCTGTTTCCTTTTTTCCTTTACTACCACCAGAGTCTCGTTGCCTATCTTCCTTTTTCTTCAAGAAGTTGTAGCTTCACTGAGTTGCCACTGGACTTACCTCATGTGCCAATTGAAGAACAGTTTCTGTTTCATGTGGTTGAAGACACTTTCTGTACATCCCATCAGGGCCAACCTTATAGAGGGTGTTTTTCGCCATTATGAAATTCTTACTTTTCAAGAGGAGTCTACGCTTTTCCAATGGAGTTTACCCAGTACGGAATCGACCCTTTCCTAGGAGCAGAGTCAAAGCATCATACCATATAGGTGCTACATTTACCTTGTATATATGGCTCTCTGGGAAATCATCTTCTACTCCCTTTGTTGCTTGAGTTGGGTGTCTGATGCGAGAGAGGTGGTCTCCAATGACATGTTGCCTATCGCTTCTCTGTACAATTTCGAAATCGAATTCTTGAAAGAGAAGCAACCATCCACATACTCTTCCTACGACTTGTGGCTTATTCAATAAATATTTTAAAGCTTGATGATCAATAATCACTGTGAATGTAGAGTGTCTGAATTTCTTGAGGGCAAATACAATAGCCAATGCTTCCCGTTCTGTAGTGCTATAGTTCTTTTCGGCTTTTGAGAGGAGCCTACTTGCGTAATGAATGGGCTGGTCTAATTTGTGTGATTCGCTTGGTTGGGCCAGTATAGCTCCTACTGCATACAAGCTGTTGGAGTTAGACGTCTTCGGAAGCACACGAACAACACAAGGAAGAAGAAGAAGCTTGGAGCACAACACACAATACTGAATGTATTACTAGAGAATGTACAAAGATAAGTAGCCCATTAGGGCAATAGACATATATACAAGCCGGGGAAAAAAAAACCTCCTAAAGAGGGAAAAAAGTGCCCCGGTGATCCTAGAGTGTTCACACACATCACTACCTAAATATATCAACAAATCCCCCCTGGGAGTGATGCGGTGAACATGTAGCTGGCACTCACGTATAAGGAAGTGCCAAATTATGTGGAAATCACTCCACAAAAGGAAGTAAGCCCAAAGCTTTGCGGAAAGCTTCAAACTTCTCCCTGGGCAGAGCCTTCGTGAAAAGGTCTACAATGTTCTCTTGCGTGGGCACATATGCCAAGCTAATCTCCCGAGCAGAGAACCTCTCCTTGACATAATGATAATGCACCTCAATGTGCTTAGTCCGAGCATGGAACACAGGGTTCCTCGCAACCGCTAATGCGCTTTGACTGTCAGTGAAGATGGTGGCGGAAGAAGACTGACCAACACCCAAATCAGCCATAAGGCGTGTGAGCCACACACACTAAACAGTAGCTGTGAAAGCCTCCCTATACTCAGCCTCACAACTGGAAGTGGCCACAGTAGGCTACTCCTTGCTCAACCAAGATATACATGAGCTACCAAGCATGAAGCAAAAGCCACTCGTGGACACACGAGTGTCATAGCAACCAGCACAGTTTGAGTCAGAAAAAGCATGCAAATATGGCGGTAGTGATCCCCCCTTGGGATAAAACAACCGAAGTAGCCTAGTACCACTCAAGTAGCGAAAGATGCGCTTAACCGCCTGCCAATGCTTGACACCTGGGCAGTGCATAGACCTGCTCACCTGTGAGACAGCAAACTGAATATCGGGCCTAGTAATGCATAAGTAAATCAGGCATCCAACTTCCTGCTGATAAAGGACAGCATCAAATGCATCTCCAACATCATGAAGACTCAATCGTAAACCTATCTCCATAGGAGTGGCAATAGGCTTATAGTCTTCAAGGCCAAAACGCTGCAATAATGTGTCAATATATTTCGTTTGACACAAAGCCATTCTACCATCAACTTGCATAAATTGAATGCCCAAATAGTGATGCAAATGCCCCAAATCATACATCTCAAATGAGGCATGCAAATCAGTCTTAAAATCAGCAATATGCTTCTCAATAGGACCAGTGAGCAGCATGTCATGAACATGGACAACAATGATCAGAAGCACATCATTAGCATGCTTAACATATAAGGTGCTTTTAGTTGGACTGTTCTCAAAACCATGTGCAATCAGATAGGCATGTATCTTCTCATACCAAGCACGTGGTGCTTGCTTTAAACCATATAATGCTCTAGAATAAATTTTTGAAGGACAGAGTAAAGGATGGCACCAAAGAACCAAATAACAAATTGGGCGCCAGTCGTCCAAATATTGGAGTTGGGCGTCAGACGTCCAAATACTGGAGTTGGGCGTCAGACGTCCAAATTCTGGAGTTGGGCGCCAGACGTCCAAAATGTGGAGTTTGGTACCAAGACGTCCAGATGGTAGAGTTGGGCGACTGCATGCCCAAGGCATGCCCAGACAAGCAGACCTGACAAGGCGGCCAAGTGGGACCCAGCCACTCATCATTACACGACAAAGTCTGGTACTGGTGATGGCTAGGCTGACAAATGAAACCGCCTAGTGCATTAACTTCCCATTACTCCCATGTAAGAGACTTTCCTATTGTAACCGGTTCCTCACCTCTCTCCTATAAAAGGGGAAACCTCAAGAGAGAAACATATGACATATGATACCCGATAGGAGATAGAGCATGTAGTGCACTCTACAGGAGAATTTAGCTGAGAGTGAGGGCTAGTAGATGGTTGAGTCCTGCTCATGTTACTTACTTATGCTGCTTATGTTATTTGCTGATGCCACTTATGTGAAAATACTTGGAGGTTGTGTTCAGTTGTTGTTTTGTGTTTGAATGATAAGTAGTATGTTTAGCTGTGGTATGATTAGCTAATGACTGGTATTCAGATTGAGTTACATTTGGCTTTCTAGTTAGTATGGTCTCGTGCTCTATTCGGCTCTATGCTTGCTTCTGCTGTGACTCTTATTTCTAAGTGCAGTTCTTAGTGATGATATGAAGGCTTCATGATAAGTGTCTATTATGTTTATGTGATTTAATGTGCCATGTGCTTACATGTTCTCCAGGAGTAGTGCATTTTGCATTCCCTGCACCCACACACTTCACTTCACCACCTACAGGTGAAAATTTGGCACGCCCGGTGGGACAGGGCTTCTGGGGATTTCCTTTTCCTTGGGAAATAACTTAGGATTGAGTACCCTTTTTCTTGAGAAATCACTTAGGGTTGAGTGCCGAGGGCCACCACTCCTCCTCCTCCCCCTTCCTAACTTCTTGGGAGACTACTCCTCCTCATCCTCCTTCTTAATTTCTTGGGCGACTACTCCTCCTCTTTTGGAGTCTTGGGCGACTCCTCCTCTTTTGGCTTCCTAGGCGACCCTCCTCCTCCTTCTTGGCTTCTTGGGCACCTACTCCTCCTCCCCCACTTGAGCAACCTCTTCTTGGGCGAAGACTCGTCCGGGGCGACCTCTTCATTGGGGCGACTTCCTCCATAGAAGTAGTTCCAAAGATGGTCCATGACCCACACGAGAGCTAGCAAAGACAAGCAGTTAAGCCCTAAGAAGACACCAATCAAAACCTACCACAGAAGAATGCCAGACCCTTACCTAACACCCATCAGAAGTCTATCTGCCTCAAGCCTAGTCTCTAGAATAGAAGGGTTGGACGACAAGGCTAAAACTCAAAAGACCTTACCTCAAGACACTCTTCTTAATAAGGCTATGGCTGAGGAACTTTCCGCTCTTCTGTCAAGGATAAATATTAGATTTTCTTCATTTCATGGCGGTGCTAATGAAGATCCTGAAGATCATGTACGAACATTTCTTTCAATTTGTAAGAGCATGGGCTTACAGCAACGACAGGACTCCTTCCTTGCTCTTTTTCCATCAACTCTTGAAGGATTGGCAGACAAATGGTTCAGCCAGTACGCGGAAAACCATTTCCAAACTTGGGAAGCATTGAGGACCCAATTCACAGAAGCATTTTGGCCAGGTGACTCTACAGAAAGAATGTTAGATGAACTCGAGAATTCAATCTTGCATATGGGAGAATCATTTTCAGAACTTATGACGCGGGCAAGGTCACTCGTGGCAAGATTGCCGGAACCACCAGGGGATTTCCTTGTTAAGAAGTGGGTGGAGAAGGCCTTGCCGAAATCCACACAGCAAAAGCTGAGAGAGCTGATGAGACCAGATGCCACTTTGAGAGAATTTGAAGGAGCTGCCACAAGGATTGAGGCTGCACGGGTTCATTTTGGAGCACATCCGGGGAAGACTTTCCCCCAAGATGAAGACATGGTGACAGCCTTGAGGAAGGAACTAGAGACCTTAAAGCTTCAAAGAAATCGAGAAGAGGACAAGGGCACTTCAGAAGGTCTCGCTCAAATACGACAAGAGCTTGAAGAACTCAAAACATTAAGGGAGGTAAGAACTGGACTATGGTGTTCTCTCTATAGTACCCAAGGACACACATCACAAGAATGTCAAAGGAGGCTAACATGCCAGTTTTGTGGCAAGGGTGGCCATGAGGCCAAGGATTGTTATTTTCTGAAGGGTCTTTGGAAATCAAACTATGATGCCAGGACAACCTTCAACGGCTCAATGGCTAGGAGTGGCTCAGTCCTCCTTGTTAGGGCAACCTCCCTTACCATCCACTACAACACCTTCTCTAACAACTTTTTACACCAACCAAGGACCTCAACGGCAAGAAGGTAGGCCTCGTCAGAACCGACCACCTAGGCCTATAATGTGTTACAGATGTGGGGAGTATGGACACTTCCAAAGTAAATGTTCACTTCCTGAGGATGCCCCACCATGCAAAAACTGTCCTGAAACAAGGGATCATTACACTAAGGACTGTCCAAAGTCAATGCCAACTACAAGCACACCAGGTAACTCTTGCCCCCTACATATGATCACGGTATCTACTGATGAGGGCAATGTAGACTCTCCAAGTGCCCGAGTAGTCCAACTTGAGGAACTTCCCGGAGTAACGACTAGGGCACAAAAGCAGAAGGCAGCTTTGAAAGATGCTGCCAAAGAAGCAACAAATTCAACAAAGGACAAGGGAAAAAGGACCATGGGGCATGAACCCTCTAAGGGAGCCAACCACCACCAAGACAAGGAGAAAATCTCACTAGGAAGAGTAGGAAGAAATGAAGATACTAATGAGCAAGTTATTGACAAAGCTTATGCAGTATCTAAGGAGGACCTAAGGCAATTTCAGAATGGATCTACTTCAAGGAACAATCAAGAAGGCTTTCTCACTGCAATTCAAGTCTTGCAGAGCACCTACCAACAGGTATCTTTATATAACTTGTTAGCTATGAGTCCTGGATTCAGAGGAGAAGTAATGGCTGCCATAAATGGGTTAGACCCTGGCACCATATTAAGTGGCGGGCAAGGCTTCACTTCTCTAATTTCTCAACAAATACCTATACCCTCAACTTATAGCTCAGAACCATCTAGGATGGCACCTCTTACTGATTACAAGAGCCCTAGACTAACTGTAAGTATCAAGGGAACTCCTTTGGTAGGAGTGATAGTTGATGGGGATCTGGTATTAATCTAATGCGTGAGTATACAATGACATTGCTAAATCTAAAACCAACTAAGGATGCTCATTTTACAGTATCATTAGCAGACCAAAGCAAGGTAAGCCCACTAGGCATAGTGGAAAAGGTTGAAGTCGTCATCCATAAGCTAAAATTTGTGTTGGATTTTGTGGTAATAACACTCCCAAAGGTGAAGGGAGGATTTTCTCTTTTGATAGGAAGGCCATGGCTACACCACAGTAAAGCGGTACATGACTGGGGTAGTGACACCTTATGGGTGGCCGGACTAGACAAGGTAATGAGACATCTTCTTCTCAAGTTGTTCTCCATCCAGAGCGAACTACAGAGGAAGACAAGGAAGATAACAATGGAGAAGAGGAACAACAAACTATACAAGAAGGAGCAAACATTTGGGAGACACCTCCTCCACCATGGGTTCTGGAAAATCAAGATATAACTGGACAAGAAAGGGCGTTTTCACCTCCCTGGGCATCTCCACCTCGTAATTCAAATTGGGCGCCTGCTCCACCTCCAAATAATTGGGCGACTCCACCTCCACCTCCACCTCCAAACAATTGGGCGACTCCACCTCTTAGTTGGGCGCCTCCTCCACCCCCAAACAGTTGGGCGACTCCACCTCCTAGTCCAAGCTCGGCGCCTCCGCCTCCAAGTAGCTGGGTCACTCCAGAGGCTTGGGCTCCATACTCTCCTCAAGGGCCTCCACATTGGGCACCTGAATGGGCAGCTTATCCTCCATCTTGGGCTACCCCTACAATTGGCTAGGAGGCCCAATGGGCATCTGGGAAGCCTCACACAGAGCCAACTAAGACAAAATCACTTGACATTAAGGAAGAAGTTGATATAGGAGAGGAGTTATCTAATGAAGATCTAGGCGACATAATGGACTGGATTGAGGAGACTAATAATGTCTCATGCTTTACCATAGCAGTCAAGGAGAAAGAAGTAGAAGAACCTAATGTAGAGTCTGTGGTATTAGGAGAACCAGCTAAAGATTTCCGAAGAGGTAAAGTTTTGAAAGGAGTTGAAGGAAGAAAAGGGATTGAAGCAAGCCAAACAGAAGAACTAGCAGAAAGCATTTTCCCATTGATGGAAGTCCCAGTAGGATGGACACAGGAAAAGACCCAGGAAATCACCATCAATGATAGTCTAGCATTCACCAAGCAAATGTTGTTTAAGGACGAGGAAGAGGCAATCTTGGAGCCAGTTAAAGAAGTCAACTTAGGGGAAGAGGAAAATCCACAAAATCTTCTACTGGCAAGTTGATTGTGGGACCACCCTCTTCTTCTCATAGAGGTAATAACATTCATGAATAATTTTAAAGATGTATTTGCATGGAGTTACAAGGATTTGACAGGAATACCAAAAGAGTTGGGAATACACACTATTCCTCTAATGGAAGAAGCTCGGCCAATTAGAGGGAAAATGTATAGGTTAAATCCCAAATATGCAGAAGCAGTAAAAAAGGAAATCAAGAAAATGGAAGAAGAAGGTATCATAGTTCCTATAGAGCATTCAGAATGGTTGTCCTCTATGGTCATAGAACCTAAGAAACAACCTAATAAAATCAGGGTTTGTGTGGATTTCCGACCATTAAATAAGGTAACCATCCCTGACGGGTTTCCCACCCCCTTTTCTGAACAAGTGATTGAAGATGTGGCAGGACATGTACTCTACAGTTTCATGGATGGTTTCAATGGATACAATCAACTCGAAATCCATCCTTATGATCAACCAAAAACAGCCTTTGTAACTCCTTGGGGAACCTATATCTACACCAAAATGGCTTTCGGCCTTCGAAATGCACTAGCCACTTTTAATAGGGACAGTATATCTGATCTTCAACAAGTTGCTCCTAAAATTCTTAAGAATTTTCATGGATGACTTTTCAGCCTTCTCTAGAGCAGCCTGCACCACTGCAGTAGAGAATGTGCCAGAACATTTGAAGCAATTAGAACAAGTATTCCAGCGTTGCAGAGAGACAGGCTTGAAACTTAACCCTAACAAATGTCATTTTCTGGTAACCCAAGGTACCTTGTTAGGGCATGTGGTCTCTAGAAAAGGGATGACTCCAGATCCAGATAAGGTAATATCAATTCTGAAGCTTCCAAGACCTATAAATGCTAAAGAGGTCGAGAGCTTCCTCGGGCACACAGGATATCACCGCAAGTTTATACGCATGCATGCAGAGGCAGCACGACCACTTTCACGACTTACGAGTAAAAGTTTTCCTTTTCAATGGTTTGAAGAAGAAGAATCAGCATTCACTTATCTAAAAGAAAGGTTTGCATATGCACCTATACTCATCTCACCAGATTGGTCTAAGACATTCCATGTGCATGTAGATGCAAGTTTGTGTGCAGTAGGAGCTATACTGACTCAACCAAGCAAAGTGCACAAATTAGATCAACCCATTGATTACGCGAGTAGGCTCCTCTCAAAAGCCGAGAAGAACTATAGCACCACAGAAAGAGAAGCATTGGCTATTGTATTTGCCCTCAAGAAATTCAGGCACTATTTATTAGGCACTACATTCACAGTGATTACGGATCATCAAGCTTTGAAATATTTGTTGAATAAGCCACAAGTTGTAGGAAGAGTATGGATATGGTTGCTTCTCTTCCAAGAATTCGACTTTGAAATTGTACAGAGAAGCGGTAGGCAACATATCATTGCAAACGACCTCTCTCGCATCAGGCATCCAAGGCATCTTTTGCGAATATAGATGCCCAATAGAGGTCACAACAGATCAAGGATCCCATTTCGTTAACAAGGTGCTGACTTTGATTTTTGAAAAGTATCAAATATTCCATAGGAAGTCCTGTGCTTACTACCCAAGGGCAAATGGGCAGGCAAAGAGCACAAATAAGGTCCTCATGCTCTTACTAAGAAAAACAGGCTTACAATTTCCTAATACATGGGGCCAGGCATATCTTGGAACCTTGTGGGCCTATAAAACTTCTTTCAAAGCCACAACAGGACATACTCCATTTGAGTTAGTGTATGGAATACAAGCCATTGCTCCTTTTGAGTTCTTGCATGGCTCCAACCGCGTGGGAACCAATCAAATTCCTAGATCTACTAGCGCTCTCTCAGCCAACATTGTGAGGCTACAACTTCTTGAAGAAAAGAGAAAGATAGGCAATGATACTCTAGTGACAGTACCGGAAAGAAGAAAACAGGATCATGATGCACACCTCTGGAAATCAAAAATTAAGGAAGGGAGTTTAGTTTTGCTGTACCATCCACGACTATTTGAGAAGAAGGCTAAGAAGAAGTTGATGCCAAGATGGAACGGACCTTTTAGGGTCATACGCACACTTCCAAAAGGGGCAGTAGTACAGATCTCCACATTGACGGGCACAGTACTGCCCCTAGTCAATGAATCTAAGCTAAAACCTTATATAGAAGGATAGGAAGCACGAATTGCCCTTGTATATAATGTATATACCGTTATGTTGTTCCCTATGAGCTTATGTCATGTTCTTATCTAGATATTGGATTTTCTCATCTATCTTCTTCACATATCTCATTCCTATTTATCTACGTCCACAAATATCATTCTCCTCTCATAGGATTGTGCTTCACATACATTCTCTTCCCTTTTCCTTCTAATGCCATCTCTCTAGGTCAAAAATGGTAATGGATCATCTCGGACCACTCACTTGGGCGACCCGCCTCTCTCTCAACCTCCATAACCAGTTGGGCAACTCCTCCTCCCACTTCTACCCAGGTGCCATCCACCTCTAACTAAGGCGACTTCTCCTCCTAAACTCCACCTTGGTGACCTCTCCACCCAACTCTATAGACACTCCTCCTAGTGGCCACTTGGGCGACCCTCCTCCCACACAAAGCTAGGCGACCCCTCATCCTCCCACTTTACTCATTTGGGCGACCCTCCTCCCACACAAAGCTAGGCGACCCCTCATCCTCCCACTTTACTCATTTGGGCGACCCTCCTCCAAATTGGCTTGACTAAGGCGACCACTCCTCCTAGTGGCCACTTGGGCGACCCTCCTCCCACACAAAGCTAGGCGACCCCTCATCCTCCCACTTTACTCATTTGGGCGAACCTCCTCCAAATTGGCTTGACTAAGGCGACCACTCCTCCTAGTGGCCACTTGGGCGACCCTCCTCCCACACAAAGCTAGGCGACCCCTCATCCTCCCACTTTACTCACTTGGGCCACCCTCCTCCCACACCAAAGCTAGGCGACCCCTCATCCTCCCACTTTACTCACTTGGGCGACCCTCCTCCCACACAAAGCTAGGCGACCCCTCATCCTTCCACTTTACTCATTTGGGCGACCCTCCTCCAAATTGGCTTGACTAAGGCGACCACTCCTCCTAGTGGCCACTTGGGCGACCCTCCTCCCACATAAAGCTAGGCGACCCCTCATCCTCCCACTTTACTCATTTGGGCGACCCTCCTCCAAATTGGCTTGACTAAGGCGACCACTCCTCCTAGTGGCCAATTGTGCAACCCTCCTCCCACTCAACCTCTATGGGACTTGGGCGACCCTTCTCCCTCTCACCCTCAATGTGCCAACATGGGCGACTCTCCTCCCTATCAAATTCAATGAGCAACATGGGCGACCCTTCTCCCTCTCAACTTCAATATGCCACCATAGGCGACTCTCCTCCATATCAACTTCAAAGTGAAACTAGGCGACTCTCCTCCATATTAACTTCAATGTGAAACTTGACGACTCTCCTCCACATCAACTTCAATGTGAAACTTGGCGACTCTCCTCCATATCAACTTCAAAGTGAAACTAGGCGACTCTCCTCCATATCAACTTCAATGTGAAACTTGGCGACTCTCCTCCATATCAACCTCAATGGCCACCCTCCTCCCTCTCACCCTCAATGTGCCAACATGGGCGACCCTCCTCCATCTCGACTTCCCTCAATGTCCCAACTTGGGCGACCCTCCTCCCTCTTACCCTCCATGGCCAACCCATCCTCCTTAGCGACCTACTTCCCAACTCCCATTGGGCAACCCGCCTCCCTCTCATCCTCATGGTCATTCTATGGGCGACCCTACCTCCTCCTCCTTTCAACTGACTTGTACCACCTCCCCTCCTCCTATTCTTGGGTTTGATTAACACACCTCATCTCCTCCTCATTATAACCTCTTTAAGGATCTCAATGGCAACCCCGCTTGCCTCACTTCTAGCATTGGCTACCCCATTGGCTACCCCACCTCTCCAACTTCACCAACTCCTTGCCTTGCCTTCAATACTCAACCCCTTCACCCCCTCATCTGGGCACGTCCACTTCCCCACTCCATTAATCTTCAAATTGGCCTCTCATCATCAATGATACGAACACCCCATCTATACCTATCTCTTCTCATCCATCAATTAACCTTTCCCTCCTAACCTCCTATCACCTCCATGAATGAATTCTCTCCCTATACTCAGCACTCATTCCCCAACAGCATACCCTCCACTTTGTCCACCCTCTCATCATCTTCGCTAAAATATATCTCCCTCTTCCCTCCTCCTATCTCATTCTAAGGCGACATCCTCCCCATGGAGACCCCCACCTCCCACCTCTACAATATTGACCTAGGGCGACCCGTATATCATCAGGATCAATTAAATAAAGAATACTATTCATATCGAAACTCAATACAATGTTTTTATGTCAAGGCAAGAGGCAATCCAACAACAGAGGCGACCTCCCCTCTTCCTGAAATCTGACTCAGGCGACCTCACGGTAAACCTCTACTGACTCAGGCGACCTCACGGTAAACCTCTACAGACTCTACGCCTGACCTATAGCCACATAAAGTCAATAAGGCAAATTAACCTCGCCCTTTTGGACCCGACCCTTCATCTCATGCCTCAACCCAACTGGCCACGAATTCTTGAGACATTACCTGCTCACGCAAGGCCAGCGACAGCGCACCAGTAGACACCAAGGAGGACATGCGCAAGTTGCAGCTTCGATCGCCTCTATGTCTGAGCCGTCGCCATCTCTCTAAAGCCGAGGCTGCGTGGTTTCTTAATCAACCAGCAAGGCCAAGATACTGAATCCGATTGCCCTCTACCCGATCTTCGCCATAACGATGCCAGCCTGCCTTAAACATTTCGTATGAGAGGAGCTCGAATATATATCAGCAATAACTATCGATTGTCTGAGATTGTCTGACAGTCATATATCTGCCATAAGTCTGCTATCGATTGTCTGAGATTGTCTGACAGTCATATATCTGCCATAAGTCTGCTAAGTTGTTGCCATCGATTGTCTAAGATTGTCTGACAGTCATATATCTGCCATAAGTCTGCTATCGATTGTCTGAGTTGTCTGACAGTCATATATCTGCCATAAGTCTGCTAAGTTGTTGCCAAGTATATACCTGCACACCATAGTCGACATGGCAACATCTTCTCTGGAGATTGAAGAAACATTTTCAGAATTCAAAACCAACACCGAAAGTGCCACTGGCCAATCCAGTTCTAATGGGGACTCCAGCGATTCCCTCTATGTGGTCTCTGAAGAAAATCCCTCCGAGTCCGAGTCACTTGATGAAGAAATTCAGCAGGATGGAAGCAAATCTCCAGCAGCAAATACTCAGCCAAGTATTCACAAGGACTCTTCTACATCATCAGCAAATGTGGCAAATGTGGCCACAACCACAGAGATCATCATTTCCATCCTTGGGGAAATTTCTTTGAAATTGGACTTGAGCATATGTGGTAAGCTTCAAAACTCGTTTACTTTGGAAGAATTGAAGAATATGCATTTACTCACAATAGCACATGCCAAGCTCCCCTCACTTAGTGACCCTCAGACTTGTGGTATGGAGATCTTGACACTCTTCAAGTCCTTCCCATCCCTTTCTGGAGGAAGAATCACTAAAAACAAGCTCTCTCTTATGTTGGGAACCCAAGGAATTCCAGAATCTAAGAAGGAAGGCAGCTATGCAGAGTTGGCCATTCCAGATATATTGCAGGCATGTCCGACTAGTTTCTCCACTCCGAATTGTAGTCAGGTAATGATGCAGAGGCTCCTATTATTCAAAGCATTTTTCCTCTTGAAGGATAACCTACATTTCACAAATGTAAAAATATGTAAACCTCTTCTTTGTTTCGCTCAAGCAAAGCCCTACCCATATCACAAAATTCTACTTAAGACGCTAGCAGAACGAAAGAAAAGATATGGGCAGCAGGTAAGCATAAGGGCTCTTACCTTCAAAGTGGTAGGAGGACACATGATGCTCTATATCTATAGGTACTTTGCCGCCCTCCATTCAAAAGATGTGTCGTGGCCAACATCATCAACAACATAGGCAACACACCCTCGAAAGAAACGAAAGGCAAAGATTGTGAAAGATTCCAGGGAACTCCTCGACACGCTTCCAATTGACCAGCAAGGATATGCTAGAGTATCAAAGAAGGTACGTACATCAGCCAACTCCCCCTTTCCGCCTATCAAACTAGTACCTACTTCATCCAGAAAAGCTTCTTCTTCTGTTCAATCCCCTCCACCCTCACAAACCCCACCCTCACAAACCCCACCCTCACAAACCCCACACACTTCAGACGCACCTACTACACCCATTGCCCCACCTCATTCCACCCCAACTCCACCTCCCGCTTCAACCATGTCCACTCCCATTCCCATTGATCCACGCATAGACCCAATTCATCTCCAATTTCCATCATGTCTCACACCACCACCTTCCCCTCCACAACCCGCACCACCCCACTCCCCATCTCCCCGGCCACCATCTCATCCCCCTTCGCCACTCCCACCAAAATCGACACCTATTCCCCCAAGTCATACACCCCTCCTACATACGCAACCTCAAACCTCCATTCAACCACCCCTGTTCGACATACTACCCTTTCCACCACCATTCCGATTCTCTCCTTCCCGTCATAACCCGGCTACAGACTTACCTCCACACCCATTTCTTGATGCATCTAGTGCAGAGAAGCTATCCACGAATGAGAGGTACAAGAAACATATCTGGCCCATAGTTTCCAATCACTTACAGGATATGTGCCAAATGGATGTTGCAAAAAACAGATTTTTTGAGATTTCTAACAAAATTATGGAAGACAGGTAGGTATGTATGAATTTGGAGCATCGGCTACGCCATTATACTCACATGTTGAGTGAGGAATTTCTCAGAGTAAGTCTAGTCAACAAGGAGATGTACATGCAGATTGCAGAATTGTCTACCCACTGCAAGGACGCACGTAGACTTGAAGACAAGGTAAAAAATTTGGAATCATTTCTACAGGATGAAGAAGAAAAGACCAAAAGGCTGAAGGCTGAAAATAAAGAATTAAGATCAGCTAACAAGAACCTCTTGGCTGAGAATGCACTGCTAAATAAACAAAAGGATGCACTAAAATCCAAATTTAGTGCAGTAAAGGCTTTGCTTACATCTTCTGACACTGAGGACCTCACTCCAACACCAGATACAAGAGAAACCAATCAGGAAGTTACTCAAGATAAAGACCAGCAGAACAGTTCAGCTGAACATCAAAGGCCTGGGAAGGAGCGTGCATGTGACTAGTCTCACTATGATTAGTCTCACTGTCATGTAGAGAAGGATCATTATTTTTTGCTGTCCAGTTTTCTAGTATTTTATTTTTGCACAGTGTCATAGTTTACTTTTGCACCAGTTGTATACTCTGGGAACTTTATTTTGTAACGGCACAACTCATAGTTCTTTTTGGAAGCTCATGATGTATTTCTTCCCTTTCTATCTAGAATTATATGATGTAATCTCTCCATTTATTCTCTTGTAACACCTCAATTATGTATTTTTCCCTTCTCTCCCTTATCTCTCCGAGACGGAGAGACACTAGTGGCGGACAACTTGTAGAATAAATTTTTGAAGGACAGAGTAAAGGATGGTACCGAGGAACCAAATAACAAATTGGGCGCCAGTCGTCCAAATACTGGAGTTGGGCGTCAGACGTCCAAATACTGGAGTTTGGCGTCAGACGTCTAAATTCTGGAGTTGGGCGCCAGACGTCCAAAATGTGGAGTTGGGTACCAAGACGTCCAGATGGTAGAGTTGGGCGATTGCATGCCCAAGGCATGCCCAGACTAGCAGACCTGACAAGGCGGCCAAGTGGACCCAGCCACTCATCATTACACGACAAAGTCTGGTACTGGCGGCGGCCAGGCTGACAAATGAAACCGCCTAGTGCATTAACTTCCCATTACTCCCATGTAACAGACTTTCCTACTGTAACCGGTTCCTCACCTCTCTCCTATAAAAGGAGAAACCTCAAGAGAGAAACATATGACATATGATATCCGATAGGAGATAGAGCATGTAGTGCACTCTACATGAGAATTTAGCTGAGAGTGAGGGCTAGTAGATGGTTGAGTCCTACTCATGTTATTTACTTATGCTTCTTATGTTATTTGCTGATGCCACTTATGTGAAAATACTTGGAGGTTGTGTTCAGTTGTTGTTTTGTGTTTGAATGATAAGTAGTATGTTTAGCTGTGGTATGATTAGCTAATGACTGGTATTCAGATTGAGTTACATTTGGCTTTCTAGTTAGTATGGTCTCGTGCTCTATTCGGCTCTATGCTTGCTGCTGCTATGACTCTTATTTCTAAGTGCAGTTCTTAGTGATGATCTGAAGGCTTCATGATAAGTGTCTACTATGTTTATGTGATTTAATGTGCCATGTGCTTACATGTTCTCCAAGAGTAGTGCATTTTGCATTGCCTGCACCCACACACTTCACTTCACCACCTACAAATGCCTTCTTTAACCTGCACACCTGGTTTTCATGCCCTTTCTGCACAAAGCCACGGGGCTGAAAAACATACACTTCTTCATGCAAGTCACCATTCAAAAATAAAGTTTTAATGTCCAACTGATGTACATTCCAACCATGATGGGCTGCAAGTGCACAAATGCTCCGAACAGTAGTCATACGGCATGTAGGTGCAAAGGTCTCATCAAAATCATTTCGTCTTTCCTGCGCATAACCCTTTACAACAAGCCTAGCGTTATACCTGTCAACTGTACCATCATGTTTACGCTTCAGCTTGTATACCCACTTAGTGCCAATGGCCTTCTTGCCAGGAGGCAAGTCACATAAAGACCAAGTACTATTCTTCATGATTGCATCATATTCAGATTGCATAGTAGCCATCCAATTTTCTGAATTTTGTGCTTCATCAAACGAAACAGGCTCATTCTCATCACAAAGACTAGATGAAGCCATAGAATAGCAATCTGATGCAAAACAGGCACTATGAGAGCCTGATCGAGTACGATATGACAGAGGTGCATCTAATTTGCTGTCACGCAAGGTCTGCATTAGTCATTTTGGCATAGTTCTTGCCTGCTCAATATCAGCTCTCTCATCAATAAGTGCATCATGTACATCTGCATCAGAAATGGAATGATCTGCATCATCAAAACCTGCAAAGGCTGAGAAGTTTCCTCATTAGGACCAGCACTAGACTGTCCACCTGTGAAAAGAGGAAGCAAAGTATCATACATGTCTTTGGAGCTAACAGATGTCTCCTTAGTACATGAAAGTAATGGCTTAATAGAATCTTCCACAAAAACAACATCATGGCTAACCAGAATGCGTTTAGTCCGTGGATGACACAGACGATCGCCTTTACTTTCAAAACTGTATCCAACAAAAATACATTTTACTGCTTTATCATCCAATTTTCTACGATGTTGTTCAAGCACTAATGCATATGCCAAACAACCAAAAACACGTAGATGAGCAACAGATGTCTTGCGATCATGCCAAGCCTCATATGAGTGATAGACTGCAGTGCTTTAGTGGGACACTTTTTCAGTACATATGCTGCACACATTACAGCCTCAAGCTAGAAACTATGTCGTAAAGCCTGACTCTTGACCATACACCTCGCCATCTCCATGAGTGACCTGTTCTTTCGTTCAGCAACTCCATTCTGTTGAGGTGTATACGGCACTGTACATTGGTGTTTTATCCCACGTTCAGCCAGAAATGCATTAAAATCAGAAGACATATATTCCCCCCCTCGATCAGAACGGAGGGTGCCCATTTTACATGCTGACAGATTTTCAGCCAAAACCAAAAAGTGTTTGAAGCACATGAAAACTTCGGACTTTGCCTTCAGTGGATATACCCATGCATGCCTGGAAAAATCATCAATGAAAGTCACGAAGTAAAGATAATTTCCAAAAGAAGGTGTCTCCATAGGACCACAAACATCACTATGTACAAGCTTAAATATTTTAGTAGCCCAAACTGAACCATCTTTTGGAAAGGACGAACGCTGCATTTTGCCCAAAATACAGCCTTCACAAACATGTTTTCCAGGGGCCCAAAATACAGCCTTCCATCCCAGCGAATCTGCTCTGCAGTAGGTGTAGCAGAAACCGCTCGAAGAGGAATATGCAAAATATCACCATCTTCGACACCTTCCGCATCAACTTCAGTACCTGCAGTTGTAACAGTTGTAGGTGTGATAGGACATTTTTCCACACCTTGCACAATGTTCCAGAGTCCTTTTGCAACCAACACATGTCGCATCATATAAGCCCATAACGGGTAGTTGGTACCATCCAACTTATCCTCAATAACCAACATACGGAATACATCACTGCTTTCAGCCATGGCCGGTGACTAAAATACCTTGATGCAGAAAATTGACTGTATCCCAAAAAGTTGAACAGAACTGCCCAGGTGAATTCCACTAGACCTGTAGCAGACTTCGAGACGCTTATACCGGCGAATAGAAACGGGTATATACCTTTGGCACAAAAAGATGAAATAGCTTGCACAAGCATTGCGATAGTGCGTTCGGAGGCCGAAACGAGCTGAGATTGCGATTTCTGCACCACATAGCGAGGCTGTCTCGATCTCCAAAACACACTCGCTCACCAAAATTCGTGCGATTCTGAGACTGCAAATGGAGGAGTGTCGACGGCGCCATAGATGAAGCGACGACTTGCTCTGATACCAATTGTTGGAGTTAGACATTTGCGGAAGCACGCGAATAGCACAAGGAAGAAGAAGAAGCTTGGAGCACAACACACAATACTGAATGTATTACTATAGAATGTACAAAGATAAGTAGCCCATTAGTCGATAGACATATATACAAGCCGGAAAAAAAAACCTCCTAAAGAGAGAAAAAAGTGCCCCGGCAGTCCTAGAGTGTTCACACACATCACTACCTAAATATATCAACACAAGCTTGCGTCTACATACACTGAAATGTTTTAGACCAATCTAGTGAGATGAGTATAGGTGTAGATGCCAAGCTTTGTTTTAGATAAGTGAATGAATCTTCTTCTTCAAACCATTGAAAGGGAAAGCTTTTACTAGTAAGTCGTGAAAGTGGTCGTGCTTCCTCTGCATACATGCGTATGAACTTCCGGTGATATCCCATGTGCCCCAAGAAGCTCTGGACCTCTTTAGCATTTATAGGTCTTGGAAGCTTAAGAATTGACCTTACCTTATCTGGATCTCGAGTCATCCCTTTAGCAGAGACCACATGTCTTAACAAGGTACCTTGGGTTACCAAAAAATGACATTTGTTAGGGTTAAGTTTCAAACCTGTCTCTCTGCAAGGCTGGAATACTTGTTTTAATTGCTTCAAACGTTCTGTTACATTTTCTACTACAGTGGTGCAGGTTGCTCTAGAGAAGGCTGAAAAGTCATCCATGAAAATTCTTAAGAATTTTAGGAGCAATTTGTTGAAGATAAGATATATTGTCCTATTGAAAGTGGCTGGTGCATTTCTAAGGCCGAAAGCCATTTTGGTGTAGATATAGGCTCCCCAAGGAGTCACAAAGGCTGTTTTTGGTTGATCTTCAAGATGGATTTCCAGTTGATTGTATCCACTGAAACCATCCATGAAACTGTAGAGCACATGTCCTTCCAAATCTTCAATCACTTGTTCAGAAAAGGGGGTGGGAAGCCCATAAGGGATGGTTACCTTATTTAATACTCGGAAATCCACACAAACTATGATTTTACTAGGTTTCTTCTTAGGTATGATGACCATGGAGGACAACCATTCTGAATGTTCTACAAGAATTATGATACCTGCTTCCTCCATTTTCTGGATTTCCTTCTTGATTCCTTCTGCATATTTAGGATTTAACCTATACATTTTCCCTCTAATTGGCCGAGCTTCTGCCACTAGAGGAATAGTGTGTATTACTAGCTCTTTTGGTATTCCCGTCAAATCCTTGTAACTCCATGCAAATACGTCTTTAAAATTATTCACGAATGTTATTACTTTTCAAGAGGAGTCTATGATTTTCCAATGGAGTTGACCCAGTACGAAATTGACCCTTTCCTAGGAGCAAAGTCAAATCATCATACAATATAGGTGCTACATTTACCTTGTATATATGGCTGTCTCGGAAATCATCTTCTACCCTCTTTGTTACTTGAGTTGGGTGTCTGATGCGAGAGAAGTGGTCTGTAATGACATCTTGCCTACCGCTTCTCTGTAAAATTTCAAAATCGAATTCTTGAAAGAGAAGCAACCATCTCCATACTCTTCCTGTGACTTGTGGCTTATTCAACAAATATTTTAAAGCTTGATGATCAGTAAGATGTAGTGCCTAATAAATAGTGTCTGAATTTCTTGAGGGCAAATACAATAGCCAATGCTTCCCTTTCTATAGTGCTATAGTTCTTCTCGGCTTTTGAGAGGAGCCTACTTGTGTAATGAATGGGCTGGTCTAATTTGTGTGTTTCGCTTGGTTGAGTTAGTATAGCTCCTACTGCATACAAGCTTGCGTCTACATGCACGTGAAATGTTTTAGACCAATCTGGTGAGATGAGTATAGGTGCAGATGCCAACCTTTGTTTTAGATAAGTGAATGCAGATTCTTCTTCTTCTTCAAACCATTGAAAGGGAAAGTTTTTACCACTAAGTCGTGAAAGTGGTCGTGCTTCCTCTGCATACATGCGTATGAACTTCCGGTGATATCCTGTGTGCCCCAAGAAGCTCTCGACCTCTTTAGCATTTATAGGTCTTGGAAGCTTAAGAATTGACATTACCTTATCTGGATCTGGAGTCATCCCTTTAGCAGAGACCACTTGTCCTAACAAGGTACCTTGGGTTACTAGAAAATGACATTTGTTAGGGTTAAGTTTCAAACCTGTCTCTCTGCAACATTGGAATACTTGTTCTAATTGCTTCAAATGTTCTGTTACATTTTCTACTGCAGTGGTGCAGGCTGCTCTAGAGAAGGCTGAAAAGTCATCCATGAAAATTCTTAAAAATTTTAGGAGCAATTTGTTGAAGATAAGATATATTGTCCTATTGAAAGTGGCTGGTATATTTCTAAGGCCGAAAGCCATTTTGGTGTAGATATAGGTTCCCGAAGGAGTTACAAAGGCTGTTTTTGGTTGATCTTCAGGATGGATTTCCAGTTGATTGTATCCAGTGAAACCATCCATGAAACTGTAGAGCAAATGTCCTTCCACATCTTCAATCACTTGTTCAGAAAATGGGGTGGGAAACCCATCAGGGATGGTTACCTTATTCAATGCTCGGAAATCCACACAAACTATGATTTTATTAGGTTGATTCTTACGTACGATGACCATGGAGAACAACCATTCTGAATTTTCTACAGGAATTATGATACCTGCTTCCTCCATTTTCTGGATTTTCTTCTTGACTGCTTCTGCATATTTAGTATTTAACCTTTACATTTTCCCTCTAATTGGTCGAGCTTCTGCCACTAGAGGAATAGTATGTATTCCCAGCTCTTTTGGTATTCCTGTCAAATCCTTGTAACTCCATGCAATTACGTCTTTAAAATTATTCATGAATGTTATTACCTCTATGAGAAGAAGGGGGTGGTCCCACAACCAACTTGCTAGTAGAAGATTTTGTGGACTTTCTTCTTCCCCTAAGATGACTTCTTTAACTGGCTCCAAAATTGCCTCTTCCTTGTCCTTAAACAACATTTTTTTGGTGAACGCTGGACTATCATTGATGGTGATTTCCGGGGTCTTTTCCTATGTCCATCCTACCGGAACTTCCATCAATGGGAAAATGCTTTCTACTAGTTCTTCTTCTGTTTGGCTTCCTTCAATCCCTTTCATTCCTTCAACTCCTTTCAAAACTTTACCTCTTCGGGAATCCTTAGCTGGCTTTCCTAATACCACAGACTCCACAGTAGGTTCTTCTTCGTCTTTCTCCTTGATTTCTTTTGTAAAGCATGAAATATTATTAGTCTCCTCAATCCAATCCATGATGTCGCCTAGATCTTCATTAGATAATTCTTCTCCTATATCAACTTCTTCCTCAATGTCAAGTGATTTTGTTTTAATCGGCCCTATGGGAGGCTTTTTGGATGCCAATTGTGCCGTCCAAACAATTGTAGGGGTAGCCCACGATGGAGGATAAGCTTCCAATTTAGGTGCCTAGTGTGGAGGTCCTTGAGGAGAGTATGGAGCCCAAGCCTCTGGAGTGGCCCAGCTACTTGGAGGCGAAGGCGCCCAGCCAGGACTAGGAGGTGGAGTCGCCCAGCTGCTTGGAGGTGGAGGAGGCACCCAATTAGGACTAGGAGGTGGAGTCGCCCTATCTCTACCTCTGGGAGGTGAGTGCACCCAACTTGAACTAGGAGGTGTAGACACCCAACTTGAATTAGAAGGTGGAGACGCCTAGGGAGGTGAAGGCGCCCTTTCTTGTCCTGATATTTCTTCATTTTCCAGAACCCATGGTGGAGGATGTGTGGCCCAAATGCTTGCTCCTTCTTATCCAGTTTGCTCTTCGTCTTCACCATTGTTATCTTTTTTGCTTTCCTCTGTAGTTTGTTCTTGATGGACAACTTGAGAAGTACCTAGGGCTTCATCCGTTCCTCTTTCCATCTGAAGCTGTCTCATCACCTTATCTGGTCCGACCACCCATAAGGTGTCACTGTTAGTATATGATCAATGTCTACCCCTCATGATTGTATGCACATTTTGTAAGGCCCCCTTTATGAGGAGAAGCCAAGCGTGCATTACCCAATTGATGGGAATCCCAACTTCCATGTTGGATGAAGGTCATATTGGACCATGTAAGGTATTGTAAGGAAAGGGAGTTACCAGGGTCCCCAATTGTAAAGGGAATATTCCATGGAATATTCCCTGTAGGAGTCAGAAATCATTTATATTTGTTAAGTCTGTTCAACCGGTCTAAGCTTTGTATGGCAATTACGTGGGCGGTGGCCGCCCACGCTCTACTGCCCATGTATAGCCGTCCATGGAAGGCCACCCATGATCCTATATATATATGACTTCTACACTACCTGAGACATCGGGTTGAGCCAGCATACCTCTACCTTGTATCTCCCAGTCTAGAGTTGTTTAGATCACCATTTAAGCTCTACCTTGAGAGCGCACGGGTGGACAACGCCATCATCTTTGTACTCGCTGCTAGTAGAAAGTTGTTGAGATTCTCCTATATCTGTTATCTTTTCTGCTATTGCTCCCGTGTTATATTACGTAACTATTGTCTTACATGGTATCAAAGCTCTAAGGTTCGAATAGCTTAAGAAGTATCACTACTTTAGCCTACTAGCATACTAGAATATAAGTAGATTATTCGAGTGATTACATGATGGCTTCATCGTCGAACATTGGTCTTGGTGTTTCAACTAATGTTAATGCTTCACCTATTCGAATTCGCCCACCTGCATTCACTGAAGGGAAGCTAGATGGAACCAACTATACACTCTGGAAGTTCAAAAGATCGGCAATTTTTGACTCCTATGAATTACTTGACACTGTCATGGGACCGGTGGGATTGGATCCAGAGCCTATACCAGTTGAAGATCCAGCAAATACAAGTTGATGATTCAGCCAGACCCAGATCTTCTACGAGCTTGGAAGAGGCGGAATGCTGATGCATTATGTGCAATTGTCACTAGTGTAAGTGATTATGTGGTTACTTTAGTTCAACATACTACTAAAGCACATGAGGCTGGGGGCATATTGGCTCGTCAATATGAGACCAAGAATCACACTATGATACAGAATTTAGAAAATCAGTAGGCAAATGAAAAGCATTCTGATTCTGAAAAGGCTGAAGATTTTATCAAACGGATAAAACATCTTCAAGATTAATTGGTTGTAGTTGGTGTTGTTATAACACCAAAAGAGTTGGCTCAAAGATGTGTACATGTTCTTCCAGAAAGTATGATGGATTAGTAACAGCCCTTAACACTGAGGTAAGACCAACTCCCCTTACATTTGAAGAGTTTTGTGCCATGCTTTTAGAAGAAGAGATTCGGCCGAAGAATCGGCCGAATCTGCTGCATTCTCAACAAATGCAAAAGGTAAAGGCTCTTCTGATGGATCAAAGAGGAAGCCAAAGAAGAAAAAGTTCACAGGAAGTTGCTTCTATTGTGAAAATAAAGGCCATGCCATCAAGGATTGCAGAAAGAAGAAAGCTCATGAACGGAATGGGACTGTAAGATCATCATGGAAGAACAAAGAGTCTGCAAACAACACATAGCTGGAACTTTGGGTAGCTATTGAAGAGGTATGCTCATCTTCTCCAACTCATGTTGATGAACCATGGATTTTAGATAGTGGAGCTTCTCGCCATATGACCAGTAATAAGGATTGGTATAGTTCTCTAGTGCCTTTGCGGGAATCCATCAATGTAGTGGTGGGAAATGACTCCAAGTGTCCAGCCAAAGGAACTGGAACCATCTCTTTTATCACTTCTCCAGGGGTGGAGAAAAAGTTATCCGATGTTCTCTATGTACCTACACTTAAAAGAAATTTGTTGTTAGTTTCTGCAATAACACATCGTGGACTCGAAGTTCACTTCAATAAGAGTGGTGCAGAAATCATGGATTCATCACGTAATGTTGTAGGTAAAGGCATACAACGGGATAACTTGTATGAGTTAAGTGCTTTAACTGCTACAGAAGATAAAGATGTAAGCAAGTTATGGCACCAACGATTTGGGCATCTTGGATTTGCAGTTTTGAAGGAGATGCAAAGAACAGGGATGGTTGCTCATTTGCCTGCATTTTCAGAGTTGCAGTGTTTGGTCTCTAAACCCAAGGAAAAATGCCCATATGTAATTGGATTTGCTCGGATTTTTGTTTCCCAATAGGTCCTTTTCGCCTCGGAAGCACTGAATGTGCGTAGTTACCACCACTTGATGATCCCCGGTAGGATCGCCAAATGAAGAGTCCTAATGCCCAACAGAAAGATATTTATATATGCTTATGTTTTGCCTAAATCGCTTGAAATCAGTCCACTTATCTTGCTTTAAGTCACCAAATAATACTCGAATGTACCCCAAGCCTCTCCTCACACGCACACTCACTTTCTCTCTGACCACGATAGGATTCTGAATACGAGTATTTTCAAGCGCAAACACGGAGCTATGCTCTCTCACGAAGTGTTTTAGATTTTCCATGCACTAACAAAATTTATTTCCCAATTAGCTTGCATGTGTGATAACAAGATTCCATCTTAAAATTCAATGCCTAAGTTTTCTATTTTCCATTTTACTTTTGAAATTGTGCCCGTTGGGTCTCGTTTGGCTCCCAATTTTTTTGGTCAACCTTGATCACGGAACTCACATAATGGCAAAACAACAGTTCTCCCTCCCTTCCTATCTCTTTGCGTATTTGTCCTCACTAGTTTCTGTTCAAATTTGCTTGGCCTTCTAACTCTAAATCTGTTGGCAACCCAATGCTTTTGTGTTTACAATGTCAGTCACGAGTTACATATTCAAAACAAGTTCCTTCTTCAATGTGTCATCCATATTCATACGCTAAAACCTGTGTCATTCCCCTAGATAAAAACTCATTTCTTAGTATATTGGAAAGTTTAGATTCACAACGTTCATAATTTCGATCAATCAATGCATAAGTCATTGTTCACATTTAGCATTCCTCCATGAGCGCATATTCTTCTATTCACATCTGTGATGTAATGTACATAGCACAAAATCATGACAATATTTAAAGCGCCACAGCGTTATAAACTGATTGCTTTTACATTCCACATCAAAACGTTAATGTATGTTCCCAATTTTCTTCGTTCGAATAAAACAACAGTTCACGGAGCATACCTTTATGTGTACTATGAATCGCTCAACAGGAAATCCTTCAAAATGATAAACATTACCTTAAGCGCACTTTTTGTTCTTCTCCATAATCAAACCTCCTTCCAATCTCATTAAAAATTGGCCTCTGTCACCACGTAGCACATCTCGCTAACTTCGCTGTCCCTTGATTGGGCTTCTTCATAATAGCGGCTCTTCTTCCCCATTGTTTCTTCGTGTCTGCTACTATCCCTTTCACACAGCCTACTCTTGATGCCTATTGTGAACTCTCGATTCGTTGTTCACCATCTGAAATCTATTAGTAATCTTCTTGCACTACATTGTTGACCAAACTTTAAATCCATCCTTATCAGTAGTGGCTGGGGCAGATCATCCTCACATGAAGCATCGTCAACACTCACACCAAAACATTCATGGTGTGAACTTTCATCATTGTCAGAGTGTGCAGGCATCACTTTCAACAACACAGCGAAGCAAGAGGTTCTTCAGTATCTTCAATTGCTCGCAAGAACTTTGAGAGGAGAAACATTTTGCTTGTATTCTCTTTCCTCTAGCCCTGTATTCTGCGCTTGGTTGTCACTAGGGGAGCATCTCCGAGAGCCGTGTGTCATCAGCCTTCACTACTGGTCCATCTGAATCTAATGGTACTCCCCTCATTGAACATCCTCATGCTGAAGCTCACGCTTTGTGTCTAGTCTGCTATCCTCTCCCCTTTTTAAAGCTATTGCCGCTCATGCCCTTGAAGGTGAGACCCCAGCCGAATAAGCAAGAGGACCCTTGGATGCCCTCTGCACACCCTCCCAGAACACACAAGGTCCGCAACAGAAGATAACCCCCCAGCTACACAAAAACCCTTCTGCTTGCTTCCATCCGTGCATACCTGCGGGACAATAACACTTCAAAAAGAAAACTCCAGGAAGAAGCCTCCTTTAGATGTGCGCACCCGTTGCTCCTCAGGATTGTTTCCCTTTTTGTGTATGTATCCCTCTCAGCAGCTCGGTGCTCTCTTCAAACAAAAATTACGTCACCCCCCCCCCAAAGTGGCTCCGAACCCTCTTCATTTTCATCCTCAGAACTTGCTGGACAACCACACGCTCCTTGTCCTACACGATACATGCCCTCCAAAACGGAAAAGCGCCCCCACTCTCTTCGACGTCTGCTGGTCCTATCTGCCACTTTTCTGTTGCTTCAGTCAGAACAACGGAAAAACAGACCTCCCCCCCCCCCCCCAACTTCTCTTTTCCGTTTTTTCATCAGAACCACGAAAAAACAAAAACCCCATCCATCGACACCTACAGGTAAATTACTTCTCATGTGCGAAAAGTACTTCACATTTCGGCTTGAGAAGATAAGTGCGACATTTGCTCCAAGACCAAAAAGCGGGTAAAACTATTTTGCTTCATCCAGAGTAGTGATCTGATTCAGAAAACCCCCGAACAACACGGAGACAACGACACTGCCCCACAACTCTGCCATGACGTAGAACAAACAGAAGGTCCATATGCGAAGGATGGCTACGGGACCCAGGAAGCTGGGACCCAGAGAACTGAGTAGACTGTCCGCCAATGCTATAGGGTGAAGGACATCCTTTAATGGGTATAACAAGAAAGCAAATCCGAAATTTTTGAGTGCCAATTTAATGCAATCTCGTACTCCATCTGGTAGCTCTGACCCCACAGTCAAGAACTTTTCTGGAAAAACTTCCCATTTTTCCAACTGAGCTTCTCGCGAATATTCCTTATTCCTTGATGACACTGTGATTGGAACGTGCTCTCCGATCACGCGTGCATGGTTGGCCAGTAAATCATTGTTTTTTCCTGTTTCAACCAGACCCAATTTCTTTAATTCAGCTTTTGCAATGGCTTCCGACACTTTAGTCTTACTCTTCGCTTCCTTTTCCGATTCTCGACTTCTCCTTAGAAGCTCTGCTTCTAGCATTCTAACCCTTTCTCTCAACTGTTGCACTTCCATTGTCGGAGCTAACTCCAGTTTTAACTCTTCTTTTGAAGTTCCCTTCTCCAGGGATTGAGTAGCTTTGTTTTCCTTTGCGTCTATACTCAACATGTAGCACTCAAATTCACTTGTATGTGTCAACCATCCCAGCAACTCCTGGTCTGAGTCATCCTTGTAACATAGTGGATCTTTGCACTCGCCCACTTTCGCATGTTGGAGTTTGGACAATTGCAAGTTAAATCCATCCTGTAGAAGGTCCTTAGAAGTTTCCGTGCGCAAGGCAAATCTTACCCGCGCCATTTCTTGTCTAACCTTTTCCTTTGCTTTCTGCTCCCTTTCCTCAGCCGTTGTCGATTTCTTGCCGGTCAAATTTGAAGACACTTGAAGTTGTATTCGGTCAGCCTTGGGTCCAATTGTGATAAATCTTGTGCGCCAATCGTGCACACATTCGGCTTGCACCAGCCATGGCCGTCCAAGTAGGATCGAGAAGGTGGCCTCTGAGGTCCTTGGTCTTACTATCAGATAATCAACCTTAAACTCTAGACCGCCCACAACTGTGCTTACATTCTTCAAAAGGCCTGCAGGCTTCACTTGTGTTTGATCTTCCATTCTCAAGGACATCGGAGTTTCGTGGCAGCTTTTATAGCTTGTGTGACCAACTCCAATATTCGTTCTTCAGTTAACGCAGGCTTTACCTCGCCTAGCGTGCTAGTGGCAGCTACAAAAGCTGGGGTTGTCAATGCGGGACTTCCTTGGCCAGGATCTTTCATTGATATGTTTCCTAAGCCTCCCATTGGCTCGTATAAGAGCTCCATCTTCCTTTGTTGACATAATTGTACTTCCTCCCAAAGCCTTGCTTGTTCCTTAGCATCTATTAAGGTTGCCGGTCTTGTCAGGCTGATATGCTGCTGCGCCGTGGGATCTCTCAATCCCGCAATGAATCTTCTCTTCAATGTCTCATCGTTCGGGGCATTCGCGCCCATCTTTCTTACCAACGTTTCCATTCTCTGAATGTAGTTATCGATGCTCTCATTGACTCCCTGTCCCAAGTAATCCATCTGTTGAGCCAATCTATCTTGGAATCCTTGTCGTCGAAACTTTGCCAAGAAGGCTTCCTTGAGCATCTGATAAGTTCCACGCTCTTGTGGTGTCAGATTCCCATACCAATTGGCTGCTTCATCAGGGAGAATAGCCGGAAAAATTCTCAACCTTTGACCCTGGTCAACTACCTCATTGGCCTCACAAGTAACCTCAAACAGTTGGATAAAACTATCAGGATCCTCGTCCCAAGCACCTGAGAACTTGGTGAAGTCCCCCAAGTGAACCGAAATCCTCTGAGCCATTTCAAACAGAGGTGTGATGTCAATATCACTTCGATCCCAGAAATTTAGCGCACGTGGCCTCAGGATCCCTCCTTCAAACTTCTGCACTTGATTCGCGACTCTCCTACGGGAGTACACGTTTTTTGGCAAATTTCTTCGAGCTAGTCGAGGATGACTCACCTGGCGGTCCCCACCTCTTCCTTTCTCTTTCAAGGGCTCTTCTCTGAGCACGTTCCTCTCTTTGCGTTTGTGTTGCTCCTGAGGATGAACTCCCCTCACTCATGTACTAGATCTGGAGTCCGCAAGCTCGGCCAACATGTGGCGCTAAGCGAACCTATGGCACTCTCTTATAGAGATGTGCCAAGCTATTCCCAGCAAACGCACCAAAATATTTGGTCTCTAAACCCAAGGAAAAATGCCCATATGTAATTGGATTTGCTCGGATTTTTGTTTCCCAATAGGTCCTTTTCGCCTCGGAAGCACTGAATGTGCGTAGTTACCACCACTTGATGATCCCCAGTAGGATCCCCAAATAAAGAGTCCTAATGCCCAACAGAAAGATATTTATATATGCTTATGTTTTGCCTAAATCGCTTGAAATCGGTCCACTTATCTTGCTTTAAGTCACCAAATAATACTCGAATGTACCCCAAGCCTCTCCTCACACGCACACTCACTTTCTCTCTGACCACGAAAGGATTCTGAATACGAGTATTTTCAAGCGCAAACACGGAGCTATGCTCTCTCAGGAAGTGTTTTAGATTTTCCATGCACTAACAAAATTTATTTCCAAATTAGCTTGCATGTGTGATAACAAGATTCCATCTTAAAATTCAATGCCTAAGTTTTCTATTTTCCATTTTACTTTTGAAATTGTGCCTGTTGGGTCTCGTTTGGCTCCCAATTTTTTTGGTCAACCTTGATCACGGAACTCACATAATGGCAAAACAACAGTTCTCCCTCTCTTCCTATCTCTTTGCGTATTTGTCCTCACTAGTTTCTGTTCAAATTTGCTTTGCCTTCTAACTCTAAATCTGTTGGCAACCCAATGCTTTTGTGTTTACAATGTCAGTCACGAGTTACATATTCAAAACAAGTTCCTTCTTCAATGTGTCATCCATATTCATACGCTAAAACCTGTGTCATTCCCCTAGATAAAAACTCATTTCTTAGTATATTGGAAAGTTTAGATTCACAACGTTCATAATTTCGATCAATCAATGCATAAGTCATTGTTCACATTTAGCATTCCTCCATGAGCGCATATTCTTCTATTCACATCTGTGATGTAATGTACATAGCACAAAATCATGACAATATTTAAAGCGCCACATCGTTATAAACTGATTGCTTTTACATTCCACATCAAAACGTTAATGTATGTTCCCAATTTTCTTCGTTCGAATAAAACAACAGTTCACGGAGCATACCTTTATGTGTACTATGAATCGCTCAACAGGAAATCCTTCAAAATGATAAACATTACCTTAAGCGCACTTTTTGTTCTTCTCCATAATCAAACCTCCTTCCAATCTCATTAAAAATTGGCCTCTGTCACCACGTAGCACATCTCGCTAACTTCGCTGTCCCTTGATTGGGCTTCTTCATAATAGCGGCTCTTCTTCCCCATTGTTTCTTTGTGTCTGCTACTATCCCTTTCACACAGTCTACTCTTGATGCCTATTGTGAACTCTCGATTCGTTGTTCACCATCTAAAATCTATTAGTAATCTTCTTGCACTACATTGTTGACCAAACTTTAAATCCATCCTTATCAGTAGTGGCTGGGGCAGATCATCCTCACATGAAGCATCGTCAACACTCACACCAAAACATTCATGGTGTGAACTTTCATCATTGACAGAGTGTGCAGGCATCACTTTCAACAACACAGCGAAGCAAGAGGTTCTTCAGTATCTTCAATTGCTCGCAAGAACTTTGAGAGGAGAAACATTTTGCTTGTATTCTTTTTCCTCTAGCCCTGTATTCTGCGCTTGGTTGTCACTAGGGGATCATCTCCGAGAGCCGTGTGTCATCAGCCTTCACTACTGGTCCATCTGAATCTAATGGTACTCCCCTCATTGAACATCCTCATGCTGAAGCTCACGCTTTGTGTCTAGTCTGCTATCCTCTCCCCTTTTTAAAGCTATTGCCGCTCATGCCCTTGAAGGTGAGACCCCAGCCGAATAAGCAAGAGGACCCTTGGATGCCCTCTGCACACCCTCCCAGAACACACAAGGTCCGCAACAGAACATAACCCCCCAGCTACACAAAAACCCTTCTGCTTGCTTCCATCCGTGCATACCTGCGGGACAATAACACTTCAAAAAGAAAACTCCAGGAAGAAGCCTGCTTCAGATGTGCGCACCCGTTGCTCCTCAGGATTGTTTCCCTTTTTGTGTATGTATCCCTCTCAGCAGCTCGGTGCTCTCTTCAAACAAAAATTACATCACCCCCCCCCCCAAAGTGGCTTCGAACCCTCTTCATTTTCATCCTCAGAACTTGCTGGACAACCACACGCTCCTTGTCCTACACGATACATACCCTCCAAAACGGAAAAGCGCCCCCACTCTCTTCGACGTCTGCTGGTCCTATCTGCCACTTTTCTGTTGCTTCAGTCAGAACAACGGAAAAACAGACCTTCCCTCCCCCCCCAAACTTCTCTTTTCCGTTTTTTCATCAGAACCACAAAAAAACAAAAACCCCATCCATCGACACCTGCAGGTAAATTACTTCTCATGTGCGAAAAGTACTTCACAGTTCGGCCTGAGAAGATAAGTGCGACATTTGCTCCAAGACCAAAAAGCGGATAAAATTGTTTTGCTTCATCCACAGTAGTGATCTGATTCGCAAAACCCGAGAACAACATGGAGACAACGACACTGCCCCACAACTCTGCCATGATGTAGAACAAACAGAAGGTCCATATGCGAAGGATGGCTACAGGACCCAGGAAGCTGGGACCCAGAGAACTGAGTAGACTGTCCGCCAATGCTGTAGGGTGAAGGACATCCTTTAATGGGTATAACAAGAACGCAAATCCTCCAAAAAAGGCAATGAAAGGCAATATGCATGAATAGAAGAGTGCCTCCTTCGACAGGACATTAGATAGCTTCGTGTATATTAGCATGAAGCCTATGGCCATGGGCAAATTCACCCATGTCTTGAGGAAGGGAATAATCTCCGCACTGCTCGTACAAATGCCATAGGAACAATATATGATGACAGGCCATTGCTTTGATTAGGCTCATTCACTACAGTGATTTGTCTTCCTCCATAAAGTTGTCGCAGTTCTTGAGCTATGCGCATGATCTGAGCTTGTATTTCTTCGTTGCCAGAATTTTGACTTGCATCATTCTTTTCAGACTTTAACAGCATTCCCTGAAAACTTGAAATTACATCTGAGAGGTTTGCCTTCCCCAAGATCATAGGCCCAGCCATACCAGCTCCCAAGACCAAAATAATAACCTTAGAAGTTGCCATCCCAGCTTGTGCTATCATTTCCATGGTTAAAAGCCTGATGAATCGGCACCGTTACACTTCTCCTCAGTTCCCAACGGAAGCTCTTCTGTTTTGTCAATCCACGAGGGTGAGTGATGCGCACAAACCCACCAAGCTACTTCTATGATGCCATAGGCTGACTTGCTGCCTATAGAGCACCACACTTTGCGTACATATAATTGAGGGCATTAGAGCACTTTTCAACTAAACCTTGTCGTTGAAGACCCTCACGTATTCTAATGCCTTTGCTCAAGTCTTTGTTCCTGGCACAACTTCTCTATATACCCAAAAATACATCTCGGTCATAGCTCCGTGAAGACAACCATCTGGTCAACTGATCGAGTACCTGAAATCAAGCGTATTTTTCTACCAAATAGAAGCATATTAGTGCATAAAAATTAACCATTTCATGAGCTAACATGAAAAATTAACCATTTCATGAGCTAACATGCAGGAAGCTTGTGAAGCTTGTATGATGGGCAAGCAACAATGAAAGGCATTTCCAAGAGAGACCAGCAATCGATCTCAAGCTCCTCTAGAGTTGGTACATGCTGATCTCTACGGTAAAATGTCTACACTTTCTTTAGGAGGAGCTTTCTACTTTTTGTTGTTAGTCGACGATTATAGTAGAAAGATGTGGGTTTATTTCATTCGAGAGAAGGCTGATGCTTTTGAAAAATTTGAAACATGGCATAAATATGTGGAAAATGAATCGAGAAGGAAACTGAAGAAATTCAGAATAGATAGAGGAGGTGAATTCTTCTAAACAGAATTCAATAATTATTGTAAGGAGCATGGTGTGAAAAGGCAACTTACCACAGCTCATACACCTCAACAAAATGGCGTTGTTGAGCGCAGGAATAGGACAGTAGTTGAAATGGCTCGTTGTATGTTAAAGGCTCAAGACATGCCTGATTCATTGTGGGAAGATGCAGTCAATACAGCAGTTTACATCCTCAATCGAAGCTACACAAAACCACTGAAGGGGATCACTCCTCAAGAAGCATATTCTGGTAAAAAGCCTTCAGTTTTGCATTTCAGAATTTTTGGTTGTTTCTGTTATGCGCATATTCCTGATTCAACAAGATCAAAGTTGGATTCAAAAAGCAAAAAGTGTGTCTTCCTAGGATATAGTGAAGAGTCTAAAGCATACAGGTTTTGGGATCCTCAGGCAAGGAAGATTTTTGTCAACCGAGATGTGGTGTTTGATGAACGACCACACTTAGTAGAAGATAAAGGTAAATCTACTATCTCATCAAACGGAGAAATATCTCACCTTGTGCCTATCAAAAGACAGGTTAAAGTTGAGGAGGAAACATCTGATGGAGAAATTTCCTCAATAAAAAGCCAACTAGTTGTAGCTACACGGCGTAAGCCACTTCCGAAGTGGGCAGAGCAGCTCTTTGATGATCACAATCCACATGTAGATGACCAGAATCATCCTGGGATGGATTACGAAGATCAAAGAGAATAGAGGAGCAAAAAAGAGCCTCAGAACACATTGTTAACATCGCTCTAATGGCAGATATCATGGGCTCGATAAAGGAACCTACCTAGTACCACCATTGAAGAAGCCCTTGATGATCTAGGTTGGAGAGAGGCAATGCAGTCTGAGTGTGATAGTATACTTAAAAATGATGCATGGAATCTAGTCGACTTGCCGCCAAAGAAGAAGGTAATAGGTACTAAATGGATTTAGAAAGCTAAGTATAAAGCAGATGGAATGGAACATTAGAAAAGTATAAGGAAAGATTAGTTGCGTAGGGTTTTTCACAGATCGAAGGATTTGATGTTCAAGAAACTTTTGCACCAACAGCACGCATGAAAACTATTCGAACAGTACTTGCAGTAGCTGCACAAAAGGCATGGCCTATTTTCTAGATGTATGTCAAATTTGCATTTTTGAATGGTCACCTCAAGGAGGAGGTATATGTATCTCAACCACCAGGTTTTGAGGTGCCCAATTCAGAAAATAAAGTTTGCAGGTTGAAGAAAGCTTTGTATAGACTTAATCAAGCTCCACGGGCTTGGTACCAACGAATAGATAATTTTTTCAAAAATATGGGTTTTGAAAGAAGTACTTCTGATGCTAACTTGTATGTAACGAAAAGGGATAGCAAGCTAGTTGTTGTCATTGTATATGTAGATGATTTGATCATTACAGGAGATCATCAGGAACTCATCAATCAAACTCGGACCAGCTTCGGAACTGAGTATGAAATGACAGACATAGGTCTACTCCATTTTTGTTTGGGAATTGAAGTATGGCGAAGGAAGGATCGCATTTTCATCTCACAACAAAAATATGCCAAAGAAATTCTCAAGGCATTTGGAATGATGGACTGCAAACCAACTAGCACACCTATGGAGGTAAATCATAAGCTATCTATGGATGATAACATGCCTGATGTAGATGGTAAGAAGTATAGGAAGCTCGTTGGAAGTCTTATTTTTCTGTGCAACACTAGACCGGACATTTGCTATGCTGTTGGAGTGTTAAGCAGGTTTTCCAACAAACCTAAGGAGAGTCACTGGAATGCTCGAATGCTGGAATGCGAATTCTAAGGTACATTGCAGGAACCTTGGATTTTGGTATTTTGTATACCACAGGTGATACACTTCAAAGATATTGTGACTCAGATTGGGCTTGAGATTGTGATTCTAGAAAATCAGTTTTTGGATATTGTTTCTCACTTGGTTCAAGAATTTTTTCTTGGGTAAGTAGGAAGCAACCAACTCTCGCACTCTCCTCCACTGAAGCAGAGTACAAAGCAGCTTGTTTTGCTTCTTGTGAGGCAGTCTGGTTAAGGAGAATTCTTGCAGATCTAGGCTTTCCATCAAATATGCCGACTGTACTCAAGTGTGATAATCAAAGTTGTATGGCTATTGCAAAGAACCCAGTATTTCATGCTCACACCAAGCACATAGAAGTACAATACCATTACATTCGTGAGCTAATTGAAGAGGAAATTGTGGAGCTAGAATATTGCCCAACAGAGGCAAATTGTGCTGACTTATTCACTAGAGCACTTGGAAGAGAGAAGCTCAACAGGCATCTTCAACAGATGGGCATAGGATCGAGACCTACTTGATTTATCATCGGTAAACATTGAGGGGGGGTGTTAGTATATGATCAATGTCTACCCCTCATGATTGTATGCACATTTTGTAAGGCCCCCTTTATGAGGAGAAGCAAAGCGTGCATTACCCAATTCATGGGAAGCCAAACTTGCATGTTGGATGAAGGTCATATTGGACCATGTAAGGTATTGTAAGGAAAGGGAGTTACCAGGATCCCCAATTGTAAAGGGAATATTCCATGGAATATTCACTGTCGGAGTCAGAAATCATTTATATTTGTTAGGTCTGTTCAACCTGTCTAAGCCGTGTATGGCAATTACGCGGGCGGTGGCCACCCACGCTCTACCGCCCATGTATAGCCGTCCATGGTAGGCCACCCATGATCCTATATATACATGACTTCTACACTACCTGAGACATCGAGTTGAGCCAGCATACCTCTACCTTGTATCTCCCTGTCTAGAATTATGTAGATCACCATTTAAGCTCTACCTTGAGAGCGCACGGGTGGACAATGCCATCATCTTTGTACTTGCTGCTAGTAGAAAGTTGTTGAGATTCTCCTATATCTGTTATCTTCTCTGTTATTGCTCCCGTGTTATATTACGTAACTATTGTCTTACACTCACTACCCCAGTCATGTACCGCTTTACTATGGCGTAGCCATGGGCTTCCTATCAAAAGAGGAAATCGTCCCTTCACCTTTGGGAGTGTTATTACCACAAAATCGAACACAAATTTTAGCTTATGGATGAGGACTTCGACCTTTTCCACTATGCCTAGTGGGCTTACCTTGCTTTGGTCAGCCAATGATACTATAAAATGAGGAGCCTTAGTTGGCTTCAAATTTAGCAACATCATTGTGTACTCAGGCATGAGATTAATACCGAATCCCCCATCAACTATCACTCCTACCAAGGAAGTTCCCTTAATACTCAGTTAATCTAGGGCTCTTGTAATCAGGAAGAGGTGCCATCCTAGATGGTTCTGAGCTATAAGTTGAGGGTATAGGTGTTTGTTGAGAAATTAGAGAAGTGAAGCCTTGCCCGCCACTTAATATGGTGCCAGGGTCTAACCCATTTATGGAAGCCATTACTTCTCCTCTGAATCCATGACTCATAGCTAACAAGTTATATAAAGATACCTGTTGGTAGTTGTTTTGCAAGACTTGAACTCCAATGAGAAAACCTTCTTAATTGTTCTTTGAAGTAGCTCCATTCTGAAAGTGCCTTAGGTCCTCCTTAGATACTGCATAAGCTTTGTCGATAACGTGTTCAAGAGTATCTTCATTTCTTCCTAATCTTCCCAGTGAGATTTTCTCCTTATCTTTGTAGTGTTTGGCTTCCTGAGAGGGTTCATGCTCCATTGTCTCTTTTGCCTTGTCCGTTGTCGAACATGTTAGATATGTTGCTTCCTTGGCAGCACGCTTCAAAGCCGCTTTATGTTTTTGTGCCCTAGTCATTACTCGAGGTAGTTCCTCAAGCTGGACTACTCGGGCACTTGGAGAGTCTACATTGCCCTCATCATTAGTTACTGTGACCATATGTAGGGGGTAAGAGTTACCTGGTGTGCTTGTGAATGGCATTGACTTTGGGCAGTCCTTCGTGTAATGATCCTTTGTTTCACGATAGTTTTGCATGGTGGCGCATCTTCGGGAAGGGAACATTTACTTTGGAAATGTCCATATTCCCGACGTCTGTAACACATTATAGGCCTAGGTGGTCGGTTCTGGCGAGGCCTACCTTCTTGTCTTTGATGTCCTTGATTGGTGTAAAATGTTGTTACAAAAGGTGTTGTAGTGGATGGTAAGGGTGGTTGCCCTAACAAGGAGGACTGAGCCACCCCTACCCATTGAGCTTCTGGTGGTTATCCTCGTCCTGGCATCATAGCCAGGTTCCCAAGACCCTTCAAAAAATAACAATCCTTGGTCTCATGGCCACCCTTTCCACAAAACTGGCATGTTAGCCTACTTGGACACTCTTTTGCTGTGCGTCCTTGAGTACTACAGAGAGAACACCATAGTCCCGTTCTTACCTCCCTTAATGTTTTGAGTTCTTCAAGCTCTTGTCGTATCTGAGCAAGGCCTTCCGAGGTACCTTTGTCCTCTTCTCGATTTCTTTGAAGCTTTAAGGTCTCTAGTTCCTTTCTCTGTCACCATCTCTTCATCTTGGGGGAAAGTCTTTCTTGGATGTGTTCCAAAATGAATCCGTACAGCCTCAATCCTTGTGGGAGCTGCTTCAAATTCTCTTAAAGTGGCATCCGGTCTCAAAAGCTCTCTCAGCTTCTGTTGTGTGGATTTCGGCAAGGCTTTCTCCACCCACTTCTTAATAAGGAAATTCCCGGGTGGTTCTGGCAATCTTGCCACGAGTGACCTTGCCCATGTCATAAGTTCTAAAAATGATTCTTCCATATGCAAAGTTAGATTCTCAAGTTCATCTAATGTTCTTTCTGTAGAGTTATCTGGCCGAAATGCTTATGTGAATTCGGTCCTCAATGCTTCCCATGTTTGGAAATGGTTTTCCGCGTATTGGCTGAACCATTTGTCGGCCAATCCTTCAAGGGTTGATGGAAAGAGAGCAAGGAAGGCTTCTTGTCGTTGCTGTAAGCCCTTGCTCTTACAAATTGAAAGAAATCTTCGTACATGATCTTCAAGATCTTCATTAGCACCGCCATGAAATGAAGAAAATCTAATATTTATCCTTGACAGAAGAGCGGAAAGTTCCTCTGCCATAACCTTATTACGAAGAGTGTCTTGAGCTAAAGTCTTTTGAGTTTTAGCCTTGTCGTCTAACTTTTCTATTCTAGAAGCTAGGCTTGAGGGGGATAGACTTCTTATGGGTGTTAGATAAGGGTCTGGCCTTCTTCTGTGGTAACTTTTGATTGGTGTCTTCTTAGGGCTTAGCTTCTTCTCTTTGCTAGCTCTGGTGTGGGTCATGGACCATCTTGGGAACTATTTCCAAGAGAGGAAAAAATGAGGGAGTGGTTAGATGGGAGGAGGTGGCTCACCCTGATGGAGGAAGTCGCCCAAATGAAGAGGTCTCCCAAGAAGAAGGAGTCGTCGCCCAAGAAGAGGTTGCTCAAGAGGAGGAGGAGGAGGAGGAGGAGGAGGAGTCTCCCAAGAAGCCAAGAGAGGAGGAGGAGGAGTCGCCCAAGAAGCCAAGAGAGGAGGAGGAGGAGGAGAAGTCACCCAAGAAGCCAAGAGAGGAGGGGGAGGAGGAGGAGGAGTCGCCCAAGAAGCCAAGAGAGGAGGAGGAGGAGAAGGAGTCGTCGTCGTCGTCGCCCAAAAAGCCAAGAGAGGAGGGGAGGAGTCGTTGCCCAAGAAGGAGCTTCCCTAAGGAGGAGAGGTGGCCCTGGGCACTCATACTCTAACTGATTTCTCAAGGAAAAGGAAATCTCCAGAAGCCCTATCCCACCGTGCGTGCCAAATTTTCTCTTGTAAGTGGTGAAGTGAAGTGTGTGGGTGCAGGGAATGCAAAATGCACTACTCCTGGAGCACATGTAAGCACAAGGGCACATTAAGCACATTACCATAATAGACACTTGTCACCAAGGCCCTGTATCACCACTACAAACTACACTTAGGAGTAAGAGTCACACCAGCAGCGGTATCACCACTACAAACTACACTTAGGAGTAAGAGTCACAACAACAGCAAGCATGCAGCAGAATAGAGCACAAGACAAAGAACAACCAAATGTAACTCAACCTGCACAACCATTAGCTAATCATACCACTTATCATCCAATGGAACAACAGAATTCAACCTCCATGTATTCTCACATAGGTAGAATAAGCACACAAGCAGGTCTCTACGAGCTCTAAGCCTACACTCACTCTTAGCTATAGTCTCCTCTAGTGTGCACAATATGCTATATCCTCTTCTCTTGAGGTTTCCCCTTTTTATAGGAGAGAGGTGAGGAACCGGTTACAATAGGAGAGTCTGTTACATGAGAGTAATGGGAAGATAATGCACTAGGCGGTTTCAATTGTTATCATTGCTGGCCGCCAGTATCAGACTTTGTCGTGTAATGATGAGTGGCTAGGGCCCAGTTGCCGCCTTGTCAGGTCTGTTTGTCGTCTTGATGAATTTGGCATGCCATTGTCCTTCTCTAGAACTTGGGCGTCTTGGCCCCCAACTCTACCATCTGGACGTCTTGGTGCCCAACTCCAGCTTTTGGACGTCTTGGCGCCCAACTCTAGATTTTGGACGTCTTGGCGCCCAACTCCAGATTTTGGACGTCTTGGCGCCCAACTCCAGATTTTGGATGTCTTGGCACCCAATTTCATACTTGATCCCTTGGTGCCATCCTTTACTCTCCTTCAAAAAATTTATTCTACAGCCACCAATACCCTGGCAAGAGGGCTATTTTTAGCCATCAGATCGCCTGTGAAGTGCCCACCACAAGGTTCATCGTGCAAAGCCTTTAAAACTGTTTTTGCCTCTTCTTCTTCAAGACATCTTCGATAGATGCTCTCGTGAATTAAATATCGATAAACTTGACCACCGATAAGAAACTCTGAAGGAATTGAGCGCACCAGTCTTGATGCACATATGAGGAAGACAAAGGAAAACAAACACAACTGGAAATAATCCTACTTTTCAAATAGTAAACAGTGTCTTCCCGGATTTACGAGGACTGTGGGTCTGTTTTTGAAGAAAATAACACATCACCTCAATCTGCTTGAGCAAATGTCCTACTATGGCTACTCTTTGTAGAAGTATGCAGGCACAAAGATAGCTTTGTAGATACCTTTAGCATTTGACAGGGATTAGCCACATCAGCGTTAATACTTTCGCTATACCAGAGGTGTTCAAACACTATTGTGGTTTAATATGAACAAATGTACTGTCGGATGCACAAACAAATATACTGAGATCTTCAAACTTGAGGGAGCACATTCAGACGGAGGCTAAACTGAAGAGAATGCTACACAATGGCAACACCAATATCTAAACATTAACGCGAACCTAAATAGAATCCACACATTGGCAACAGAAGTTCATAGATCTCTGCACAATTTTTAGACGGCAACATCAACATTCATGTCAGCACGCACCTGTTCCTTATGGTTCAGACATGGAGCAGATTCCCTTGAATATGAAACCTACACCTTTTTATGACAATGTCTGATCTTTCTTGCAGAAACAAACCCCCTTCCTTTTGAAATTCATTCCACCTTCAGCTCTGCAGATTATCCACTCCGTTAAGTCATCGCTTGTATCCCTCAAGAAGGTTGGTTCTCCATACTCTGAATGTCTGAGCTATGTGAGCCACAAAGGTTCTCGTGCTCTTCCTGCCACAGCTCCCTCTCTGCCACTAGTGCCCTTTTTCCTCTGTCGTCGAAATAACGAGCAAAGAGATCTATGCTGCTTCTCCCCCTCCTCCGGCTCCCCAGCCACCGAGCAAAAGAAAAAAGACACACACTCCCCTTCTTCTCGTCCCTCCAATCACCGAGAGCAAAAGAATTGACAGCCCTCCCTTCAGCTTCTTCCCTCGTCTTCCTCACCGCCACAGACAACCAAAAAAACCCAAACAAAAAAACTTCACAAAAAATAGAGAGAGAAGCTTCCCCCTCTTCACCCTTCTATTTTCTTCTCTTCCCCTTGCACTGGAACAGAAAAAATGCCCCTCCTTCTCCCGTCACCTGTACTCATAAACCACACAGAAAAAACAGTCGATGAGAGAGTGAAAAAATGCTTGCCCTCCTTTCTCCCATATATTTCCCAAAACTTCCCCTCCTTGGGTGCATTGAGAATGCATCCGAAAGAGGACACCCCCCCTTCTTCACACCCAACAACAGTTATAAGTCGATGAGCACCACATTCTCTGACTGTGTCACGTAGCTTGGGCAACGTATCGGGAGTCAGTGCATGATCACCAATAACTGCAAATGCTTTCTCCAATCAATCAGTTCACACCTACCAAGAACAGCATCAATCTCTTCAATTCCTTGAACAATCTTTTCTAATAGAATGTTTATTGCAATGCCAACAAGAACTGCTGCCAATCCATCATCTGAGTGTTGTCACTAAGTTGCATGAGATTTGTAAACACAGCTATGTTGAAATCCAAATTAAGTGAGTCACTCTCTTCAGAAACCTCCATAACATAGGCACCTGCATCATTGTGCACCATAGTAGCCAATAATTTGTGCAAGGAGACTGCATCTAAGTATGGATTTGTGATGTCCACCTTCTTCTTTCCAAACACATAATTGGCTATAGAGCTGATAATGTGTGTCTTCTTCTCCATTGCTTCAAACATACTCTTCACAAGGAAAGATGTAGAGGCCTTCCCATTGCTACCACAGATGCCAAAAACAGACATTCCTTTGGAGGGTTTCCTATAAAAAGCTGGAGATAAAGATTAAAGGGAAGTTACGGTGTCTTCAACTAGTACAGTTCTAACATTCTCTTGTACAAAGACTTCCATGCTTGCTAAAACAACAACAACACCCTTCTCAATTGCCTCTATGAGAGGTGGATTTTTAGTAGATATGGGGTACCTATGCCGCAAACAAACATATTCCTTGGCATAACTTGCCGTGAATCCCACTGAATGCCTGTAATCTCCACATCTTCGCTTCCATCAACTAAAATTGGCACAACACGAGCTTCATCCAAAAGCTCATTGAGGGTCATGCTAAACTTAGGCTCCTTGATTTATTCGAGATCTTCTTCCAAGGTAAAGTCCAAATCAAATGATGGATGAGTAAGGACATTATCCTCCTTTTGCAATAATGCACTGAGATCCCTACCCAAGCGATGTGCACACATATCCGTAGATGCAATTACCCAAACAATTTCTAGATTATTTTAAAAAAATCACATTATGTGTTAACTATCTCTTCCATGAACACCATATTAATAACCTTAAAATAACACAATTCCCATGTAACACAGCTCCATAATGATTCGATTCCGATGTTCTTCAACACTATTTTGTTGAGGGCTATGTGTCACTATGAGTTATGCTTATCGAGGAAATTCTTGTACCGTATGCACTATGTGTATGCTGTGCACAAACCACAAGAATATTATAAAGCGAAACAGAAAAAGAACCAAAATTAAGAGTCACATAAGCATTACTTTATAAACATCAAGCATGGAAAGTATACAAGATAGGTGTTACAATGACAATGAACGGGAGTGGTGGCTACTAAGGGAAGTTCGTGATGCAAACTAGCAACTTCACAATCCAAACTCCAATGTACTATTGAAGTACACAAGCCTCTTGTTGGAGCACTCAACCTTGTAGAATCACTCCGCTCGTCCAACCTCTGGGACAAGACGAGAGCCTCTCGTCTAACCTCTGGAGCTGAGCTCCTAAAGCTTGAGAGGAGCGATGCACTTCCTCAAGTATCCTCACTCGTCTATGTAGTCTCCTTCTTTATCTGTCGTGACAAGATCTTTGATATCTCTTAGATCTGGCTCTCGAAATCCCTTCTTTATATATGCAAGCTCTCTGAGGCGGTTAATCCACTACTCTATTACCTCCACTCTTACTCCAGCTTCACTTTTCTGGTATTCTATCTAGTTCGGTACTCTGCCAAATCTGGTACTGTGGTCTCCACTCTCTTTCTCTGCTCTCTTGTCTCCACTCTCTTTCTTTGCTCGGCCGTTTTTGGTGGGTCCTCAGCGTGTAGTGGCTGGTTGTCCAGTTTTTCTTCAAGTGATCCCAGTCTTGCCTTGGATGAATTTGGGTTTGGACGAATGTGAGAAATTGGTCAATTTCTAGGAAAATTAGTTCATAGACCAATTTCGGTGAAATTGGTCTCTTCTATTGTCACTGAGATCGATTTTGGAGAATTGGTCTCCTTTCTACCTTAGACCGATTTTGGGAAAATTGGTCTCTCCTTGCAATTAGACTTGACTTACACTCTGCAATCTTACACTGAGAATATAAGAATACATAGGTGTACCAGAAAATTTTCTAGGGCCCTAATTTAGGCTATACATGCTTGATTCCTTTATTCTTGTAGAAATCGTAAAACTCTATTGATGTAAACTCACCACCACCATGTGTCTTAAATTTCTTCATTTTCTTCCCTATTTCTGTTTCAACAAACTGAAACCATTCTTTAAACTTACCAAAAGCTTGAGCCTTATGGTGAAAGAAGTACACCCTCATCTTCTTGCTATAGTCATCGATCAATAACATGAAGTAGTAAGATCCATCCAAGGCATATGTAGGCATTTTTTCACACAAGTCAGTATGCACCAACTCCAGAGGATAGCTTTCTCTGTTCTTGGTTTCCTTTGGAAACTCTTTCCTCTATTGCTTGTACATATGCAAGCTTCACATGGTTCTTTCATTTCTGCAATCAATGGTAGGTATGCAACCATATTCATGTGATGCATCTCCTTTCGTACAAGGTATCTGATATGTCCGAATCTCTCATGCCATAGCTTATTTGTGCCCACATTTGTAGTGGTCATAACAGCACATAACTCATAAAGGTTGTTCCTCGTGCCAATCCGAACATTGTTGTGGTTACTATCCATAATCTTAGCTCTGGTCTTATTAAAAAAAATTTCATGATCTTGATCAATTATAGAAGCTACTAGAAGCAGAATTCATTCGATTTGTGGAACATATAGCACATTTGCAAGCTTTATGATATCCCCATCGTTGCCTACTTTACTGTGATGGGTTCATTTAGAGGCTATAAAGAAGTGTAAAGGTCTTTTCTTCTTGTTATGTGACGTGAGGAACCACTCTCCAACACCCATGAGTCATTTGTTCTTGAATCTTTAGCCAAGGAGCATACCTCTTCTATCGTAACAAGTAACTAAAGCTCCATCTTTCCAGTGTTGGCGGACTCCTTCCGTTGCCACCTTTTGAAGAGGCATTCTTCTCTTCTTCCTTCTTGATACGACATTCTTGAATTATGTGGCCTTTCTTTTCGTTGTGGAAACACTCTCCCTTGAACTTATTTTTGTCGTTTTACTTTTTGTCTCCATCTTTTGAAGAGTCTACTTTGCTTCCTTTGGCGTCCATGAGTAATGCATTGAATTCTTCAAAAGTTAGAGGTTGCATTCAGATTGAGTATATAGAGGAGTTACCAAACCATCAAACTTTGGTGGACAAATTCAAAGACAATGCCAAGCTAGCTCCTCGCTTGACTTTTGTACACGTGCTTCTACCATTTGATCTTGTAATTTTTTTATGTGAGTGATAAACACCTTTGCACTCTTCCCATCAGCAAAGCAAATCTTTTTGCTGCCAGCTAATTCTCCAAGTTTTGAATCCGTGTTTGAGTAAAAGTTTCATATCAATTTCTCAATATGTTTCATGCTTCATAAGCCTTCATAGTATGTTCAATGAGAGTTAGAACACTATCAATAGTACTTGTAACTAGAGAACACAATGCATTTGTGTTTGTACATTTCCAAGCACATAGAAGATGAGCATCAGAAGGGATCATTCGACCAGGATTATTTTGATGAAGTGTTTTTTGCGGCTCATGATCATTCCCAAGAAAAGTCCAAAGAAGCTCATATGAATCAAGGGAAGAAGTGATTTTAAACTTCCATGGAGTGTAATTCGTACCATCAAGTTTATCTTCCGTGAAGGCTAGTGATCATATCCGCAATGTTGGGATGACCGGCATCATTGCTCCTCTTGCTTCAGCTCCACCTACTACTGTTGATGAACCACCTTGATTCCCAATTATAAAAATGATGTACTGTTTTACATCTTCTCTCTTTTGTCGTTGAAGCCTCTGTAACCTTTACATTTTTGCTTTTGCACCACTCAAAGCCTCCTAAGCTATGATACCATGTAAGAAATAATAGCACAAGAGAATAGGCCACTAGACAAAGTTGAGAAAAAAGATGCAGACAAAGAGAGACACAAACTCAGAGATAGAGAACTCAAATTCTCAAATTGCCAAGAGTAATGCAACTACAAAGATGGTGACGACGATCTAGAAAGGCTCTAGATGAAGTGCTTACTAGTGTGCAAGGCTATGTAGAGCTACATATGGGTCATACTTATATAGTTTTTACAATTGGAGTCCATATAGATAAACGTAATTCGGAGAGACAAAATAGTCTGCAAAATATATAATCGGACAATATCTTTATGACTCGAAATCTTATTATCTAGACCCTACGGGCCCAGAGGATAGGCCCCATGGGACCCCGTAGAAAGGGAAAAATGGCCCTTTACACTCCCCCCATTAAGGTTCTATGGGGAAACCGAGTGGCGCAACAAGGCCTTCAATTTCACCATGAATAGCAATCCAATGGCCCAAAAGTCTATGCCCTAACTAACCTAATGGTTAGGCTCACAAAATCATCTTTGATGAAAGATTCCAATTAGCTTCCTTCCACTCTCCTCCCAACATTAAATAGGCCTTGTCCTTGGCACATCTAGAATCTTCTCTAAGGTCCAAGCACTCCTCATATGGCCACTCTAAGGAGATGGAATAACCTCGGAGACTTGTGCTAGAGCCTTTGCTCCCCCAAGCTCTAGTCCTTGACCTCACTGGGGTCCTCGACCAGATGTAGGTAGACCAATGGTAGACCATGGGAGTCTAAATAAATCTCACACTCTCTCCCCCTTCTAAAGATCACTGTCCTTAGTGATCAAGGAAGGACAGTGTTTACGGATCAGAGCTTGTGATCCCCAAGTAGCATCTGTGAGTGGACGGTTGTTCCATGCTACTAAATACTCAGGTATGGAACGATTCCGTAACTTCCGCTTCCTCTTATCAAGGACTCAAAACGGAACATCTAGCTGAGATGTTCTATTTTCTAAGGCAAATAAACCATCTACACAATTCTCATCTTGAGAAATGTATATGGGTCTCAACTTCTTAACATGGAAAACTGGGTGAACTTTGCAATCTTCTGAAAATTGTAATTTCTATGCGACATCACTAATCTTCTTGATTTCTATCCAAGGTCCACAAAATCTAGGAGATAACTTGGGTTTCTGACATATTGTCAATGATGAACTAAGTGGAACCTGTAAAAACACATGATCTCCCTCTTGAAACGTTTGTGGTGTACAATATCGATCTACAAATGCTTTCATCCTTTCAGCAACTCGCTATAGATTGAACTTAGTTATTTTCAAGTTAGCTTGCATATCCGTTAGAAATTATGAAGCACTCGAAGATTTCTTGGGTTACCCAATCGTAGCTTGATTGTGAGGAATAAACCCATAAATCACCTCAAAATGTGCTAGCTTAGTAGTCTTGTGCTTCCAAGTGTTATAAGCAAACTCAACTAATGGGAGGAAACTATCCGAATCTGTTTGTTTCCCTGAAACATATTCCCGTGGAATATCTTTGAGTATTTGATTAACTCTTTCGGTCTGACCATCTGTCCTTGGATGCTCTCCACTACTCATCTTGAGTTTAACTTGAAGCTTATTGAATATGTGTTTCCAAAAATTTCATGTAAACCTAGGATCCCTATATGAAACTATGGATTTAGGTAGACCATGAAGTCTAAAAATATTATGAATAAATAGTTTCGAAATTTGCGGAGCCTCTACTAATTCCTTTGTAGGAATAAAGTGTTCCATTTTGCTAAAACGATCGATCACCACAAGAATAGCATTCTTCTATCATGCTCTCCTAGGTAAACCCATTATGAAGTCCATGGAAATATTGTCCCAACAGAATTGTGGTATTTCCAATGGCTGTAGCAGACTTGGAGGACTAATCCTTTCTGCTATATTCACTTGACATTTAAGACACTGACTTACATAATTGTTTACATCTGTGACCATCTTTGGCCACCAAAAATTGCATCTAATCAAGTGCAAAAATTTCTCAATACTAGGATGTCCTGCATAAGGTACATCATGGTTCTCAAAATAACTTCTTTTTTAAACTTCCCTTCTTGGGAATTAGGCATGCAAATCTTTCCTTTTCTTTGAGGAAATCTTGCTCCACTTGAAAATTCGAAAATGCTTTATCCTCATTATATTTAGACAACTTGTTAATTATAGACTGACAATAAGCATCATCAATCTATGAATCTTTGATCTATAAATCACTATCAAGAACCGTGAAACTAATCTGATGAAGAATACGAGATAATGCATTCGCAACTGTATTCATTTTTTCTTTTCTATATAGAATTTCCATGTGAAATTCTTGCATGAACTCAGCCCATCTAGCTTGTCTCCCCCAAAGATGAGGATGGGACAAAAATACTTCAATGTGTGATGATCTCTGTATACTTTAAATTTGCACTATACAAATAGTATCTCAGAATCTTCAAAGCATAAACTATTGCATAATATTCTTGTTCATGGACATGCCAATTTCTCTGATCCAGAGAAAGTTGCTTACTTTCAAAAGCTATTGGTCTTCCATCTTGAATTAAAACTGCACCTACTGCGATGATGCTAGCATCGGTTTCTATTTCAAAAGGTTTTTGGGGATCTATCACTAATAAAATTAGGGCACTTGAAACTTCTTGTTTCAATGTGTCAAGAGCTTGTTGTTGAGCACTAGTCCACCTAAATTTTGATTATTCCGCACCAGATCCATCAATGGCGCATGTATGTGTGAATAGCATGCAATGAATTTCCTATAGAAGCACGATAATCCTAAGAATTATCGCAACATGTTCTCATTCTGAGGAATCGGCCACTCGAGGATCGTCCGTGGATCCATTTTAATTCTATCTCTGGAAATACATGTCCTAAGTACTAAACCTCAAATAAACGTAACTTTGTCTTCTCTGGATTGATATACAAAGTATTCTCATGTAACATTTGAAAAACTGTACGCAAGTGAGATTCATGTTCCTTCAAACTCTTATTGTAAACCAATAGATTATCTACAAAATCAACCTCAAACTGACTAATAAAAGGACAAAAATATCATTTATGAGCATCATAAAAGTAGCTAGAGCATTAGTTAAGCCGAAAGGCATTACAACATACTCATAATGACCAAATCTAGTATGAAAATTTGTTTTATCTACATCATCATGCTTAACTCTTATTTGATGATAACCACTTTTTAAGTCCATTTTACTAGATACAATAGCACCTCCTAGTGCATCCAATATCATCGATGTGAGACATCGGATATCTGTACTTTATTGTAATTTTATTTAATGCTCTATAATCTATACATATCCTAAAGGATCCATCCTTTTTGTGAACCAAAAGCTTTGGGGTCACAAAAGGTAAATAACTCGATCTGAAGAGTCCTTTGTTGAGATACTCTTCGACCGTACAACGTACTTCCATCTCCTCTTGTAGACTCATTCGATACGACTGTGTGGCCGGTGAATGAGCTCTTGGTACTTGCTCAATCCTATTCTCCACTTTTCTACGAGGGGGAATACCAGAAGGCAATTCTGAAAGAAACAAGTGTTGAAATTCAGTTTTCATTCTAGAAGCTAGCTGAGCTTCCAAACTAATTTGAATTTGTAAACTTAACAATCTTTATGCTCAAAATATAAGAAATAAAGATACCTACACTTTGCTTTTACCATCGCAAAGGTAGACATCCGTATGTACTTCTGAATATAAGGCTCTCCACGGATGGCGATGCGCGACGATTATGATTAAACTGACATATGTGAGTCCGAAAATCTATAATCGGCTTCTTGCTTGCATGCCACTATTTTCTGAGAACGAGATCAAATCTAGCTAGCTTGGCGATTTCGAAATCCAAATCATCTTTGTATGATTGAATCTTGACTCCCAATCTGACTACTTGCCGATCCAAGGGCTTAGATCCCTTCCAATCTGTTAACTCTACTCTATAGGTATACTCTAATGGACTAGTCTTTTTCTTTAATTTCTTCACAAGAGAAGAGTTAATAACATCATGTGTCGATCGTGTGTCAAATAAAACTTTAACAAGATGACCATTAACCTCCCTACTCATGACAACCAACTCAGTGTTCGGAAACTGATACCCTTTTTGAGCAACTAGGGATAACACCACATCTGGAACATTCTTCATATTCTTAGTGATTGTTATGTTTAAGATGGATTAATTATCTTTAGATGGAGGATCCATCTCAGTGTTTGTAGCTAAAAGGTCAAAATCTGAAGGAGATGATGGAGTAGACGGTGAGGGCATTCGTAGTAGAGGCCCTCATGCCAAGCCTTTTCTTTCTATTGTTGCATCAAATCAGATTGCTGAAAAGCTCTATCTGCCATTGAAGCATTTACTTTTCTCATCCCCCGGCTCAAAGTCTGAATGACATTCATCTGTCTATTAGGTGTCTGAATTGAAGCTATGGGCTTTTTGAATCTTGTCGAAGTATTCTTTTGTTCTGAAGGTTGCAATCGAGAGCGTCGCCAATTCTCCAACATCAAGGCAAGTTCTAGTGTCTCATGTAAGGTGTGGCAACGCTCCTTGGGCAAAGCGGATGCAACATCTCCTTTACCCAAAGCACAAACTTATGCACATGAAGGAATTCAGGCACCTGATCTCATATTTTCAATAGAATTTCTCTGTACTTAACTTCACACTCCTGCACTGTTGTCTTTGCTACGAGAAGAGCCAGGCATCTAAAGCCTTGGTATGCTCATCCTCAGAGGAACAAAATTGTTATAAAATATTACCTTCAATTTTGCCCAAGTGACGGGTTCTATCTTGTCCTTCTCTATTTTCCTCCACCATCGGTGGGCAACATCCCTCAAACTTTAAGTGGCATGTTGGATCTTCTGTTTCTTATCATCGATATTGCAAAGTCGAAAGCATTGCTCCTACTTACTAATCCACTGCCCTAGCGTATCTTCCGTCCTGGCGCTAACCTGTCGTTGGTACTTTGGTGGATTCAAGTCCTTCACTTGCCTTGAAATCTCTACTAGGAGGCATGCCCACACTTGTAAGTGGTATCTGCGAACTAGATGCTTCAGCGGTCGGAACTTCCACGTGTGCAGACCTACCAACTAGTGGTACCTTTGGTTTCTTAATTGCTTCAAGGATCATACGAAGAGTATCCTCCATGCCTATAACCTTGGCATTGAGATTCATAATCTCCTGAGGATATGGCTGCTCAAGCTCGGCCTCAGTAGTGGGAGATAAGTCCTAATCTGGATTCATTCTAAAAGACAATATTACCAATAAGTCAAATGAATGCAAAATATAATTCCTTAGTAATAATGCTCCCAATCAATGACTTTTTCATGCAAAACATGAAGTAAAAAGATGTATTCTAAATCCTCTCTCAATCCCATACATCCACAAAACAACAAACCTCACTCAATCCCCACGTCCTATATAAGTTTACATGATGAATATACAAGTTATGGCAAATCCTAAAAATACGTTTGACGATAAGCGCCATGAACAATCTTATATATTTCAAAAAATGATTAAAAATGAGCCTACATAAACTACAAGTCTAATATAAGCTAAATCCAAGTTATTTTCTATAGATGGTGAAGTGTGAACTGTGTGGGTGCAGAGAATGCAAAATGCACTACTCCTAGAGCATTGCTAAAATGGCATACACTTAGCAACCAACCAAAATACTAGGTATTTATCATCACTTCAATCTATACCTAGAAGATAGACAAAAAAATAAGAGACATAACGAGTGACGAATTAGAACAACAAATACAACACAATATAACATAAGACAACAACCAAATATAACACAAGACAGAGCAACCCATCAACTATTCATACCACTTGTCATATAAGCACAAGACAATGAAAATCCCATATAACCCATCTTCTCAATCTGGAGGTATCCTCACACTAGCAACATGAGCAAGATAGACCTCTTAGTGTCTCCATGAGCTCTAGGCCTACAATCACACTTCCCAGATCTCTATGTGCAATAGGCAGCTCCTATCTTATCCGAATCGCATTGTATATCTTCTTCTCTTGAGGCTCCTTCCTTTTTTAGATGAGGGATAGGTTACAAGAGGAGAAGTCTGTTACATAAGGTTTGTTACATAAGGTTTGTTACATAATGGGCAGTTAATGCACTAGGCATTTTCAATTGTCAGCATTGTCGCACCAGACTTTGTTTTCTAGTGATGAGTAGTTGTGTCCACTTGGCCGCCTTGTCAGTTCTGCCGCCGTCGCCTTGCGAGGACTTGTCTCTTGGTGAATTTGGGAGTCTTGGCACCACTTCCTAGCACTTGGGCATCTTGGCACCCAACTTCAACATATTGGAGTCTTGGCACCGAACTTGAACACCTAGGCATCTTGTTGGGAATGATGGATGGATACTCCAAGAGACTGAGTAGGTACTGCTAAACCTGCTTTGTACCAGCCCTCTTTTGCTTTAGAGTTGATAACTAGACCTCCTTAGCTTTCCAATGACACCATAAAATGTCCTATGTCCTTTGGAAATGATGTGTGCAATGATTGAATCAAAACAGATAACTTTGGAAGTCACAAACTCAAGAAAACCTTCTATTTATGGATTGACACCTGCTCAGTATTTTGCTCAATATGACCAGCACAATAGGAATTGGAAAAATTCCTTTTAGGGGTATCTAATTATCTTAGTAAGCTACCTATTCCAAGTGGAATGATGTAAAATGATAAACTGTGCTAAGAGAAATCAATTTAGCAAGTTAAGCTATACCCCCGATTTTTTAGGACTGTAGTAAAAAATGACCAGAGTTCACCTCGACGCAGATTTCTCCAAAATGGCTGAATAGAATGTCTTTAAAGCTTTAATAGCATGTAGATTACTTCAAGCTGAATCCAACAAGCTTTGAATCACTGAATTTGGTGAAGAATTGACCAAGATATGCCCTTGACAAGTTGACAGACTTTTGAGTAGACTAACAGAGAACTAAGAGATGGACAATATGAATGTATGTATTAATGAACATTGGTATACAACTCCATTGGCATGAATTCCATTGCCAAATGGTATAGAGAGGTGTGGGCTTGAGTGTAGACCTCACACACTCAAAAAACAGTAATGCTATGCTCGGGAGTGCTCTCTCTAGCCCGCGACTTTTCATGTCCACTTTTATAAGAGATGACTAAAAATTTGAATTCAAATTCAAACTTTTGGCTCCCTATGATCAAGTTCCTAAATGCTTGGAGATATTCTTTCAATCAATCAACTAATTTTCCACGAATCCTTCTGGTAGGTGATTACAAGAGATTCCAAGTCAATTTGACTTTTACAATGAGGTAAAGTGGTAATTTATCACTAGCATATGTTCTTATGCTTCTTCATGTTTGTATAGACTTCAATGAATGTTTTGAGCCAAATGTGTAGGCTTGTAATTTACACCAACAGCTCCCCCTCAAGCCAAACATTTTGGCTTAAGTCTTCATCTTCAATCTTTAAGTATATCCTACAATCCAATCATGGATTTGAACCTGCAAAGTTTGGTTCCATCCAAAGCTTTAGTCAACAAATCTGCACATTGCATGTTGGTTGATACATAGGTAAGTTGAATGTCCTTGCTTATCAATTTCTCTCTCACATAATGGTAATGGACCTCTATGTGTTTGTTCCTAGCATGATAAATAGGATTAGCTGCAAGGTGAAGAAAACTTGTATTATCTCCAAAGATAATTGGTGACCTAGTATACAATCCCAATTCTGTATACAAAAGCTTAATCCAAATTGCTTCTTGTGTGGCATTAGCCAGTCCTCTATACTCTGCCTCTGTGGAAGATAAAGCAACAGTAGGTTGCTTCTTTGAAGACCATGAAATTGGTTTGTCACCTGCAAAAGAGATATATCCAGAAGTGCTCCTCCTATCATCCTTGCATCCTGCCCAATCTACATCTGAATAAATTTTGATATCAATATCTGAAGTGTAAGGGAAATACAAACCATGGTTCTGTGTACCCTTGAGATACTTCAAGATTCTCTTGGCAGCCTCTAAGTGAGGTATCCTTGGCTTGTGCATAAATTGACTTAGCACACTAACTCCATATGCAATGTCTATCCTTGTTAAGGTAGCATAGTTTAAGCTACCCACCATACTTTGATAACCTGTAATGTCCTTGACTTCATCACCTTCATGGGCACTTAGCTTTAGGTTTACCTCCATTGGAGTGCTTTCTACTTTAGCATCCTGCAAGTGAAACTTCTTCAACATGTCCTGTATATATTTTTTCTGAGTGATGTATATCTCTGAATTAGTGTAGAGTAATTCAAGTCCCAAAAAATATTTCAATAGACCAAGATCATTGATCTTGAACTCCTTCATCATTTGACTTTTGATATATCTGATTCCATTGACATCGTTACCTGTAATGATGATGTCATCAACATAAACACAAAGGTATATTACCTTTGAATTACTTCTCTTAATGAACAGAGAAGTATCTGCCTTCTTCATGACAAATCCTTGGTCTTGGAGGTATGTAGTTAACCTGTAATTCCATGCCCTAGGTGCCTGCTTCAATCCATATAAAGCCTTTTTTAATTTGCAAACATATGTTACCTTCTTAGGGTCCTCATAGCGAGCAGGTTTTGACATATATACCTCCTCTGAAATCCATCCATTCCAGAAAGCATTCTTGACATCCAATTGGTACATATTCCAATTTTTTGATGCACCCACACTTACCAACACTATGATGGTTGGCATCTTGGCCACAGGTGAGAATGTCTCCTCATAGTCAATGCCTTGGGTTTGTGCAAAACCCTTGGCTACCAATCTGGCTTTGTACCTATTGATTGTGCCATCAGAATTTCTTTTAAGCTTGTAGATCCATCTGGATCCTATTACCTTCATTGAGTCCTTCTTAGGTACTAACTCCCATGTGTCACTTTCTTTAAGTGCATCAATCTCCTCATCCATAGCTTCTTTCCATTCTGATTTGGTTATTGCTTCTTCATACGATCCTGGTTCTTCATTTGATAAATCTTTGGCAAGATAAACAGAATGTTTAGTAACAAGAGATGTATCATACCCATATCTGATAGGTTTCTTGCTTTCTCTTTGTGATCTTCTAAATGGTTGAGTTGAGGATTCAGGTATGTCTTCAAGCTTCTTCATCTTCGTTTTGCCTTTAGACTTCCATGCTTTGAATTCTTCAAGATCGATAGTGTCTTCATCATCTGAACTTGAGGCTTCATTCTGAGTAGGTTCCTCCTTTGTAAGACTTGGAAATTCTTCTTCCAAATCATAGGGTAATTTGACCTTCTTGCATTCATTCTCATACCAAGAATCATTTTCATCAAAGACAACACCTCTGCTTACCATAAATCCTTTATTGATAGGATTATAAAACCTGTAACCTTTTTTATTTAAATCATACCCAATAAAGATGCATTTTTCAGCCTTTGGGTCTAGCTTACCTCTTATCTGAGAAGGAATGTGTACATATGCTACACATCCAAATATTTTGCAATTGTCAAGTGAAGGTCTCTTACCATGCCATGCTTCATAGGGTGTCATGCAATCAAGAGACTTAGATGGTAACCTGTTTATGAGGTAAGTGGCAGTAGAAACACTCTCTGCCCATAGATAGTTAGGTAACTTTTTCTCATTAAGCATAGATCTAGCTGTCTCAACAATTAATCTATTTCTTCTCTCAGCTACCCCATTCTGTTCAGGAGAATACCTTGTGGTTATCTCTCTTTTGATGCCTCTGTCCTGCAAGAAGTCTTCAAATTATTGGAGAAGTACTCACCTCCTCCATCTGACCTTAGCCTCTTCAAATTCTTTCCTGTTTGGTTTTCAACTAATGCAAGATATTTCTTAAAACAACTAAATACCTCATCCTTGTGCTTCATGAAGTATAATACAGTCCATCTGCTATAATCATCAATGAAAGACACATAGTACCTTGATCCTGAGACTGAGGGGTCTTTGCTTGGTCCCCATACATCTGTGTGTACAATCTCTAGGTAGTCTTCATGCATATATCCTTTCTTGGAGAAGGGTAACCTGTGAGACTTTCCAAATTGACAAGCACCACACTTATAAATCATATGTTGCTTGGATACATTAGGTATCCGAAGCACACATTGGTCCCTGCACATTTGTTTCAAGGTTCTTTCTCCTATGTGCCCTAACCTTTTGTGCCAAATCTCAAGCTCTGAAAGTGTTTGATCTTTATAACTGTATAGTGCAATATTCTTTGTATCTTCCAACTCAAAAGTGAAAAGTCTACCTGATTTTTCTCCTTTAGCAATCCTCTTGAACCCATGTCTTGGGTCCTCCACATATGCTCCATATTGGTTGAATCTAACCTGCAAACCTTTCTCCACAATCTGACCAACACTCATCAAATTTTTGGCAATGGTTGGTACATAGAGTACCTTGCTCAACAAATTCTGATTTCCATCACAAGTCTTAACATTTCCAACTTTAACTACAGAATGCTTTGTGTCATCACCTGTTTGGACTTGATGCTTACCTTTTGGTTCCTCAAGATCAGAGAGTAATGCTACATTGCCAGCCACATGATTTGAACATCTTGAGTCAATGTAGAATAGGTGGTCATCAGTTGTACCTGACTTTGAAGTCATGTTCATGATCAGAAGAGAGTCGTCTTGCTCCTCTGTGTAGTTATTGTAATCCTTTCTGGATTTGAAACCTCCTTGGTAGTTTCCATTGTAATTATTGTTGTAGTTGTTGTAGTTATTGTTGTAACCTTGGTGATGGTTGAATCTACCTCTTGACTGTGAGTAGCCACCTCTTTGGTATCCTCTTCCTCTCTGGTTCTTATAATTCCTGAAACACTCATCTGTAGTATGATTTGATAGACCACAAATGTTGCATGGTGAGGAGTTATAAGATCTCCCCCTACCTGACTTACCTTCCCTTCCCCTTCCTCTTGAAGATCTACCTCTCCCTGCATAGTTGGCTTGAGAGGTTGATCCTTCATCTTCCACCTTCTTGCTCTTGCCTTTATCTTTAGACTTCTTATCAGTGTATAGGGCAAAAGAGTTATTACCTTTGGATGTGTCTCCATTTTTGTTGAGCTTTGCTTCATGAGTAAACAATTGTTCCATGAGAGTTGTAAGATCTGGAGTGTGCATGTCCATGTAGAGATCCATGGCAGTGGTGAAGCTTTCCCATTTGTCATCAGCCTTGATCCCATTGATCACTTGCATTACAATCTGTTCTTCAATCTCTTCTCCTATGCTTGCTAACTGATCTTCTACATCTTTAATCTTGGTCACAAATTCTGAAACAGCTTGCTTAGGTTGCTTCCTTAAAGTTGTGAATTCAATCCACAACTGATTTTTCCTAGCCCTTGTGTTGGAGGAAAAATATGATGACAAGGTTTCCCAAGTCTCTTGGGATGTCTTACAATTTCTAATATGTGGCAAAAGAAAATCAGATATAGAGTTGAGTAAGTAAGACCTTGCCAATGCATCCTTAGCACACCATGTGTTGAGCTTTTTATGTTCTTCCTTGGTTGGTAATCCTCTTGCTTTGAATGAGGGTAATTCCTCATCTCCTAAGATGTAGCCATAGAGACTCCTTCCTTGTAAGTAGGTCTTCATCCTTAGAGACCATGCTTGATAGTTGTTCCTGTCCAATTTGTCAATAAATGAAGGAAAACCATCTCCCATTTTACCTTACTTTGCTCTGATACCACTGTTGAGATAGATGGATGGATACTCCAAGAGACTGAGTAGGTACTGTTAAACCTGCTTTGTACCAGCCCTCTTTTGCTTTCAAGTTGATAACTAGACCTCCTTAGCTTTCCAATGACACCATAAAATGTCCTATGTCCTTTGGAAATGATGTGTGCAATGATTGAATCAAAACAGATAACTTTGGAAGTCACAAATTCAAGAAAACCTTCTATTTATGGATTGACACCTGCTCAGTATTTTGCTCAATATGACCAGCACAGTAGGAATTGGAAAAATTCCTTTTAGGGGTATCTAATTAGCTTAGTAAGCTACCTATTCCAAGTGGAATGATGTAAAATAATAAACTGTGCTAAGAGAAATCAATTTAGCAAGTTAAGCTATACCCCCGACTTTTTAGGACTGTAGCAGAAAATGACCAGAGTTCACCTCGACGCATATTTCTCCAAAATGGCTGAATAGAATGTCTTCAAATTGACAACATGTAGATTACTTCAAGCTGAATCCAACAAGCTTTGAATCACTGAATTTGGTGAAGAATTGACCGAGATATGCCCTTGACAAGTTGACAGACTTTTGAGTAGACTAACAGAGAACTAAGAGATGGACAATATGAATGTATGTATTAATGAACATTGGTATACAACTCCATTGGCATGAATTCCATTGCCAAATGGTATAGAGAGGAGTGGGCTTGAGTGTAGACCTCACACACCCTCAAAAAACAATAATGCTATGCTCGAGAGTGCTCTCTCTAGCCCGCGACTTTTCATGTCCACTTTTATAAGAGATGACTAAAAATTTGAATTCAAATTCAAACTTTTGGCTCCCTATGATCAAGTTCCTAAATGCTTGGAGATATTCTTTCAATCAATCAACTAATTTTCCACGAATCCTTCTGGTAGGTGATTACAAGAGATTCCAAGTCAATTTGACTTTTACAATGAGGTAAAGTGGTAATTAATCACTAGCATATGTTCCTATGCTTCTTCATGTTTGTATAGACTTCAATGCATTCTTTGAGCCAAATGTGTAGGCTTGTAATTTACACCAACAGATCTCAACGTCCAACCTCGGCACTTTGGCTCTTTGGCGCCCAACTTTGGCACTTGGGCTCCATAGCGCCCAATTCCAACGCTTTTTTTCAGAAATTGTTTTATTCTACAGGTTGCCTTCCACTCCAGTCTCTCCGTCTCGGAGAGATATGACTTGCAAAATACAATTATAAAAAGCAAGGAAAAGAAGGAAAATTATAAAAAGTTTGGGTGAACATGGATGCTATGATCTTGGAAGTATTGCTATGGATTTTTGCAAGAGGAGAGGGATGCTTAGAATGTTGAGCTTCGAGTCAAGAATTGATGAGTGGCTGCCTTAATATGAAGGGGTGAGTAAATGAATGCTTGAATCATGTGAGTCTCCTTAGTGTCAAGATGATTTGGAGTAGATGTCGAGGAGGAGTTGGTAGTCACCTAAGGTGTTAGAAGGGGGGAGGATGCTTTGGTAGATGTTGAGGATGCTAGTCTCTAGAAGAGGGAGGGTGATTTGGTAGATGCCCAAAGAAGATGGTAATTGCCCCTAGTTGGTGGTGGTGATCATGGTAGTTGCCTAGGTAGGATGATGATGGTAGTTGTCGTGATGTTAGAAAAGAAAGGTACATAGGTAGAGGCCCAAGAGAGGAAGGTTGGAAATGGTAGTCACCCCTGATGCTTGAATAAGAGAGGTAGGTAGGTGGAAGAGGAAGTAGTGGTCGCCAAGAGGGATAGACAGAGGGTGAGTTGGGGTGGTCGCCCAATTGAAATGAGGAGTGGTCGCCCAATTGAAAGGAGGAGTAAGTTGGGGTGGTCATCCAAGTGAAATAAGGAGGGGTGGTCGCCCAATTGAAAGGAGGACTGATCGCCCAATTGAAAGGAGAAGGTGATTGAGAGGTTTGGGCCAAGTTGGAGTGTTGTCATCTAGGTGCAAAGGGAATGAGTGAGGGGTGGTCAGCCGATTGAAAGGAGGAGGTGTGGTCGCCCAATTGAAAGGAGGAGGGGTGGTCATCCAATCGAAAGGAGTGGTTGCCCAATTGAAAGGAGTGGTGGCCCAATTGAAAGTATAGAAGGTGATTGAGAGGTTAGGGCAAACTTGGAGTGTTGTCACCTAGGTGCAAAGGGAATGAGTGAGGGGTTGTCCCCCAATTGAAAGGAGGAGGTGTGGTCGCCCAATTGAAAGGAGGGGTTGTTACCCACTTGAAATGAGGAGGTGGTCGCCTTGTGTGTAGAGGGGAGTGGATTGGAGATAGTCGCCTTGAGGGGAAGTGTGGTGCATGCAGAGAGGTTGGAGGGTTGGACAATCAAGGAGTTTAGAAGGAGGGAGCTAGGACACTAGAACGAGATTAGAAAGGTATATACAAAAGGGTTTCTCAATTTGGAGTTCACCTTGGAACAAAGTGAGGAAAAGCGAGGGGATGTGAGAGAGGTGGTCGCCTTGTGTGTAGGGGGAATTGGATGGGAGGTCTCCCATGTGGAGGGTTGGTCACCCAGTGAGCTAGAAGGACGTAGTCGCCTTGTGTGTAGAGGGGAGTGGATTGGAGGTCGCCCATGTAGAGTTGGTCCCCCATGTGATGGTGGATTGGAGTGAAGGGTGAGGAGGGTTGATCACCCATGAGGCTTAAGGAATAGTGATGGTGCTAGAGAAGATTTGTACATAGAGAGGAAGTGGGGTACATTAGAGGCGTTGGATGGACTCAGGGAGTTAGAAGGGACTTGAAGAATAGGTGGTCGCCTGTGTGCCAAGATGGTGGAAAGATGAATAGGTGGTCACCCATATTAAGTTGGGACGCCCATGTGGTGGCGGGTGGTCATCCATGAGGCTTGAGTGTCAAGTGATGCAGAGGGTGGTCGCCCAGGTTGGAGTTGGACACCCAAGTGGTGGTGGATTGGAGAATGGTGGTCTCCCATGAGGCTTGAGTGCGAAGTGATGCAAAGGGTGGTCGCCCAAGTTGCTGGTCGCTAATTGTGAGAGGTATAGAGGTTGTCGCCCATGTGGTAGGATGATGGAAATGATATCATGTGGGTGATCTGAGAGGATGAGTGGGGGTTTTTAGATAGACTAGTGAGGACGAGGGGAATACACTAGTGAGGAGGTGTGGTTGCCCAAGAGGCTAGAATACTGGAGAAGGATGGAGAGTTGGTCTCCCATTGACTTTAAGAGGGATGAGTGGATGGTGGTGGTGGCCGCCCAAGAGGCTAGAAGACTGGAGAAGGATGGAGAGTTCGTCGCCCATTAACTCTAAGAGGGATGAGTGGATGGTGGTGGTGGTCGCGCAAGAGGCTAGAAGACTGGAGAAGGACGGAGAATCGGTCATCCTTCGACTCTAAGAGGGATGAGTCAATAGTGGAGAAGGATGGAAAGAGGCTATCCATGAAGCTTAAGGAATGGTGGTTGCCCAAGATGGGTTGTCACTTAGAGAGAAGGAGCTAGATAAGGAATGGTGGTCGCCCAAGATGGGTTGTTACTTAGAGAGAAGGAGCTAGATAAGGAATGGTGGTCACCCAAGATGGGTTGTTACTTTGAGAGAAGGAGCTAGAGATGAATTGTTACCTAGAGAGGAAGTGAGGATGGAGGGTAGTGTTTGGAGAGGTGCCCATTTTGGATGGGTGGTCACTATATGTTTGAAGGTGGTTGCCTAAGGGTGGGCGAGGTGGTTGCCTATGGGTGGAAGCTCCCTAAAGGTGGTCGCCTAGGGAGCTTGAGGGGTGGATGGTCGCAGGTGGTCGCCTAGGGAGCTTGAGGGGTGGATGGTCGCAGGTGGTCCCCCAAGGCGTGCTAACTGATAGTGCATATAGAGATTGCATATCGAGGGAGAAGGAAGGGAAAAATGTCTATGTGATAATCATTAGAGGAAGTTGGTAGTGGGAGTGGGTACGAAGGGAAGAGAAGAAGAGAAGAGATGGTTGATGAATAACTAAAAGAAAACATATCCCATTAATATCTTACAGCTAATAGGAAACTATGTACATTATGTACAAGGTCATGTTATTGCTCTATTACTCCTCCACATAGGGTTTTAGCTTTGATTCATTGACCAAGGGCAATGTCATTCCATTTAGTGTGGAGATTTACACTGCACCTTTGGGAAGTGTTCATCTGTCCCTAAAAGGACTCTTCCACCTTGGCATCAATTTCTTCTTGGACTTTTTTTCAAAAAGACGTGGGTGGTACAATAAGACTAAGCTCCCCTCTTTGATCTGACATTTCGAGAGGTTTGCATCATAATTCTTCTTTCTCTTTTCTTGCATTGTTACAAGATGCTCATTGCTGATTTTTCTTTTTTCTTCAAAAAGTTGTAGTTGCACGAAGTTTGTTGTAAGTGCTACAGAAAACCCGGATATCCGATCGGTTCCGACGCGGTTGGAGCCATGCAAGAACTCAAATGGAGCAATTGCTTGTATCCCATAGACTAGCTCAAATGGAGTATGTCTAGTTGTGGCCTTGAATGAAGTTCTGTAGGCTCATAATGTTCCGAGATAGGCTTGTCCCCATGTTTCGGGAACTGTAACCATCTTTTCTTTAATAGAAGCATGAGAACCTCATTATTTGTACTCTGTGCCTGACCATTTGCGCTTGGGTAGTATGCGCAGGACTTCCTATGGAATATTTGATATTTTTCGAAAATTAAGGTCAGTACCTGGTTAATGAAATGGGACCCTTGGTATGTTGTTACCTCTATGGTATTGGTGAAATAGAAACCAAGCCCACATACTTGGTTTATTGACATAACTCATACAAGACTCCATATGATCAACCTCTTGTAAAAGGCCCTTCACATTTACCCTTAGCTCATTCACCTCCCACACATTGGGCAATATATGATTGCTAATGACATTGTATTTGTATATGATTTAATATACATGTTATCATTACATTCTCATTTCATTTATCTGCTATGACTATATCAGAACAGTGACTTTTTCAAAGCCTCTTCTCAGTGCATGATTGATCATTTGTCATGATTTAAATCATGATATATTCAGCATACTGTCTAGTACAAGACTACAAAGTTTCATTATCATTGCCTCTCTCAATCATGAATAAAGTTCTACTTCTATTTGTATGTATTCTATGTACGTATTTAGATTGGGGAAGGAGATTTTTTTTTCTTTGTCTTACACAGTTCTTTTCTTTCTAACTGCCTGCCTCTTGTTGATGTTTAAGATATTATGCCTTTATCATGCAATCTTCATTTGCAGGCTTCTTGAGCGTGGCTTCAAATTGCAAAAAGATCTACTATCTGCATTATGTTATCATATGGCCCATCTTCCTGGTAAAATCTTTATTTTTGGTTGCCCTTATAGAAGTCTTAAATATCAATTCTTCACAGCGTGTGTAATTGTGATATGGGTGCATTTCTATTAAATGAGTGATAAACGTCTAATGCAGAGCACATGGGGGCATGCTTTCTTTTTATATATATTTTGCTTCCTTTACATAAACAGGCCTCCATATAGTTTCTTGTGCAGTTTAGATATCGTTAATTTTATGTTTGCATACTGTCGGCTTTGAAATCAGTAGCAGATCAGCACAAACTCCTTTCTGTGATATAAAATTTATAATTCTTGATTGGCAAAAATTATATTGAATAGTATATGGCTTAACATGTGAAAGCCAAATGTAAAAGTATTTAACAGCTGAATTTAAACTCTTTTTAGAGGATATCAGAAAGCAGACAAGCTTTCTATCAGATTTGCGTAATCCATAAGACTTTAGGGGGACCACCTATCTGTTACCCAACCAAGCAAGGCTACCTCATGACTGGCGCTAAATGGGCTATGATCTCCTATGATTGAAAAGCACAGACAGTAACAACCCTCTTGTTTGAGGACATCATTTGCAGATCCTGGTATCCTTTTGAGATCATGAGTGATCAGAGCTCTCAATTTGTTAACAAATTGCTGGCCATGATAGTCAAGCCCAAAGCATAAGTAAGGTTTTGATAATGCCCCGAAGATATTGAATGCCGAGAAAGCGATGAAGAAAAGGCATATTGTTATGTAGGGCATGGTTAGGGAAGGTGGGAACCTCCCTTTAGCACTCACACATGGGCTCTCACATGTGTCATGGCACTCATGTGAAAATCCATTAAGAGGCTCTAGACTTATAAATGAATTGGGAAGGTTGAGTAGATACATACATGGCTAGGAGGTCAACGGTCCAGGCATCTCTCTATGGATTTTTGCATCCAAACACCTTAGATCATCATCTTCATTGCTAGGCATCTAAAATGAGAATTGGGTAAAAGGAAGGCTTCTCTGAGAGATCAGGACTCCTTTTGACACCAGTATCAAAGCCACATGAAGGCCATGTGTGAACCCAGCTGTTAAGTACATCTCATATTGGAAGTTCATTCACGTAGAACCATCTGCCTATGTGCATGCAATTGGGGAACTCCTGCCTCCAACTTTTCTACAAGATGACGATAGTAGCTTCTTGATCTTGCTCTTCTAGTCCCTCACGTGCTTGTAAAATGGTACAAAAGGCATTTATCCCCACCTCCATGACACCCATGTATCCCTGTGCGTAAGAAATTGGGAATGAAGCACTACATAACCATTCAATTTTCTAGGAATTCACGTTGATTTCATCTCTTCAAACCTCCATTTTGAAGAGAGAAATTAGGGCCATTTCCAGAGACATTTTTGGGGAGAAATTGTAGATGCATGAGGTTACCATGTTCACTCTCTTTAGGAGTAATTAGATAAAGCAAATTGAACATTTTGAAGAGGATTTGAACACCCTCCTTAAGTTGATTTGGGGAAAGAATTCTCTCCAACCCCTATCTACGATGACATCTCTTTCTTCATGAGGTCATTTCTTTGCATTCAGTTATCGAAATTATATGTCTTTGGCTTGAAACTAACTTTCTAGGGATGTAAAAGTTTTTCATTTTGCATAGAGATTAGAGGTTTCACTTCCTAAAGATCGTTTGAAGCAAGGAGAAGGTGCTTGACTCTATTTGAATCCCTGGCAAGAACGGGCCAGAAATGGCAAACACCTCTTTATGAAGGTTGAAAAGTTATGTGGTATTTCGAGAGTGATTGTCAAGTCTGTTTGCAAGTTCTCTTAGTTTTTCGGGGGTTCCATTGCCAAAAGGACATTTGAGACTTCGTTTTGTGACTAGCGAGGAGTGAATGAGAGCACCTTAAAGACTCAAACTTTGCTTTGGATCGACGTTTTGAGCTCATTTGTATCACATGGAAGTGTATTTGGTTCATCTTTTTCATGTTGGTTTACTTCCATTTATGATATGCCCATACATGTACACTTCTAAAATGGCACAAGGGGGTGAGAAAATTCAAGCAAACACCACTATACAAGCTGAAGCTACAAAAAACGTAGAACAAGATTTAATTATGAAAGACTTGGGCCATGATCTCTATGACAAGTTATTACACATAAACAGTATAGTGAACTCACATAGATAGGACACAGAAGGTCGAAGCCATATAAGGAAGTATGACCTCATCTTTTGAGGAGCTAAAAGCTCAAGTGATTGGTTTGGAGACGCAAATATCCTATTTATCCACCATTAGAGATGAACTTCAAAAACTCTTTTTTTGGGAGACATGCAATCTAGATAGAAATGAGAACAAAAGGACTAGTAAGTGGGACAATCTTAGAGGCATGCCTCTTCTGAAAGACTCGAAGTCACCTAGGTTCATGGGGGATGACCAGCACTCAAACAAGGATGCAATCAACACATTTTTACAGAAGTGAATGGATATACATCAATCAAAAGGCACCCCAATCCATTACGAAATTCTAGAGTTGCGTTTACTGCTAGGACCATGAGCATACAAATGGTGAATATTTCTGAAGGAAACAAAGGCTATTCCTATGGGGTAGATCCATGTTCAGGGTCACTTCTTAAACGATTGTTTACATGAGAATGACAAGAGGAATTACGAGCTTCTTCAAAGCTTGTAGGCTCTTTGTCTTTGATAACTTGTGTCATGAATGCCTAATGCCTTGCATTAAAGCCATCATATGTGAGCTTTTTTATTGGATACCTAATTCTTGAGGATCTTCTCTCATTTCCTAATGAATATGACTTCCCTTCTCTCCTTTTTCGCAATCTGTTGTGTGATCACTTCTTCAAGCTCTTCCTCACTAGTATCCTACATATCATCTTTAATTGATGTTATCTTTGATTCTACTTATTTCTGATAGAAGGCTATTAGATGAGTTCTTACCGTTGTACTTAGCTCTGCTCCGTTGGCATTTCCCTATTGTACTTGGCTTCACCCGTGTAGTTGTCTCCTCCCCTCAAAGTACAAGAGATTAGTCGTTCCGATGAACCCAAGTACAATAGGGATTAGTCATTCATATCCCCATGGTACTTGGCTTCACCTGTGTACTTGTCTTTCATTAAATAGCTTCGGAAACTGAGCAACTCGTAATAATTCCCAATGTTGAGGCTTTTTTCCGTAATTCTAAGTCATAGAAAAGATACTATGTTTTACTAATACCACATACATTCATAATGAAGTATTCTGAGCACGCATACAAAGCTAAAAATCTTTCTACTCACAGAACATCTTAGCAGTGAAAGCTGTTGGATTCTAACTTCGTAAGGATTTATATTTCTCAAATTCAGTAGTACAATCTCTGCATATGATATTTGAAGAGATCAACGATCGGCTCTTTATGGTACATGTAGTTTGACAATTTCTACATGTTAGCGAGAGGCTTTTTCCTACTGAGTCCCCAAATGTATTGAGTTTCAATCCACTTGTGAAAGCTTATGTTGTGAGTGGCTATGAGAATAGATTCATTTCAACCGCATATCACCCTAGTCATTTGTCGTGGTACAGGTAAGAAATGTTGGTTGTGAAAAATGATCAAATAACCTGCATCACCATCCATATGCATCTCTTCTCAGCTGATTATTTTCATAACTGATATTTACATAACAATATTTCAATTCAGAAGACTATTATAATGTACCTTCTAATTGATATTCATTACTGCAGACAATGTATTGTGCACTGGGAGGATGTCCAGTGTAATGCCCATACTTTATTTTGTATGCAAAGAGTTGCGTGTTTCATCAGCAGATTACTATATGCTTCTTAGAAATTCAGGACTTGATCGGTTCCATGGAGGTGGTAAAAACCTGATGAGCACTCAAAGTAGCCAGCCATGATCATCTTACTCTGTTATTATTTATTAATAAAAAAAGTCTTGATTACACCTCATACACCTATCCACATTCATTATTTGATAAACTCATGACAAGTCACTCAGAGTTTCTATTAACAATATCCCGACTTCTATGTGTTAAGTTTAGCAAGATGTCCAAGTTCAGTAGATTGCAAATATGATTTTTCATCATTCTTTATAATGATTATAACTTATGTCTTCTATTTTATTAATGTCTTTATTGAAATAAGAACTCTCTGTGCCTCCTGCATGCACACTTGATGTTCTCTCTCTCTCTCTCTCTCTCTCTCTCTCTCTCTCTCTCTCTCTCTCTCTCTCTCTCTCTCTCTCTCTCTCTCTCTCTCTCTCTCTCTCTCTCTCTCTCTCTCTCTCTCTCTCTCTCTCTCTCTCTCTCTCTCTCTCTCTCTCTCTCTCTCTCTCTCTCTCTCTCTCTCTCTCTCTCTCTCTCTCTCTCCCTCTCTCCCTCTCTCCCTCTCTCCCTCTCCCTCTCCCTCTCCCTCTCCCTCTCCCTCTCCCTCTCCCTCCCCCTTCCCTCCCCCTTCCCTCCCCCTTCCCTCCCCCTCCCCCTCCCCCTCCCCCTCCCCCTCCCCCTCCCCCTCCCCCTCCCCCTCCCCCTCCCTCCCTCCCTCCCTCCCTCCCTCTCTCTCTCTCTCTCTCTCTCTCTCTCTCTCTCTCTCTCTCTCTCTCTCTCTCTCTCTCTCTCTCTCTCTCTCTCTCTCTCTCTCTCTCTCTCTCTCTCTCTCTCTCTCTCTCTCTCTCTCTCTCTCTCTCTCTCTCTCTCTCTCTCTCTCTCTCTCTCTCTCTCTCTCTCTCTCTCTCTCTTCCCTCTCCTCTCTCTCTCTCTCTCTCTCTCTCTCTCTCTCTCTCTCTCTCTCTCTCTCTCTCTCTCTCTAACTCTCTCTCTCTCTCACACACACACACCACCATTCACTTCACACGTGAGCTATGTTGGTGTAAATTACAAGCCTACACATTTGGCTCAAAGGATGCATTGAAGTTTATACATACATGAAGAAGCATAGGAACATATGCTAGTGGTTAATTACCACTTTACCTCGTTGTAAAAGTCAAATTGACTTGGAATCTCTTGTAATCACCTACCGAAAGGATTCGTGGAAAATTAGTTGTTTGATTGAAATTTAGGAGCTTGATCATAGGGAGCCAAAAGTTTGAATTTGAATTCAAATTTTTACCCATCTCTTATAAAAAATAGACATGAAAAGTCGCGAGTAAGAGAGAGCACTCCCGAGCCTAGCATTACTGTTTTCGAGTGTGTGTGAGGTCTACACTCTAGCCCACACCTCTCTACACCATTTGGCAATGATATTCATGCCAATGGAGTTGTATACAAATGTTCATTAATACATACATTCACACTGCCCATTTATGAGTTCTCTGTTACTCTACTCAAAAGTCTGTCAACTTGTCAAGGGCATATCTCGGTCAATGCTTCACCAAATTCAGTGATTCAAAGTTTGTAGGATTCAGCTTGAAGTAATCTACATGCTATCAAAATTTGAAGACATTCTATTCAGCCATATTGGAGAAATCGGCGTCGAGGTGATCTCTGGTCATTTTCTGCTACAGTCCTAAAAAGTCAGGGGTATAGCTTAACATGCTAAATTGATTTCTCTTAGCATAGTTTATTATTTTACATCATTCCACTTGGAATAAGTAGCTTACTAAGCTAAATAGATACCCCTAAAAAGAATTTTTCCAATTCCTACTGTGCTGGTCATACTGAGCAAAATAGCGAGCAGGTATCAAGACATAAATAGAAGGTTTTCTTGAGTTTGTGACTTCCAAACTTATCTGTTTTGATTCAATCATTACACACATCATTTCCAAAGTACATAGGACATTTTATGGTGTCATTGGAAAGCTAAGGAGGTCTAAGTATCAACTCTGAAGCAAAAGAGGGCTCGTACAAAGCAGGCTTAGCAGTACCTACTCGGTCTCTTGGTGCATCCATCCATCTTTCCCAAGAGTGGTATCAGAGCAAACTAAGGTAAAATGGGAGATGGTTTTCCTTCATTCATTGATAAATTGGACAGGAACAACTATTAAGCATGGTCTCTAAGGATGAAGACCTACCTACAAGGAAGGAGTCTCTATGGATACATCTCAGGAGATGAGGAATTGCCCTCATTCAAAACAAGAGGATTACCAACCAAGGAAGAACATGAAAGGCTAAACACATGGTGTGCCAAGGATGCATTGGCAAGGTCTTATTTACTCAACTCTATATCTGATTTTACTTTGCCACATATTAGAAATTGTAAGACATCCCAAGAGACTTTGGAAACCTTGTCATCATATTTTTCCTCCAACACAACGGCTAGGAAAAATCAGTTGTGGATTGAATTCAAAACTTTAAGGAAGCAACCTAAGAAAGCTGTTTCAGAATTTGTGACCAAGATTAAAGATGTAGCAGATCAGTTAGCAAGCATAGGAGAAGAGATTGAAGAAGAACAGATTGTAAGGCAAGTGATCAATGGGATCAAGGCTCATGACAAATGGGAAAGCTTCACCACAGCTATGGATCTTTACATGGACATGCACACTCCAGATCTTACAACTCTCATGAGACAATTGTTTACTCATGAAGCAAAGCTCAACAAGAATGGAGATACATCCAAAGGTAATAACTCTTCTGCCCTATATAGTGATAAGAAGTCTAAAGATAAAGGCAAAAGCAAGAAGGTGGAAGATGAAGGTTCAACCTCTCAAGCCAACTATGCAGGGAGAGGTAGATCATCAAGAGGAAGGGGCAGAGGAGGTAAGCAAGGTAGGGGGAGATCTAACTCCTCACCATGCAACATTTGTGATCTGTCAAATCATACTACAGATGAGTGTTTCAGGAATTACAAGATTCAGAGAGGAAGATATCAAAGAGGTGGCTACTCATGGTCAAGAGGTAGATTCAACCATCACCAAGGCTACAAAAATAACTACAACAACAACTACAACAATAATTACAATGGACACTACAAAGGAGGATTCAAATCCAGGAAGGATTACAACAACTATATAGAGGAGCAGGATGACTCTCTTCTAATCATGAACATGACTTCAAAATCAAGTACAAATGATGACCACCTATTCTACATTGACTCAGGATGTTCAAATCATGTGGCTGGCAATGTAGCATTACTTTTTGATCTTGAGGAACCAAAAGGTAAGCATCAAGTCCAAACAGGTGATGACACAAAGCATTCTGTAGTTAAAGTTGGAAATGTTAAGACTTGTGATGGAAATCAGAATTTGTTGAGCACGGTACTCTATATACCAACCATTACCAAAAATTTGATGAGTGTTGGTCAGATTGTGGAGAAAGGTTTGCAGGTTAGATTCAACCAATATGGAGCATATGTGGAGGATCCAAGACATGGGTTCAAGAGGATTGCTAAAGGAGAAAAATCAGGTAGACTTTTCACTTTTGAGTTAGAAGATACAAAGAACATTGCACTATACAGTTATAAAGATCAAACACTTTCAGAGTTTGAGATTTGGCACAAAAGGTTAGGGCACATAGGAGAAAGAACCTTGAAACAAATGTGCAGGGATCAATGTGTGCTTGGGATACCTAATGTATCCAAGCAACATATGATTTATAAGTGTTGTGCTTGTCAATTTGGGAAGTCTCAGAGGTTACCCTTCTCAAGGAAAGGATACATGCATGAAGACTACCTAGAGCTTGTCCACACATATGTATGGGGACAAAGCAAAGACCCCTCAGTCTAAGGTTCAAGGTACTATGTATCTTTCATTGATGATTATAGCATATGGACTGTATTGTACTTCATGAAGCACAAGGATGAGATATTTAATTGCTTTAAAAAATATCTTGCATTAGTTGAAAACCAAATAGGAAGGAATTTGAAGAGGCTAAGGTCAGATGGAGGAGGTGAGTACTTCTCCAATGAATTTGAAAACTTCTTGCAGGACAGAGGCATCAAAAGAGAGATAACCACAAGGTACTCTCCTGAACAGAATGGGGTAGCTGAGAGAAGAAATAGATTAATTGTTGAGACAGCTAGATCTATGCTTAATGAGAAAAGGTTACCTAACTATCTATGGGCAGAGAGTGTTTCCACTGCCACTTACCTCATAAACAGGTTACCATCTAAGTCTCTTGATGGCATGACACCCTATGAAGCATGGCATGGTAAGAGACCCTCACTTGACAATTGCAAAATATTTGGATGTGTAGCATATGTACACATTCCTTCTCAGATAAGAGGTAAGCTAGACCCAAAGGCTGAAAAATGCATCTTTATTGGGTATGATTTGAATAAAAAAGGTTACAGGTTTTATAATCCCATCAATAAGAGATTCATGGTAAGCAAAGATGTTGTCTTTGATGAAAATGATTCTTGGTATGAGAATAAATGCGGGTAGGTTAACTTACCCTATGATTTGGAAGAGGAATTTCCAAGTCTTACAAAGGAGGAACCTACTCAGAATGAAGCCTCATGTTCAGATGATGAAGATACTGTCAACCTTGAAGAATTCAAAGCATGGAAGTCCAAAGGAAAAATGAAGATGAAGAAGCTTGAAGACATACCTGAATCTTCAACTCAACCATTTAGAAGATCACAAAGAGAAAGCAAGAAACCTATCAGATATGGGTATAATACATCTCTTGTTACTAAACATTCTGTTTATCTTGCCAAAGATTTGTCAAATGAACGACAAGGGTCATATGAAGAAGCAATAACCAAATCAGAATGGAAAGAAGCTATGGATGAGGAGATTGAAGCACTCAAAGAGAGTGACACATGGGAGTTAGTACCTAAGAAGGACTCAATGAAGGTAATAGGATCAAGATGGATCTAGAAACTTAAAAGAAATTCTGATGGCACCATTAATAGGTACAAAGCAAGATTGGTAGCCAAGGGTTTTGCACAAACCAAAGGCATTGATTATGAGGAGACATTCTCACCTGTGGCCAAGATGCAAACAATCAGAGTGTTGGTAAGTGTGGTTGCATCAAAAAATTGGAATATGTACCAATTGGATGTCAGGAATGCTTTCTTGAATGGATGGATTTTAGAGGAGGTATATATGTCACAACCTCCTGGCTATGAGGACCCTAAGAAGGTAACATATGTTTGCAAATTAAAAAGGGCTTTATATGGATTGAAGCGTGCACCTAGGGCATGGAATTACAGGTTAACTACATACCTCCAAGACCAAGGATTTGTCATGAGCAAGGCACATACTTCTATGTTCATTAAGAGAAGTAATTCAGAGGTAATATACCCAAGGTTGTTAGCAACGTTTTCGCAACGTCCAAGGCAACGTGTTGCTAACGCGTTAGCAACATCGCAACGTTTTGACCTGGACGTTGCGAAAACGTTGCGAACCATTTCTTTTTTTTTTTTCATTTTTTTTTGCAAATATAGTAACCTAAATGTATATTATAGTATATCCATATATAATATGTATTATATAGTATGTATTATGTTAATTTATGTAATATGTATTGAATATTTAATATTTATGATTCATTCCAAATTCTCGAATCCTTGACACCTGTTCAATGAAGTGATGGAAGATGCACAATGCACATTGCACGTGTATGATGTCAGAATTTACAACTAATCATTATCATGATTCATGACTCAATGACTCATTCTAAAATTCTAATTCACAATGCACATTCAAGCAACTCATATGACAATGGACATAAATGATGAGGGTCCAGACAAATACTATTATATACAACTTACAAATACTATTATATACAACATGCACATGATTGATCATTGCACAATCAAATATAAATTGAAAATTCAAAAATCAGTTCACTCACCTGTGATTGTAGTACCAGCAGCTGATGCATCTATGGCTCGAAGGAACATGGTCCCTTTGCAACAATGCACCAAAATGTTGTACACATTTCTCTTTCGTATGTCCGTCCATCCGTCACACATGATTGTGCATCCATACTTTGCCCATGTCTCTTTCATAGGCTCAAGCTCTCTCTCTAATGCTTCCTTTGTTTTTTTCAGCTCCGTTGTCCTCAAGTATTCATAGGTAGGCCCTTGCCAACGAAACCCTAATAGTGAAACCTTCTCAATGGCATTTCTCCATGCCGATGTCCGTGCAACATTAAAAGACAAACCACATTGTATAAAAGCTTTCATGATGGCTTGTGTGGCTTCTTGTTTACGTTGTTGTTGCAAGCTAGCACGTATAGATGCTCCTCCAAGAGAGCCAAGTGGGTGCTCTTGTGGATCATGCTCTACTCTTGTACTCTTTCTTGGTGGCTCATGCTCTATGTCAATGTCTATGGAAGACTCATGAGCTTGAGATGCTTGAGTTTGGGGATCACAAGAACCATGTGAACCGCTTGCAAATGATCTAGCTTGTGATTGGGCTCCACTCCTTCTACCTTGGGCTTTTTGAGCTACCCATGCCATTAGCTCTACCTTTATAGCTTCGGGAATAGGCTCTTTGCAAGGTGCAACTCCTATGCCACTAAGTCTTCCAAGGTGTGCCTTGATCCTATCAGCTCCACCGGCTCCACTATAGCCACAAAGCTTGCAAGTCCATCTCTCACTACCCCCGGAGCCCATCTTTCCTTGGCTTGTCACATATTCCCAACATGCTTGTTTTGCTTTAGGCATGGTGATGGGAGAGGCTTAAAGCTTGGAGAGGATAAGAAGCAATAGATAGGGGGGTGTGTGAGGATGTGTGTGTAATAAAAGTACCTTCTTGCTCTGTTTTGCTCTCTTCCACAGTCGACAGCCGCAGGTTCGCTCTCGGGTGCTAAGATGAAAATGCCTCAATGAGGCCGTTTCAGCGAAACGGCCTCATTTGAGGCAAATTTTTTTGTGTTTGTTCGCAACGCGTTGCGAACGTCGCAACGTTGCGACGTTGCGTTGCGAACGTTGCGAACGCATCGCAACGCGTTGCGATGCAACACTGAATATACCTTTGTGTTTATGTTGATGACATCATCATTACAGGTAATGATGTCAATGGAAGATATATCAAAAGTCAAATGATGAAGGAGTTCAAGATCAATGATCTTGGTCTATTGAAATATTTTTTGGGACTTGAATTAGTCTACACTAATTCAGGGATATATATTACTCAGAAAAAGTATATACAGGACATGTTGAAGAAGTTTCACTTGCAGCATGCCAAAGTAGCAAACACTCCAATGGAGGTAAACCTAAAGCTAAGTGCCCATGAAGGTGATGAAGTCAAAGACATTACACGTTATCAAAGTATGGTGGGTAGTTTGAACTATGCTACCTTAACAAGGATAGATATTGCATATGGAGTTAGTGTGCGAAGTCAATTTATGCACAAGCCAAGGATACCTCACTTAGAGGCTACCAAGAGAATCCTGAAGTATCTCAAGGGTACACAGAACCATGGTTTGTATTTCCCTTACACTTCAGATATTGATATCAAAATTTATTCAGATGCAGATTTGGCAGGATGCAAGGATGATAGGAGGAGCACTTCTGGATATATTTCTTTTGCAGGTGACAAACCAATTTCATGGTCTTCAAAGAAGCAACCTATTGTTGTTTTGTCTTCCACAGAGGCAGAGTATAGAAGGCTGGCTAATGCCACACAAGAAGCAATATGGATTAAGCTTTTGTATACAGAATTGGGATTATACACTAGGTCACCAATTATCTTTGGAGATAATACAAGTTCTCTTCACCTTGCAGCTAATCCTATTTATCATGCTAGGACCAAACATATAGAGGTCCATTACCATTATGTGAGAGAGAAATTGATAAGCAAGGACATTCAACTAACCTATGTATCAACCAACATGCAATGTGCAGATTTGTTGACTAAAGCTTTGGATGGAACCAAACTTTGCAGGTTCAAATCGATGATTGGATTGCAGGATATACTTGAAGATTGAAGATGAAGACTTAAGCCAAAATGTTTGGCTTGAGGGGGAGCTGTTGGTGTAAATTACAAGCTTACACATTTGGCTCAAAGGATGCATTGAAGTTTATACATACATGAAGAAGCATATGAACATATGCTAGTGGTTAATTACCACTTTACCTCATTGTAAAAGTCAAATTGACTTGGAATCTCTTGTAATCACCTACCGAAAGGATTCGTGGAAAATTAGTTGTTTGATTGAAAGAATATCTCCAAGCATTAGGAGTTTGATCATAGGGAGCCAAAAGTTTGAATTTGAATTCAAATTTTTACCCATCTCTTATAAAAAATGGACATGAAAAGTTGCGAGTAAGAGAGAGCACTCCCGAGCCTAGCATTACTGTTTTTGAGTGTGTGTGAGGTCTACACTCTAGCCCACACCTCTCTACACCATTTGGCAATGATATTCATGCAAATGGAGTTGTATACAAGTGTTCATTAATACATACATTCACATTGCCCATCTCTGAGTTCTCTGTTAGTCTACTCAAAAGTCTATCAACTTGTCAAGGGAATATCTCGGTCAATTCTTCACCAAATTCAGTGATTCAAAGTTTGTTGGATTCAGCTTGAAGTAATCTACATTCTTCAAAGTTTGAAGACATTCTATTCAGCCATTTTGGAGAAATTTGCGTCGAGGTGATATCTAGTCATTTTCTGCTACAATCCTAAAAAGTCGGGGATATAGCTTAACATGCTAAATTGATTTCTCTTAGCATAGTTTATTATTTTACATCATTCCACTTGGAATAGGTAGTTTACTAAGCTAATTAGATACCCCTAAAAGGAATTTTTCCAATTCCTACTGTGCTGGTCATACTCAGCAAAATACCGAGCAAGTGTCAAGACATAAATAGAAGGTTTTCTTGAGTTTGTGACTTCCAAAGTTATCTGTTTTGATTCAATCATTACACACATCATTTCCAAAGTACATAGGACATTTTATGGTGTCATTGGAAAGCTAAGGAGGTCTAGGTATGAACTCTGAAGCAAAAGAGGGCTGGTACAAAGCAAGCTTAGCACTACCTACTCAGTCTCTTGGTGCATCCATCCATCTTTCCCAACAAGCTAGCTCCTCTATACTCATCTGAGTTCGAGCGTGGCCTATGCCTGCTCCACCCGTCCACCCCCCTCTCAATTCTCACTTCACATATCTCATCCATCTTACACACCTCAGCTATCAGCTCCTTCCCTCACACCACTCATACACGACGTATCCCTCCCCCTAGGACTAGACCCAAGAACAATTGGTATGATGATGAGTGCAGAGCACTTTGTAGACACCTACATGCGCGATCAGCCTTTGGAGAGATCACAGAGAGAGAGGCCAGTACACAGATGACCCGTCGAAAGCGATGGGCATTCGAGGAGGCACAAGAGCTTGAGCTATATCGCCTATTCATGAGCATGGATAGTGCGACAGCATGGCATGCTCTCCATGAGCCTTGTTCGACTACACCCATTGAGGACCCACAGATGCGGCAAGATTATGCAGCACGATTATATGATGTGCCTCGACAACCACCCATCCCACAAGCCACTTGAGCCTCGACCCACACACTCCTTTTTCTTTACTACAGCGATGGTGGAGAGGGCCATACGTCGTATGCACCATAGGAGGGCTTCCAACCATACTGGTTTACAGAGCGAGCACCTCATCTACGCAGCCTCCACTATACCTCCGTTGATTGCACATGTCTTCAACCGGGCTATAGGGGAGGGGTTCCCAGAGGAGTGGACACAACATACTATAGTGCCTATCCACAAATCTGGCCATGCTCTGGATACCTACAGGAATATCATGATTGACCACACGATGTCCAAGTTATATGGAGCAGTTCTTGAGGTAGAGCTTATCTCATATGCATAGGCAGAGGGCCTCCGAGCACCAGGCCAAGCCAGGTTCGGACGAGCTTTTTCTTCTATCGACCATATCTTCATCTTGCGTTGTCTCATTGATTGGGCAAAGGCAAGGAAGAAGAGGCTTTATTGTTTCTTTGTGGACTTCCGCAAGGCTTTTGATATAGATCCACGTGAGAGGCTGTTCGAGTGCCTAGTGAGCCTTCGGATCCCGACAGAGATGATATGGGCAATCTACACTCTCTATGAGAAGGTGTTTGGTCAAGTTTGATGTCCTAGAGGTTTATCAGAGCCCATTGCTAGCACCATTGGTGTTAAGCAAGGCTGTCCCCTCTCCCCGACACTTTTTGGGCTTTAGATTGATGAGATCTCCGATTACATACTACGAGTAGGCAGCGAGAGGAGCCACCTTTTCAGTACGACTCATACTCACCTTTCTATCACCTCTCTCGCAGCAAGAGGAATCTGATGAGCAAACAAGACATATGGAGGCTCTACATGAGGAGAGTATGGAGGTCACCCGGTTTAGAGTGGAGGATGTCAAACTACAGAGACCAGCTTCTCACCATTATGTCAGATGGGTTCATACAAATACCACGCTATATGGACATCTATATGCCACAGAGTTCATGAGTAGCAAATGGCAAACTCAAGGTCGCATCACATAGATTGGAGATCGAGAGTGGGAGACATAGTGGGGTCTCGAGAGTAGAGCAGATCTGCAAACTATGTAGAGAGGAGGTGGAGAGTGAGGAGCATTTCCTATGTCGATGCAGAGCATACACTCATATTACAGAGACAGATATGAGACTTTGTTCAAAGGACAGCCCACCCTACGAGAGATTATGGACTCCGGAGATCAAAGACAATTAGGATGTTTCTTGATAGAGATTCATAGGCATGGAGATGCACTCTTACCACTGAGATGCACAGCTACATGGGTGGAGAGGAGACAGCTACAACTCACTGATTTATTCAAGAGGTCCCGAGTCCCCTCCCCACCTGATCCCAGCAAGGACTCACACTACAGCAGGCTAAGGTGAGTCGAGCTAGATGACGACCATGAGTCTCAGCGCTCAGAGGAATGAGGCTATACCATCGCAAGATAGAGGAGATTCGAGCATGACATCTCGAGGAGACTGTGAAGCGAGTAGCCCTGATGAGAGGAGATCTTATAGCTTTCATACAGAAAGCTCTAGCACTGGCTCCACCTGTGAATCACATCCTCCACCCCTCCATTACCACTAGATGGAGGTAGTACATGGATGCATCTTCATGATTGTATTTCCCTTAGCATATAGACATGCATATACCCCCAGAGATAGGGCTCCATCAGCCTAGTATTTTACCACACATGTTGGAGACTAGATTGTATTAACTTTTTATGATCTTGCTTTAGTTTTGTGACACTCGGATGACATCCACATCATGTATCTTATGTTTTGTCTCATAGGCCGACTTTGGCTTGTCATAGACGTAAAAATACTTTCTTCTTCTTCTTCTTCTTCTTCTTCTTCTTCTTCTTCTTCTTCTTCTTCTTCTTCCTCTTCTTCTCTCTCTCTCTCTCTCTCTCTCTCTCTCTCTCTCTCTCTCTCTCTCTCTCTCTCTCTCTCTCTCTCTCTCTCTCTCTCTCTCTCTCTCTCTCTCTCTCTCTGTGTGTGTGTGTGTGTGTCTCTGTGTGTGTCTCTGTCTGTCCGTCTGTTTGTCTGTCTATGGTTTTCCTCTATCTTCAACCGAGTTTCTTTCCCATGATCAGTTTGTTGCTATTTTTCCATGTCGTTGAGCTCAACTTTGCTGTCTTCAATGTTTTAGACTTGTTTTTGCTGCTTGTGAATAGCAGGATTGTCTACATTGGGATGCCAATGGACTTCTTTGACAGACTACTAATTATCTCAACATGACCTTGAAATTCGTCAGCTCTGTTGAAATGTCAGATGACGCAAAGATGCTTCTAACAAAGATAGGGTATGAAGCTGTGATATGGCTGTATGGAGTTTTTATGATGGATAATCAACATCTGTTTATGAAATTCTAGAAGTAAAGGATGGTTCAGCCATGATAGAGTGATGGGCAGGAGTTGAGAATCACACCTCCCATAGATTAACAGGTTCGTTTATTCTTCATGGGGTTTGTTGTTATTGTTAGAACAGAGCCAGGCTTTCATGCAAACGGTTATGGGATGTGCAGAGTTTGTAGCTCTTGCATTGAATATTAGGCTGGGCATTAGTCGCTGAAGAATAGAATAGAAGGTGATGCTTACAGTTTAACTGGTTGCTGTCTGTCTGTTCTGTAAAATCCTTCATAGTTTTTGGAATTTTCTCTGATCTTGCGAAGTGAAGCATGAGGAAGAGCAGGCAAACTGGTTTAGGATTCTGAATGTCTTGTCAGACATGATCACAGCAGGCAGTCATTTTCTGATGTTTGCAGATGGAGACTTTTGTCACCACCGTGGTGGTCCATTCCTTCTTCCTCAATGCAAGAGTTTGTAGCGATTGCATTGAATATTAGGCTGGGCATTAGTCGCTGAAGAATAGAATAGAAGGTGATGCTTACAGTTTAACTGGTTGCTGTCTGTCTGTTCTGTAAAATCCTTCATAATTTTTGCAATTTTCTCTGATCTTGCGAAGTGAAGCATGAGGAAAAGCAGGCAAACTGGTTTAGGATTCTGAATGTCTTGTCAGACATGATCACAGCAGGCACTCATTTCCTGATGTTTGCAGATGGAGACTTTTGTCACCACCGTGGTGGTCCATTTCTTCTTCCTCATTCTTGTGGGATACACCAAATTCATATTGCCACATTATTCTTAAAGACAAGACTATCATTGATGCACGCGCATGGATTCATTGCAGAATTTGTAGCAATTCCTGATATGCTTGGCCAGCATGGAATGGAAGTTATAATTTCTAAATGGTCCCTGAGACAGAATGGGACTCCGCTACATTCTCTACATCCTCCACCCCCTATTCCTCCTCAATCTCAATCCTCATGGGTCCTCCGAGCTGCCTCTTGTTCCTTCCCTTCCCTCTTGCACTATGTGGATCTTCCTGGTTCTTCTTTCTCTCCAAGTTATGGTATCTTCGTGATAAGTCAGTAAGCTCTCCCTTCTTCCTAGTGATATCTTATCATTTTAGCTCAAAGCATGGTCCTCCTCTCCATTATTCATCATCTTACCTCCCAAGGTGACCTATCATCTCTAATTGTTGGTGAGTATAGACAATCTTTTTACCTTCCTCAGTGACTTATCACTTATCTCTAATTGTTGATGAGTGCAGAAATTCTTCTCATCCCTCTCCTATGTGCAATATGCGTACCTTCAATTTCTCATCCCAATGTCAGCTTCTCTTCTATTACACCTCCTTAAGGAGAGCTAACATGATGAATCTTCCACACTCTCCTTGCTGTTCTATACCTCAACATGGACCTTTGATTCAGTGTGGTTGTAGAATCTTGAAGGTCATGGTGCTGTTTTTTTTTAGGGTTGAGGACAAGATTTGAAAAGAAAACTCGGACACATCAAATGGAAGTGGCAAAGTAAGATTTCTGATGAAGGACAAATGGTTTGCAGAACAGGTTTCACTCCAAGGAAATCAGACTTTAATGAGGCATTAGGAAACAAGGAACTCTTGCAAGCTATTGGCCTCCTTAACCCTCACTTTCTTTGTCATAGTCATCGTCATTTTGATCCTTTGCTTCGACCCCTCACATCTATTGCATCCCTATCAAGGTTGTCACACTATCCTCCTACGGTGCTATTCTTGGGGGCTACATCTACTTCAACTATGACATCTTCATCCTTTGCTTCACCACCCTTTCATCCTATGATGTGGTAGTATTCCTAGTGGCTGCATCTACTTCATCTACTATAGGGTTAGAATCATCACTATCTCTCTATGAAGTTCAGCTTTCTGAGATGGAGAGCCCTTTAGTGAGGGGATTGTATGCTATGGACACTCAATTATACTTGTTGCACTTGCAAGTGGTACCGGTGTACTTTAAGCTACAACACTTTGTACTTCAAGGTACGATACTTTGTACTTCAAGGTATGTATTTTGTGCATTCAAGGTACTTGCTACTAGAAAAAGGGGAACAGTATGGTACTTAACTCGGCGCCATGGAGCCTAGTTGCTGGAAGGGGCACCAAGACTCTCAAGGGGACAACAAGGGCGCCAAGATGCCCAAATTCACCTAGAGGAAAAATTAGCCCAAGGGACAAGTGGGCCAAGGTTGGAAACAATGTCATTTATGAATCTGATAACTAGATTAGGTGATCACTATCAATTTGTGCTTCAAGAGCAAGAAAAAGCGATATAATAAAAAAGATCGCAAATTTTAGCGATTGAAGTTTTTGGATGCTTTTTGCATATATGATTTTGCTTTTGGAAGAAAGATTGCAGTTGATTACTCTCACAAAGCAAGAATAATGAAACCAAAAGCTGATCGTAAACGACTAATTTGTGCATGATGTTTTATGCTTTTCAAATCTATCGCATGCTTTTAAAAAATCTAGCCTAGCTTTTTTACGTGTTGGTGCATTTTGCCCAAGCCTACATGCTTGATATGCTTGATATTATCCTCATTTGTAAGTCACATGAGTAGTCATGTGAACACCTCTTGTAAAAGAGTACATTTTATCTCTTGTAAATGGAAAAAGAAAAAAGTAAAAGGATGGCTTACCTCATCCATGATGTAAAAGCAAATTCATGGCTCCAACTACCAAAATCACGAATTTTTGAGCTGAGGGAATCTCTCCTAACTTTGGGGATCACTTTTAGGTGGAGCCATTCGAATTCAAATTCAAAACTCCCTCCAAGAATAGCTATAAAAGGAGCAAGAAGGAAGAGGCGATTAGTAAGCCTTGTACGTGACCACTTCATGTCATTTTGTAGAGATTGAAGAGCTTACTCCATAGCTCTATCATTCTACTCCCATTGGGCAAAGATTCATTGCCAATGTGGTTGTAATCATATGTGATTCTATACATTTATTATCATCTACCTCTCTGTTTTGTTCTCTGCTATACTCACTCAGAGCAGTAACTTCAGAAGGTCATATCTCGAGTTTTACTGAACCTTTTTCAGTGTTTTAAAGTGCGTTGGATAGCTCTCACTGTCTAGTTTCTACATATAAAGTTTCAAGGTCATTGGATTTATACTTTTGGAGATATCTGCATTTTACTGCTTACTGGTCTATCTCTGTAGAGCCCCAAGAATTGTGGGAATGTTCCAGAACTTGATGAAACTTGTTCTCAGTGCTCAGTCCATCATTTGAAGTGTTTTAACTTGGAATAGGAAGCTTGCTAAGTCTATTTGCTATGCCCAAAAGGAATTTTTCTAATTCCTTCCAGGTTGAGAGCACTGTTCATTTTTTCCAGCAGGTGTATGTCCAAAAATAGCAAGTTTTGGGAGCTAGTCATTTCGCAACTTGTCGGTCTTGACTTAAACTTTTGGGATACATGTTCCAAAGTACTTGGCTGATATTTTGGTGGATTTAGGAAGCTCAAAGGGTCTACTAATCAACTCTGAAGTCTCAGTTGGCTGGTGTGAAGCTGGTTGTAGCGGCACCTACTCATCTTTGGATTGCATCCACCATCTCTCTTCACAGTGGTATCAGAGCATAGTCAAGCAACATGGGAGATGGATTTCCATCAACAATTGACAAATTGGATCGAAACAACTATCCGGCATGGTCTCTAAGGATGGAGGCTTACCTTCAAGGGAGGAATCTATATGGATTCATATCCGGGGATGAAGCAATGCCAACCATGAGGAACAAAGGGCAACCATCACATGAAGAAGTGGAAGGACTTTCGAATTGGTGTTCGAAGGATGCACTTGCAAGGTCCTATATTCTAAACTCAATCTCTGATTTTCTTTTATCTCATGTCAAGGGATGCAAGACATCAAGAGAAACCTGGAATGCACTTGCTTCTTTCTTCTCTTCCAACACTCGAGCAAGGAAGAACCAATTGTGGATGGAGTTCACAACAATGAAGAAAAGCCCGAAGCAAAATGTGACTGATTATGTCACAAAGATGAAGGAGATTTCCGACCAACTTGGAAGCATTGGAGAGGTAATTGAAGAGGAGCAAATCATAAGACAAATCATGAATGGAATCAAAGCAGACGACAAGTGGGAGTCATTCACAACAGCCATGGATTTATACATGGATATGCATGTACCCGACCTCAACACACTCATGGGCCAACTCTTCACTCATGAAGCAAAGATTAGCAAAGGTGGTGAGTCCTCAAGAGGTAATCAAACTTCTGCCTTATATTCTGATAAAGCTAAGGTCAAGGACAAGTCAAAGAATAGGAAGAATGAAGATGAAGGAAGCTCTTTCCAAGCAAACTTTGCAGGTAGAGGACGAGCTAGAGGAAGAGGCAGAAGTGGAAAGCAAGGCAGGGGGAGATTCCAATCATCTCAACCTTGCAACATATGTGGCTTATCTAACCATACTACTGAAGAATGTTTCAGGAACCCGAGGAACTCAAGAGGAAGAGGATTCAATAGAGGTGGCTATGGATCAAATAGAGGCAGGTACAATGGAGGCTACAACAACAACTACTACAACAACAATTACAACAACAACAACAACTATCAAAGTGGCCATAGAGGAAGAAGAGATTACAATAACTATGCAGAGGACCAAAGTCAAGAAGATTCATTATTGATTATGAATCTATCAACGAAGAAGGGTAAGGATGATGATCACATATTTTACATTGATTCGGGATGCTCGAACCATGTAGCAGGAAATGTGGCTTTACTTTCTGATTTGGAAGATCCTCATAACAAGCATGAAGTGCAGACAGGAGATGACACAAAGCACTCAATGGAGAAGATAGGTAATGTGAAGACATCAGATGGGAATATGAACCTCTTAAGCAAAGTCTTGTATGTCCCTACAATTACCAAAAATTTAATAAGTGTTGGACAGATTGTTGAAAAAGGATTGCAGGTTAGATTCAATCGATTTGGAGCATATGTTGAAGACCCAAGGCAAGGCTTTCGAAGGATTGCCAAAGGAGAAAAGACAGGAAGGCTTTTCACTTTTGAAGTGGAAGATACAAAGAACATAGCTTTGTTTAGCTATGGATCTCAAACTCTAACAGAGTTGGAGATATGGCACAAAAGGCTTGCTCACATTGGTGAGAGGACACTCAAACAGATTTGCAGGGACCAAAGTGTACTTGGTTTGCCTAATATCACAAGGCAACACATGATTTATAAGTGTGAAGCTTGTCAACTCGGCAAGGCTCATAGACAACCTTTCAATAAGAAAGGATATATGTATCAAAATCCTTTGGATCTAGTGCACACGGATGTGTGGGGTCCAAGTAAGGAGCCATCTATATCAGGCTCAAGATATTATGTGTCTTTCATAGATGATTGTAGCAGGTGGACCATTCTGTTTTTCATGAAGCACAAGGATGAAGTGTTTAATTGCTTTAAGAAGTATATTGCTCTTGTTGAAAATCAAACAGGTAGGACTTTGAAAAGACTCAGATCAGATGGTGGAGGAGAATACTTCTCTTCTGAATTTGATGTCTTCTTGCATGAAAGAGGCATTAAAAGGGAAGTCACTACAAGGTATACACCTGAACTCAATGGTGTAGCAGAGAGGAGGAATAGAGCTATCGTCGAAGCTGCAAGGTCCATGCTCAACGAAAAGGGATTGCCGAACTACCTATGGGCAGAGGCTGTGTCGACAGCCACATATCTCATAAATAGACTTCCATCTAAGTCACTAGATGGAACCACTCCATATGAAGTGTGGAATGGAAGAAGACCTAGTCTAGAGCATTGTAAAATCTTTGGATGCTTAGCCTATGCTCACATTCCTTCTCAAGTAAGAGGGAAATTGGATCCCAAGGCAGAGAAGTGTGTATTCATTGGTTATGATCAAAACCAAAAAGGATATAGATTGTACAATCCAACCAATAAAGGATTTTCTGTGAGTAGAGATGTAATTTTTTATGAAAACAAATCATGGTTTGATGATGACAGGAAAGTGAAGCTGCCATATGACTTGGATGAAGATTTTCCATCACTTCAACCAAAGGAGACAAAGCAGATTGAAGAAAGTGATTCGGAGATTGACCTAGAAGACTTGGAAAGACTAAAGCTATGGAAGAACAAAGGTAAAGCAAAGATGCAGGATGCTACATATGGACCCGAGAGCTCACATCAACCACTTAGAAGGTCTTCGAGGGAGAAGAAGAGACCAGAGAGGTTTGGTTATGATACTTCTTTGGTCACCAAGCACTCAATCTACATTGCAAAGGATTCAACCAATGAAGAACCTACCACATTTGAAGAAGCACAAAGCAAGAAAGCTTGGAGAGATGCAATGGATGAAGAAATGGAAGCCTTGAAGGAGAATGACACTTGGGAGCTTGTACCTAACAAGCCATCTATGAAGATAATCGGATCTCGATGGATATACAAAATCAAGAAGAATCCAGATGGAAGTATAAATAGACACAAAGCAAGGTTAGTTGCTAAAGGGTTTGCTCAAACCCATGGTATTGATTATGAGGAGACTTTCTCTCCTGTTGCAAAAATGCCTACAATTAGGGCTCTCATAAGTCTTGCTGCATCTAGAAATTGGAATCTTTATCAACTTGATGTAAAGAATGCTTTCTTGAATGGATGGATTTCTGAGGAAGTGTATATGGCACAACCTCCTGGATATGAGGATGCACATCATCCTAACTATGTATGCAAACTAAAGAAAGCTTTGTATGGATTGAAGCAAGCTCCAAGAGCTTGGAATTTCAGATTGGTTACTTATTTGCAGGACCAAGGATTCAAAGCTAGCAAGGCGGATACCTCTTTGTTCATAAAGAGGAATGGATCTGAAGTGATCTATTTATGTGTGTATGTTGATGATATTATTATCACAGGCAATGATCTTGAAGGAATCAAACAGGTAAAGAGTCAAATGAAGGAGGAGTTCAAAATAAGTGACCTCGGACCACTCACTTATTTTCTTGGATTGGAGTTGATCTACACAGATTCAGGTATATACATCACACAAAGGAAGTATGTCCATGACATGCTCGTCAAGTTCAAGATGGAAAATACAAAGTGTGCAGGTACACCTATGGAGCAAAATCATAAGCTTAGTGCTTATGAAGGAGAGCCAATTGAAGACATCACAAGCTATCAAAGCTTGGTTGGAAGTTTGAACTATGCAACACTCACAAGGGTGGATATATGCTATAGTGTTAGCATATTGAGTCAGTTTATGCATAAGCCGAGAAGACCACATATGGAAGCGGCCAAGCGAGTCCTCAAGTACCTAAAGGGGACCATGAATGAAGGTTTGTTTTATTCATATACTTCAGATATTGAGCTAAAGGTCTACTCAGATGCAGATTGGGCCGGATCTAAAGATGATAGAAGAAGCACATCAGGGTATATATCATTTGCAGGTTCAAAAATCATTTCTTGGTCATCGAAGAAGCAACCAACCGTGGCATTATCTTCTACTGAAGCAGAATATAGAGGTTTGGCTAATGCAACTCAAGAAATCATGTGGTTAAAATCTTTGTACACAGATCTTGGACTTCATTCTTCAACACCTCACATTTTTGGTGACAACACAAGCTCACTACATCTAGCAGCTAATCCGGTATACCATGCTAGAACCAAGCATATTGAAGTCCACTACCATTATGTAAGGGAGAAGCTATTGAGCAAGGATATTCAACTATCCTATGTCTCTACAGATATGCAATGTGCAGACATGTTGACGAAAGCTCTTGATGGTACGAAGTTAAGTAGATTCAAGTTGATGATTGGCTTGCAGGAAATCAAGGACAATTGAAGACTTATTTGGAGGCCAAGCATGTTAGGCTTGAGGGGGAGCTGTTGGTGCATTTTGCCCAAGCCTACATGCTTGATATGCTTGATATTATCCTCATTTGTAAGTCACATGAGTAGTCATGTGAACACCTCTTGTAAAAGAGTACATTTTATCTCTTGTAAATGGAAAAAGAAAAAAGTAAAAGGATGGCTTACCTCATCCATGATGTAAAAGCAAATTCATGGCTCCAACTACCAAAATCACGAATTTTTGAGCTGAGGGAATCTCTCCTAACTTTGGGGATCACTTTTAGGTGGAGCCATTCGAATTCAAATTCAAAACTCCCTCCAAGAATAGCTATAAAAGGAGCAAGAAGGAAGAGGCGATTAGTAAGCCTTGTACGTGACCACTTCATGTCATTTTGTAGAGATTGAAGAGCTTACTCCATAGCTCTATCATTCTACTCCCATTGGGCAAAGATTCATTGCCAATGTGGTTGTAATCATATGTGATTCTATACATTTATTATCATCTACCTCTCTGTTTTGTTCTCTGCTATACTCACTCAGAGCAGTAACTTCAGAAGGTCATATCTCGAGTTTTACTGAACCTTTTTCAGTGTTTTAAAGTGCGTTGGATAGCTCTCACTGTCTAGTTTCTACATATAAAGTTTCAAGGTCATTGGATTTATACTTTTGGAGATATCTGCATTTTACTGCTTACTGGTCTATCTCTGCAGAGCCCCAAGAATTGTGGGAATGTTCCAGAACTTGATGAAACTTGTTCTCAGTGCTCAGTCCATCATTTGAAGTGTTTTAACTTGGAATAGGAAGCTTGCTAAGTCTATTTGCTATGCCCAAAAGGAATTTTTCTAATTCCTTCCAGGTTGAGAGCACTGTTCATTTTTTCCAGCAGGTGTATGTCCAAAAATAGCAAGTTTTGGGAGCTAGTCATTTCGCAACTTGTCGGTCTTGACTTAAACTTTTGGGATACATGTTCCAAAGTACTTGGCTGATATTTTGGTGGATTTAGGAAGCTCAAAGGGTCTACTAATCAACTCTGAAGTCTCAGTTGGCTGGTGTGAAGCTGGTTGTAGCGGCACCTACTCATCTTTGGATTGCATCCACCATCTCTCTTCACATTACGGACTCATCGTGGGGCAGCAATTACTACTGAAAGAGGCTCTTGGGTCATTTCAAGGAATTATCTTCTCAAGCTCAGGCAAGTGCTCAACGCAAGCTTTGGAGGAAATCAAGGAGGTCCTTTACAAAGAGGAATTTGGAGAGGTGTGCTCTACAAAGTCTACTTCATCTTCTAGGAAGAACCTCTGTTCCTATTTCTGTTCAATAGGAGGTTAATGAAGAAGAAGGAACCACTTCATCATAAGAAGTCAATAGTACTACTATGAGATTATTTCCTACAGAAGAGCAATCCAGATGGGATTCAAGGGATGCACAAGAACTTTCATATATTGCTACAATCAAGATTACTTCCTACAGAAGAGCAATCTAGATGGGATTCAAGGGATACACAAGCACTTACATATATTGCTATGGGAGTGAAGAGGCATATTATATTCCAATTCAGTTCATGTAGAGCCTCTCATCAAGCTTGATTGAAGTTAGAGAATCTCTATCGGAGCAGAAACGTGTTAAGAAAGCTAATCTAAGGAGACGGCTAGCTGACACAAGGATGCAAGTTGGTGAGTCAATTTAGTCACATATTTTGAAGCTCAAAGACTTATGACATCAGTTACTCAATATTAAAGTAAATATTTCAGATGAGGAGATGGTAAATACACTTCTAAACTCACTCCATCTTCGTTTCATGCATTTGTTACTTTTTAATCTCTTTCTACAAGAGATAGAGAACTTTCATTTGAAGAGTTGTAGTTCCTATTACTTCAACATGAAGATCAACAAAAGTGTATGGAAGAGAATGATGAAGCCATGTTATCATCATCGAAGGGAAAGAAGAAAAAAGAGATAAAGAAGGAGAAGAGGAGTCAACAATCTAAGAAAGAAAGTAAGTCTTCTAAGCCTAAGTCTTCTAGTCCTTCTCCTAATGCTTCCTCTACACCCAAAGAAAAGTCTTTTACTACATGTGATTCAAAGAAAGGAGTATGCCATTACTCTAAGAAACCAGGTCATTACATAGCAGAATGCTAAACGAGGATTTTTAATGAGAAGAAGAAAGCATCGAGTAATAATGTTGAAGATGATTCAAAACCTAAAACTTCAAAGGAAAAATCTTATGCATGCATTACTATTGAAGAAGTAGCTTTTAATCAGGAAGCATCAAATGCAATCTCAGATAATCCTTGGATTTTTTTATTCTAGAGCTATTAAGCATATGGCAAGTTGCAAAAAGGTATTTTCTTCCCTTTTTAACTCTTTAGGTAGAAGAGTGACCATTGCAGATGCTCATGATTTGGATGTTTTAGGTGTTTCCAAAGTAAACCTTAGGTAAAGAGCAGGTGGAAATTTCACAATTTCCAATGTTCTTTATGTTCCAGATATGAATTAGATTTTTCTCTCTATCTCTACTTTCTTGTTAGATGGTTATAAAGTTGTCTTTAAGAAAGATTCATGTCGGATCCTCTCATCTGATGAGAAGTATTGTCTTCTTCAAGGTGAAAACAAAAGTGGCATGTTTGTGTTGTCCAAAATAAGTCATGCTAATGTTACTAGGTCTACAACACCTAAGGAGAACATAAAGTTATGGCATGTTAGATTTTTATCATCTGAGTTACAGAGCTCTCAAACACATCAAAGATCAAGGTATGGTGGAGAGTTTGCCTACTTTTGCTTTACAAGATGCTACGGAGTCATGTGAAGGATGTCTTGAAGGAAAGCTTCATAAACTTCCTTTCAATAAGCATGAATACATCACGGCCACAAGGAAGTTGCAGATCATACATTCATATGTGAATGGTCCATTGAGAACAGATTCGATTCAAGGTTTCAGGTCCTTTGTTACTTTTATTGATGATTTCTCAAGATATTCACGGATTTACAGTCTTAATGTGAAGTCAAAGGTTTTTCCTACTTTAAGAAGCTAGTACATATCCAAAGTACTTCACATGTTCAATATGCACGGTGGAAAGTCATTGAGTACACCTTTACCCACATATGTGAAATTGAGCAAGGATGATTGCCCCAAATCAAATGAGGAAAAGGAATTCATGACCAAAATTCCCTATCAGTCTGCTGTTGGTAGTCTCATGTATGTTATGGTAGCTACAAGACCAGACATTGCATTTGCAGTGGAAGTTGAGGAAATATATGTTTAATCTTGGCAAGAAACATTGGGAAGCGGTCAAGATGATTTTAAGATATCTGAGTGGCACTAAGGACAAGTGTCTATGCTTAGGTAGAGGGAAAGCTTCCATTATTGGTTACACAGATTCTGACTATGTTGATTGTGTAGACAATTGTAAGTCTACATCAGGGTACATTTTTCATGTTGCTGGAGGTGCTATCTCTTGGAGATCTCGTCTTCAAGAATGTACAGTTGTTTCCACCACAGAAGCATAGTATGTTGTAGCAAGTGAGGCATGTAAGGAAGTGTTGTGGCTTTCTCGTTTTGCTTGTGATATGGGTTTACCTGAGCATGTACCTCGTTTGCTCAGTGATAGTTAGAGTGCCATTGCTCTGGCTAAGAATCCGGTCTATCGTGCAAAGATGAAGCACATTGAGGTGAGGAATCACTTCATTCGAGATTGCTTAGCCATTGAGCGCATTGTTCTTGAGAAGGTTCACACTCGAGATAATGCTACAGATGCTTTGACTAAAGCTCCACCATAGGATAGCTTTTGACACTATTGTCACCTGATGGGGGTTACTTGATTCATGATCTTACACAGTCACTTGTATACTGTGTAACCTGCCCATCAGGTGGGAGGTATAGTTTGTATACTTACGCTCAGGTATTCTTTATCATTCTTTATTTTTTCTCCTCGTAGTTACTTTGTCCATATTGGCCTTTAGTGGAGATTTTTATCGTTAGTGTCCATGTGAAAGACCAAATGGTCACTAGACACTTCTTTGTATATGTTCTTTAATAAAACATATAGTGACCACGTCAATCACAGATTGTAAGTTTGACCGCATTTTGTAAGACCTAAGAAGTCTATCTTCGTGCTTCCTATGTACTGTGTTTTCTGTGTATTCTGCAGTCTCTGTGCGGAGTACCGTGTGCGGCCTTAGGAGGTCCGTTTTCTACTCCAAAGATATCGTCATGGAGCTCTCGATAAAGAGAGCGCACCGTGGTGCATCGCCATCGAATCCCTTCAACCAACTCATCTTTGCACTTATTCCATAACCTCTTCAAACACAACATAAGCTATTGCAAATCGTGTAGTACAAAAGATATGAAGTTCTTTATTGGGAGATTTTGAATGAAAGAGCAAATATGAAAATTGATGCTCTTGAGCAAATTTGACCACATGATTTGCATCTAAAAACTTTGTTTAATGAAAGATAATCTACCTATATCTTTCAATAATAGATTGAGTGTATGAGATGTACATGAAACCCAAGTAATGCCTTCATACTTTTTTTGTATTATAATTCCAAAACTTCAAATATTAGATGCATTATCAATATCACAGTGACATCAATATCACAGTGACATTCTTCGGACCACCCACATGAGATATAGTGTGTTCATACATCTTTACAAGAAAAGCTGAACTTTTCTCCATAAGAGAAGTATCAACTGCTTCTAAAACCATGCTTCCCTTTGGACATATAACCATGACATTAATCAATGGATTCTTTTAAAAACCTTTCCATCCCTTTACTGCTATTGTGCATCCATACATAGGTACATAATCGAGCATTGTTCATTTAAAATAGCTTCAGTATTGTTCTCCACTTTATCTACATACTTTGTTTGCATGCTATCATAATCTGGCATGGTGAATCCTTTCCCTGCAGTCGACATCAAATCATCTTTGAAAATAGGATTACAAATAACATTGAAAGGAATCCCACATGCTAAAAATGTTTGAGTCCATATAAGATGAATATCAAGAAAATCTTGCTTTTCAAAAGCTACAGGGATTATGTTCTATGATTTAGTACAAATAAAGCATGGTGGCACATTATTAGATCCATTGTTTCTACTAGATTCGCTTGTTCCACTCTTCCTTGATGTATCTAGAGAAAATGGAGTAGATATTTCCTGATTATGCTCGAAAATAATTTGTGACACTTGAGTAGAAATATCACGAGCATCCTCTGTTGTGATTGATACATCTAGTCATTCTTGCTCTTCACTTACACTAATTCAAAAGTATTGTGAACTACTCATGTTTTTTATTCTTTTTTATGTGATACCTTTGGATTTATATTTGTTTGATTTAGCATAAAAAGTGCCTATGTATAGGGAAACAATTCATATCAAAGCTACTTGAGGGACAAATAGTGTAACATGTTTACAACATGAGTTCTTCTACCTCGTTTTCATTTGTATCTGCATGAGTGTATCTCCATTTTATATCTAAGAGACACTCCATTTCCATTTTATTTCCATTTTATATTGTATCTCATTGTATTTGGGTACCTTGCCATTTGTTTCTACCATTGTATTCATTCTCCTTCAAGGGGAATTACCCACATATGATGTACTTTGGAGAGCCCCCCTCCAAATCTATATAAGGAGGGCATCTCCCCCACTTTGTACTTGGTTAGAAGCTTGAAGAGCCAATGCCATGCTCTTGGGAAGCTCATTTCTAATCCATGTGAGTTTACCCATTTTCTTGTCTACTCACTTTGAGTCTCTCACACTCTTTCATTTTGTGAGTACAATCCTCTTTTTGTTTTGCTTCCACATGTGTACGCTCTACATGGTATTAGAGCACTAGGTGGAGGACTTGGTGGTGCATTTGTGATCATTTTGGCAATACTGTTACTCAACTTTTGGTGATTTGCTTTCTTGTCATTGAGAGAATCCTTTTGCCATCAATTTTTTTACTCTTGGGCCTCAATTTGCCCATTTTTCCACTCTTTCACTCTTCCTCTTCTTCCTTTTCTACAGCCTTTACTACCATTTTCCCTCAATTCTACCCTTTTGGAATTCTTTGATGATTTGTGCTCAGTTTTATGGTATGAAGCATTGAGTTTGCATCTCATCTATTTTAAAGTGTTTATAAACACTCTTTGATACCATCATGGTGTATACAAGTACTCCTATAGTTTCCTTGAATTATCTCTTCAAGATGGTGGTTGTAGATCTTCATATGTTGAAGTGTTTATAAACATTATAGATTCCAAATTGGTTGTATCTTATTAAGCTTGGGGGTGGGTGCATCTTCAAATTATAATGCCATCATTAGTCATTATGTAGAATAACCCTAACTCATTTCCACTCTCTGTTTTCTCTCTATAATCAATATGCACTATTCAATACTCAACAATACAGCAATCCTTCGAACATGATATAATTATAGAGTCGATATCTTCATTGTTTGTCAATGGAGGGATTTGCAATAGTGTTTACACACATTTTGTCAGTCCTTGAGTAGACAGAGTGCATCTGGGTTGTTGATGTATGAAACATCACAAGAACGAAGCTAATGTGATATTATGAAACCTCTATAATCACCATTAACTTAGAAAAGATTCAAAATTTCAAATCTTTAACACTTTCCATAGTAAATGTACATGTTTACTCTTTGTGAAGTTGTGACTTTTCTTCTAGCTTCAATTCTTCTATGATTCGACTTGAACCTTAAGGATTCTTGTGCTCAATGATTAATAAAGTTCTTAAATATAGTAAGCAACACATTCCAAGCAAAAATTTCAAGTAATTACTTGCAAATAACTTGAAATGTCTTCAGAAGTTACACTATCTGAAATCAAAAAATTGCCTTCATAGATTTGACATGCCTTCACTATTAAGATTATTGCTCTGATCACACATCCCATTTTGCAAAGCTATTTTGGCTGATTGTAGCTAAGGATGATAGCTTTAAAATGATCTATCACCCATCAAAAACTTTACACCATACTCTGAGATTCAATGAAATTTGCACCAGAAAACTCATAACTTCCAACTAACATTCATATAGTTATGAAATGACTTAGATTTCTTCACACAAGGAGAGCTAACTCAAATCCTTTTATACAAACATGTGTTTGCTACTAGAGAAGATTTGTACAAAATGGCTTGGCCTCATTCTGCTCATAGCCATAGAAAGATCTGTATCTTATGAATGATCTCTCACCACTATCTCTCTCAAAAAATACCCCGACCGCCTATCTACTATCTTAGGCCTTACAATCGAGTTCATATATCTTTCTTTCTCTCAAATTAACTTGTATACATTTGTTCAATATGCTCCTATTTCTCAAACTCATATTTTTTACAGTTCTAGACTAATTTCATCACTATATTACATGTGTGAATTTTTCCCTTCACATGGGCATGATTTTTTGAGTGTCCGAATTCCATAGCTCTTTTGTCCTTCTTCTTTCCACTTATGTCTTCATGTCTTTATGCTTAATTAGTGTGAAGCCCCAACAGATCTCCCTCCTTCACTAATTAACATTTTTTGTCTCTTCATACAATCTCCTTCTCTTTTATTCTTGCCATTCCTTTGAATCTACTTGTCTTCACTCCATCCGAGCTTTTTGTCATGATATCTGCTATCTGATCCTTTGTAGGAGTATATGTTAGATATGCTCAATACTCCACCCTCATATGACCACAAATGATCCATGGTGCTCTAAGTTGTAAGACCCCCATTATGAGGAGAAGCCATTATGAGAGCCCGGACATTTGTGGAACCCTAACTTCCAAGTTAGATGAACTCTATGTGTGACCATTGATGGTTGTAGATGATCTTTGTGAGCCTAGCCGTTAGGTTAGGTGGTGCATAAACTTCCAGGCCATTGGGTTGCCATTTAAGGTGAAAATAAAGGCCATGTGGCATCACATAGTTTCCCCATAGACCCTTAATGGTAGGACTTCTGGTCATGGAGATATTATCAAATCGTATATTTTACTGACTATTTTGTATCTCCCGACTACATTTATCTATATCGAACCACCTTATAAAAGCTATATAAGTAGGGCCAGGTTGAGATTTACATAGCATTGCACACTAGTAAGCCCTTCATCTAGAGTGTGTCTAAATTGCCATCTAAGCTCCACATTGGGAGCGCATGAGTGGACAGCACCATCATTCTAATTGCATTACGCTTGGCAATTTGAGAATTTGAGTTCTCTATCTCTCAATCTGTGTCTATCTTTGTCTGTGTTTTTTCTCTCAACTCTGTCTACAGGTCTATTCCGCTGTGCCATTATTTTCTTACATGGTATCAGAGGTCAAGAGGCTCTGAGTGGTGCAGAAGCAGAAACGCAAAGGTTGCAGAGGTTTGAGCAACAAAAGACAGAAGATGTCAAGAGGCACGTCATCATCTACGACCGGGAGTCAAGGTGGTTCATCAACAGGAGTAGGTGGTGCACAAGCAGGAGTAGCAATGATGTCCGGCATCTCAACATTGCGGATACGGCCACCAGCCTTCACAGAAGGTAAACTTGATGGTACAAACTACACCCCGCGGAAGCTCAAAATCACTTCTATTCTTGATTTGTATGAGCTTTTGGAGACTATTCTTGGGAATGATCATGAGCCCCAAGAAAGACCTGATCCAAATAATCTTGTTCGAGTGATTCCTCTTGATGCTGATCTTCTACGTGCTTGGAAACATAGAAATGCACATGCACTCTGTGCTCTAGTTACAAGTACTTCTGATAGTGTTCTGACTCTCATTCAGCATACTACGAAGGCATGTGAAGCATGGAACATATTGAGATTCAGAACTTGGAGAATCATCTTACAGTAGAACACTTTGTTGATGGGGAGACTACAGAGGTGTTTATCACTCACATAAAGAATCTACGAGATCAAATGGCGGGAGCATGTGTTCAAAAGTCAACTGAGGAGCTAGCTCGTCATTGTCTTCGAATTTGTCCACCTAAGTTTGATGGTTTGGTAACTGCTCTTAACACTCAAATCATACCTCAACCACTAACTTTTGAAGAATTTAGTGCCTTACTCATGGAGGAGGAGTTGTGGCTCAAGGCAAGGAGTGGTGGTAGCAAAGGAGATGCTGCATTCACGGCAAATGCCAAAGGAGGCAATGCAGAATCTTCAAAAGATCGAGTCAAAAAGAAGAACGACAAAAAGAAGTTCAAGGGAGAGTGTTTCCACTGCAAGAAGAAAGGACACAGAATCCAAGACTGTTGCATCAAGAAAGCAAAAGAAAAGAGTGGCTCTTCAAAAGGTGGCAAGGGCAAGGAGTCTGCCAACACAGCAGAAATAGAACTTGAGTTATTTGTTACGATATAGGAGGTGTGCTCCTCAGCTGAAGATTCAGGAACAAATGACTCATGGGTGTTGGACAGTGGTGCATCTCGTCACATGACGAGTAAAAAAGACCTTTAGAGTTCCTTACATCTCTAAAGAAACCCATTACAGTAAAGGTAGGGAACAATGTAAGATGTCATGTAGAGGGCAAAGATACGGTTTCTTTCATTAACTCTAATGGCAATATCAAAAAACTTTCAAATGTGTTGTATGTTCCACAAATAAAACGAAATCTACTTTCAATAGCTTCTATAACTGATCAAGTTCATCAAGTATCTTTCAGTATGACAAGAGCTAAGACTATGGATGATAACAACAACATTGTTGGGACTGGCATAAGGAGGAACAACCTGTATGAGTTGTGTGCTCTTACAACCACTACAAATGTGGGCACAAGTAAGCTATGGCATGAGAGATTCAGCCACATTGGATACCCTGTACTGAAGGAGATGCATCGCAGGGATATGGTTGCACACTTACCATCGATTGCAAAAATGAAGGAACCATGTGAAGCTTGCATGATGGGCTAGCAACAGAGGAAGGCGTTTCCACAAGAAAGCAAGAACAGGTCACGCTATCCTCTAGAGTTGGTGCATGCTGACTTGTGCAGAAAAATGCCTACACATGCCTTGGGCAGATCTTCCTACTTCATGTTGCTTGTCGACGACTATAGTTGGAAGATATGGGTGTACTTCCTTTGCGATAAGGCTCAAGCTTTTGGTAAGTTTAAAGAATGGCTTCAGCTTGTTGAAACTGAAACAGGGAAGAAGATGAAGAAATTCAGGACAGACGGTGGTGGTGAGTTCACCTCAACAGAGTTTGAAGATTTTTGCAAGAGTAAGGGAATCAAGCATCAACTCACAGTGGCACATAGTCCTCAACAGAACGGTGTTGCATAATGTCGGAATCAAACCATCATGGAGATGGCAAGGTGCATGTTAAAAGGAAAGGGTTTGCCTAATCAATTTTGGGCAGAGGTTTTCAATGCTGTTGTCTACATCTTGAATCGAAGCTACACCAAGGCACTTGATGGAAAGACTCCACAAGAAGCCTACACTACTAAAAAGCCTTCAATTTCTCATTTCAAAGTATTTGGAAGTGAATATTATGTACATGTTCCAGATAGGGAGAGAAAAAAGCTTCAACCAAAAAGCATCAAATGTATCTTCCTAGGGTACAACAAAGATAAGAAGGCTTAAAAGCTTTATGACCTTGAGGCTAAGAAGATCATGGCGAGTCGTGATGTGGTTTTTAAGGAGGAGGAGCCACATGCAGTGGAGGAGGAAAAGAGAGCTTCCACTTTATCATCAGGCGAAGGGGCAATCCACTATGAACCTCGCCCAAGAGCTATCTCTTCTACACAAGAGAAGGAAGCATCATCTTCAAATGATGAGTCTCAAAGTCACCAACCTACCGACACCCAAGTGGAAAAGCCATTGCCATGTTGGGTGAGGCAGCGCTATGATTCTACAAACCCCATCCCAGAGTCACTAGAACAGGTTGTAGATGGACCGAGGCGATCACATAGAATAGAGGAACAAAGATGGGCAAGTGCCCATATTGTAAACACAGCCTTGATGGTTGATCTCATTCAATAAGAAGCAAAGGAAACAACCACTATGGAAGAGGCACTCCATGATCCAAATTGGAGGGCTGCCATGCAAGTAGAATACAACAATATCATGAAGAATGGAACTTGGGAGCTAGTGGATAAACCCCCTAAGCGTAAAGTCATTGGCACCAAGTGGGTCTGGAAGCTAAAGTACAAGGCTGATAGTACTCTAAAAAAGTATAAAGCAAGACGTGTTGCACACTACTACTCACAAGTTGAAGGCATTGACTTTTGTAAATCATTTGCCCCAACTGCAAGAATGACTACTATCTGAGTAGTACTAGATATGGCTGCACATAAGCATTGGCCACTCTATCACATAGATGTCAAATCAGCATTCTTGAATGGAGACCTCAAGGAGGAGGTATATGCATCTCAACCACCTGGGTTTGAAGCTCCCCATGCAGAGAACAAGGTATGTAAGCTGAAGAAGGTATTATATGGGCTAAAACAAGCCCCTAGAGCATGGTACCAACGGATAGATAAGTATCTCTTGGATCTAGGTTTCAAAAGATGTGCTTCTGATGCTAGCTTGTATGTTCTAAAGAGAGGAGGGAAGACAATTGTGCTCGTACTCTATGTAGATGACCTTGTGATTATAGGAAATGATGATGCTCTTCTTCAACAAACAAAAGATGCCTTGAGTTCAAAATTTGAAATGACAGACTTGGGCTTAATGCATTATTGCTTAGGTTTGGTAGAAACCAGGGAAGATTTTCATCTCTCAACAAAAGTATGCAAGGCAGATATTGAAGGCATTCGACATGGAGGATTGCAAGGAAATTTCTACACCTATGGAGGCCAACACAAAATTATCTATTGAAGATACTTCACCTCCAATGGATATTGGAAGATACAGGAAATTGGTTGGAAGTCTCATCTACTTGTGCAATAGTAGACCAGACATCTCTGATGTTGTTGGAGTAGTAAGCAAGTTCTCTAATAAGCCTTGCCAAACTCATTGGAAAGCAAGCATGCAGATACTCATGTATGTGAAAGGAACCACTGATTATGGTATTCTTTATGAAGAAGGATCATCTCTAGTCGGATACTATGACTTTGATTAGGCATGAGATATTGATACCAAAAAATCAATTTCTGGATATTGCTTTTCTTTAGGATCAGGGATTTTCTCTTGGATTAGTAAGAAGCAACCAACTATAGCATTATCTTCTACTGAAGCTGAGTACAAAGTTGCATGCATTGCAGCATGTGAAGTAGTATGGTTGAGGAGGATCCTATGGCACATAGGAATACAAAGACAAGAGGCTACAGAGTTGAAGTATGACAACCAAAGTTGCATGGCCATCGCCAAAAATCCTTTTTTCCATGCACATACCAAGCACATAGAAATCCAATATCACTATGTGCATGAGTTGATTGAGGACGGGGTCGTGGAGATAAGCTATTGTCCTACTGAAGAAAATGGAGCAGACATCTTCACGAAGGCTCTTGGAGAGAGCAACTTCTTCGACACTTTCCAAAGCTTGGGATTGGATCAAGGAGGTAGTTCATCGTAGGGTGGACTTTGAGGGGCAGTGTTAGATATGCTCAATACTCCACCCTCATGTGACCACAAATGATCTATGGTGCTCTAAGTTGTAAGACCCCCATTATGAGGAGAAGCCATAGGGCCCGAAAATTTATGGAACCCTAACTTCCAAGTTAGATGAGGTCTATGTGTGACCCTTGATGGTTGTAGATGATCTTTGTGAGCCTAGCCGTTAGGTTAGGTAGGGCATAAACTTCCAGGCCATTGGGTTGCCATTTAAGGTGAAAATAAAGGCCTTGTGGCATCCCGTAGTTTCCCCATAGAACCTTAATGGTAGGACTTCTGGTCGTGGAGATATTTTCGGATCGTATATTTTACTGACTATTTTGTATCTCCCGACTATGTTTTTCTATACCGAACCACCTTGTAAAAGCTATATAAGCACAGTCCAGGTTGAGCTTTACATAGCATTGCGCACTAGTAAGCCCTTCATCTAGACTCTGTCTAGATCGCCATCTAAGCTCCACATTGGGAGCACACAGGTGGACAGACCATCATTGTAACTGCATTACGCTCGGCAATTTGAGAATTTGAGTTCTCTATCTCTCAATCTGCGTCTATCTTTGTCTACGTTTTTTCTCTCAACTCTGTCTACAGGTCTATTCCGTTCTGCTGTTATTTTCCTACAGTGTACACCACTTCAAGTTCCTTCTCCATTACCTTGTCTCTCAGGAAACGATATTGGATATCTATATGTTTTGTTCTTGCATGAAATACTAGATTTGCTGCAAGATAAAGTGAACTCATATTATCTTCATGTATTATAGGTATACCTTGATCAATGCCCAAGCTTTTGAACAAGGCCTGCATCCACACTACTGCTTTAGCTCCTTCCACAAGCCCTTTGTATTCTGCTTCCATTGATGATAATGCTACTATATGTTGTTTCTTTGAGCACCAACTTACAAGCTTATCACTTATGTACACCATGTATCCATGTTTATATCTTCTATCATCTTGACTTCTTGCCCAATCTGAGTCACTATGTGCTCTCGACTTTATGTCTGAAGTAAAAGGATAATATAATCCTTCTTTTATAGTTCCTTTGATGTATCTAAGAACTCTTTGAGCTGAAATCCAATGTTGATTCTTTGGATAATGCATGAGCTTTGATAAGACTCCCATTTTCATAACTAAGATCAGGTGTTAGTGTAGCATAAATCAAACTTCCCACTAAAGACTGATACTTCCTCATGTCTTTGAATTGTGCACCATCAGATTTTCTAAGCTTATGATTAACGTCAATTGGAGTTGAAGCTTCTCTACATTCTTCATGTTGAACTTCTTCAATAGGTTCAGAAGATACCTTTCTTGTTATACATATATACCATGATCTTCATAAGTGATTTCCATTCCAAGAAAATATGATAACTTCCCTAGATCACTTATTTTGAATTCCTTATCAAGCAATCTCTTTACTTCCTTGATTCCTTCATCTGAGGTACCTTTGATTATAATGTCATCTACATAAATAAAAATATAGATTATACCTTCATATGTTCTTTTGATAATTAGACTTGCATCTACCTTTGAACTTTGATATCCAATGAGATACTTCACAAGCCTATAGTTCCAAGCTCTTAGAGCTTGCTTTAACCCATAGAGTGCTCTTCTTAATCTACAAACATAATTTGGATACTTGAAATTCTCAAACCCTTCATGTATACTTCATCAGATATGTATCCACTCAAAATGCATTCTTTATATCCAATTGATTCAAGTTCCATCCTTTTGATGTTGCAATAGCAATGATTTTCCTTATGGTTGACATCTTTTCCACAGGACGGAATGTCTCATCATAATCTATGCCATGAGTCTTAAGCATAGCCTTTGACCACCAATCTAGCTTTATATCTGGCTATTCTTCCATCTGCAAGTTTCTTCAATCTATAAACCCATTTGTTTCCAATCATTTTCTTACCATTTGTTTTTGGAACAAGTTTCCATGTCTTGTTCTCCTCAAGTGCATTGAACTCTTCCTTCATTGCTTCTTCCCATAGTTTCTTACCTTTTGATTCATCATAGTTTTGAGGTTCTTTATCTTCTTTGACCAAATAAGCATAGCTTTTTTCATTCATACAACAAGTATCATAGGAACACCTTGTTGGTTTTCTCCTTAATGTGCTTGACCTTCTTGGTTCGTTTTCTTCATGTGTGTCTGAGTATACTTCTTCATCAAACCTAGGTGCACCTTCATTTCTTCTTGATGATCCAACTTTGTATGTACTTGCTTGCATGTGATCTTCATCTCCATTTACCTACACATTTGATTTACCTCTCTCACTTTTTCTTAGCTCTTCTTCAAATGCTTCAATGTTGTGACTTTGTTCTACATACCAACTTTTTATGTTCATCAAATGTCACATCTCTAGAAACAAGAAACTGTTTGGTTAGAGGATTCCATAACCTATAACCCATCTGCTTTTCAGCATACCCAATGAATACATATTTCTCAGCCTTTGATTCAAGCTTATGTCTAAGTTTTGATGGTACATAAGCATAGGAAATTGATCCAAAAATTTTACAATGATCTAGTGTTGGTTTCTTACCCCACAAAGCTTCATAAGGGGTTATTCCATTTAGGCTTGTACATGATATTTAGAAACTTTTTCTCCTTTAACATAGCCCTAGCAAACTCGATCAAAGTTCTATTACTTCTTTCTACCACCCCATTTTGTTGAGGTGTGTATCTGCAAGTTATTTCAACTTTTCCAATTGAATGCACATTGTGTCTTGTGTTATCACTTGTTTGAGCTATATGACTAGAAATGCCTTCTTCTAATTTTGACATTAATTCTATATTTCGTGACAAATGATTAGAACAACGAGAGTCAATATAGAATACCTTGACATCTTCTTTCTCTGATGTGCATATTGAATTCATCATCATTATTTTGTGGTTTTCATTCTGTGTATCATTTGCATAATTGTAGTAGGTGGTATTGTAGGATTGGTTTTGTCCCCAATTTCTTTCTCCACCTCTACCATAGCCACCTCTTTGATTTTGAATTCCTCTTTGAAAATGGTTTTGATATCTTCCACCTCTTCCTCTACCATTGTTACTTTGATTCTGATTTGAGCCTTGTTGATTGTCCCAAAAATCATAAGAGAAATGATTGCTCAAGCCACAAATCCAACATGTCTTCTTATTATTATTTTGGTTACCTCTTCCTCTTCCATTTCCTCTACCTTTGCTTCTGCCATTACCTCTTCCTTTTACATAATTAGCCTGAGAAGTCAATTATTCTTCATCTTTTGCTTTACCTTTATCTACTTTCTTCTTTTGCATACATAGCAGAACTTTGTCCTTTGTCTCCATCTGACTTCAATTCTTGCTCAAATGTGAGCATTAATCCAAGCAATTGATTTAGATCTGGTACAAAATGATTTGATGAGAGTTCACTTGATAGTATAAAAGGTTTCCACCTTTCATCTCCTCTAAACCCTGCAAGTAATTGTGCAATCTATCTATGATCTTCAATGTCTTCATCTATAGATCCAAGGCTATCTCCCAAGTCCTTCATCTTAGTGACATAATCACTAATGCTTTGGCTTTGCTTCTTCTTGAATGTTGTAAATGTTACACTCCAATTTGGAACCCGAAATTGCTATCATTATGTCGTAAATTGGGATTCCGACCCTTAATTTTGTACCCTATTTTGGCTATGTATTTCCATTTGAAGTTACAAATTGAAACCATAAGAACCCCTTGTAACGATGGCTCATAACCCTTGGGGATGGATGTTGTCTTCCCTTGTGTATTTCCCTTAGAGATGCATACACTTGCCTTTGGATTTTGTGTGATTCCCTCGGATGTAAGAATCACAGATGTTGTAAGTGCCTATGTAATTATCCATTATACACATATGGTATCTACTCTACGACGGTTTGGATAAAAACATGAAAAGGCACATGGGTATGTTTACCTCTCCCTATTAAGCACATGGATATTGGACTTTCCTCTTGGGAGAAATTCTAGGCCGTTGTCTTCGCCTGAAGTTATGTAAAAGGATACTTGGTTTTAATGGAAAAGAGTGGACGTGTACCTGTGGAATGGGGAGGTCTATATACCTCCTTTTCTTCTATGGTTATCCGCTGCTCTCATTGAGCTGTAATTGTGGGGTGTCCTTGTTCTGTGCCTCCCTCGTCTCTCTTCCCTCTCTCCGTAGCTCACAGTGTGAGCTATGGAGAGAGGCAAAGAAGGATAGGGGTCGTTTCTTTGTATGCTATAGAGAGGGAAAGAGAGAAAGAAAGGGAGAGATGGAGGGAGGAAGAAAGGGTTGAACATGCGCGAGATTCAGAGAAGGAAAGAAAGAGAGAGAGAGAGGCACGTTCCATCTCGTGAGATCTCTAATCACAAAGGCTTGTCAGGAGACAACAGAGAAAAAATATGCTGCAAAACCTATATCTGAGCTTGACCTATCGAATTGTGAGCAGTGTACTCCAAGTTATCGGCTTTTACCCAAGAGTTATCCGAAACCTATGGTCAGCCACCGTAAGCCTTTAGCACATGAGGTCTCGAATGACAATTGGGTGTCTATGACATCTGGAAGTGAAGATTATTCATTTAAGCATATGAGGAGAAACCAATATGAGGAAAGTCTGTTTCTTTGTGAAGATGATCGGTTCGAGCTAGATATGTTGTTGGAATCCACTGCCGTCACTGGAAAGCGCATGGAGGATCTCTTGGAAAAGCTTCAAGAAGCAAATGCGAAACAAGATGGTCAGGTTCATCTTGATGACTATTTATCAGAACCTGTTTCATGTTTTCCAGCCATCAACATCCGATGTATTGAACGTATATATGGTGACCATGGTTTGGATGTGGTTGATTTGCTTCGCAAGAATGCTGCCATTGCGATTCCTGTAATTCTGACTCGGTTGAAGTAGAAACGTGATGAGTGGAAAAGAGCAAAGCAAATGCTACCTGTAGAATGGATGGGGGTCATATCTACCGGGGGTGGCAGAGGAGCTGAAATTCACTAATTCCAACTATTTGATATCAAAGAATGATGTTGTAACTTCTCAGTTAGATCAGATGCATGTGACAGTTCATACTGTCCACGAAGGATCTAATGGACACAAGCAGAAGGATAGTTTATATGAATAGAGATGATGAGATTCGCAATATGAGGGCTGATCCTCCTCGAATTGTTGTGAATGGAAGATTTGAAAGGGAAGAGGGAGAGCTTTCACCCCCTCCAGAAGCAGAAGGGAGAGCGCCTAGAAATTTTAGCCCGGATCACCCCATAAGAAGCTCTTTCAATGTCAGTAAAACAAGATACTTTGATCAATGAACGCTTTGGGTCTCACGTGGAAGAGGACGAAGAGGTGGACCATGTTGTCAAGGGCGAACATGAACATGATGCAGACGATGAAGGGGAAGAGAGTGCACCAAAATCCTCTGATAATAGTGAGAACCTGTCTGAAGCTGGTGAGGAAGCTTCTGGATCTGAGTCTGGCAATGCAGAGGACTCACAGGAAGATGATGAAGAAGAGCAAGGCATCAAGAACGAGAGCGAAGTTGAAGCTGAGGGAATGGCCGATGCTGAGGGAGAAGGAACATCTATGGCTTCTTCAGAGAATTTATTGCACTCATGCACTCCTCTTGTGGCTTATGCTCCTTCTATATTGTCAAATCTGGCTTCAAACAGGGACTGTACTGTGTTCTATGGAAATGACACTTTATATGTTCTGTTCAGACTTCACCACAAATTGTATGAGCAAATTCATGCTGCTAAAGTTCATGCAATAGCTGCTGAGGAGAAGCCGAAATCCCCCAAAGATCATACTTCTGAATTGTATCGCAAGTGTATGAGAGCCCTGTACAACCTCTTGGATGGAACGATTGACAATACAAAGTTTGAAGATGATTGCGGTGCACTCATTGGAACTCAATCCTACATACTTTTTACCATGGATAAGCTCATATTTAAGCTGGTCGAACAGCTTCAGTCCATTGCATCCGATGAAATGGCAAACAAGTTGTTGACCCTACATACTTACGAGAAATCCCGAGCACCCAATGGTTTCATTGATGCAGTTTACCATGTGAATGCTTCTACACTCCTGCAGGATGAATACGTGTACAGATTTGAACATAGATCGAACCCCAACCAGATTTTTATTCAGCTAATGGAAAGTGGTGTAGAAAAGCTGGAGGCTGCTGCAAATGCTATTGAGTCATCTTTCTTTAATTACCTGCAAAGGTTCTTCTTTTCTAATGCTGACATTCAACCTCCAATCTTTTTGGAAAGAAATAAGAATAGCGGTGCTGTTGAGGACAATCACAGTGCAATGTCTAAAGTGATGCAGGATGTCTTTGTTGCCAATGGTTTAGAATGTAAAATTTCACGTCGAACTTCCAAAGTATCATATGTTCTAGATACAGAAGACTTGCTTTTCTGACATAAAAGGAAAAGAGAAAGTGCTCTTGCACGATCAGACAGTTTTATCAGCAGGAGAGTTCTCAAGTTCTGCAGATGGATTGATCTCCACTACAATCAAAAGAAAGATAGATAAATTTGGCAGCTGCAACTGTATGCCTTGAGAAATCGATAATGGCATGGCGGTTCATATGGTGGAGATAAGAGTCATGATGGCATCCAAGGGCCCTGGGAGGTAGATCCAGCACTAACCTCTTTTATTCCAGATACGAAAGAGCATATCTCAATGGAAGTATTTGGGGCAAGGGCCGAACTTTGAAGCACAACCAATGTTTTGTGCTATGTGTTCAATTATAAGAATAACAACCTACAAGTCATGTCTTATGAGTGGGATACCTATTCAGTATATTGTGTAAGATGTGGACTGAAAACATAGATAAGATGGAATCAAAATCTTTGCATTGGTACAGATACAAGTTACAAGGGTTTTAGAAGGTGCATTTACAACTGCATCATTTGGCGATCCTACTGGGGATGCAAGCTGAGCATGTCCTATCAAGGAGTGTTTTGGGCTCGCCTGGTGCCCCACAGTGTGGCACAGCTTGCGAGGATATCTACGAAAGGGACCCAAAAAGGAAAACAAACAACAAAAGGAAGAGTTGATGATTACTGAAGATCAGGGAGTCGAAGTTATAGCTCGGAAGAACTTTGATGAAGACACTCAATAGAAAGAAATTAAAAGGCAAGAAGGAAACCATTGATGTGGCTTATCGTGTTGGCTTTGCAATGCTTGAGTGTCTGCTGGATGATGACAAAGAAGAATAAGATGTGGATGCCTTGGTCCTTTATGGAAAAAGATTGAAAGAAAATATAAGGGTTGGAAAAAAGGGCAGAAGAAGATGAAAATGAGGTACCGAGAATGGGCCTTCTCTAATGAAGCAGTCCTCTCCTACACCTGAGAGGAGGTAAAGTGTCTAGGCTGCTACCAATATTTTGGAAGCAAGGCATGTAGACTCAGGGGATATGAAGGAGGAGCAAAAGTCCATGAAGCATCAGATCAAAAGGACATCCTTAGAAGGGGATGCTTCTTATTACTGTGGTATAAAACAAGAAGAAGCAAGTCATTTGTGGGATACTGTGGGATGTCGTAAGAGTTCCGATGTAGAATTAGCAAAGGAGTCTGACAATGTGTCTGAACATTGCATCTCAGTGCTTGATTCCTTAGTTTCTTTTGCTGGATAAAGCATGGGGTCTGAATTTGATCCAATCAAATGCAAAGCGTTGTGGTGATATTAAAATGATTCCACAGATTCACAGAAGCACGATGTCACACCAAGGAAAGCTTTGCACTATTTAAGGGATTTGTCTATGCTTGATGATTTTTTTTCTACATTCAAGATTGCTAGCAAAATAGGCAGTCCCAAAGCTAAAAAATTGTTGGACTCTCCAGATGATTGTATTTCTAATGCAGCAAGCACTATTACCAGTATTTCCCAAAGTGATTGTTTCTCAAAAAATAGCAGTACATTTGTAAATCCAATCCCCCAAGAGTCTTCACCAAGTTTGAGCATGTCTAGACTTTCTCTGGGTTCTAAACAATATCACAGTCAACCACTGAGATGCAAGGAATTAGAGCAGGCCCTGGTGTTGCTGGAGAATGCGTTGTCACACCGAGAAGGGGATACTGATGTCAAAATGAATTATGCTGGATCCCCAAATTTCGATCTTTAGGCTCTTGCAAACTTTGCGAGTTCATCTGTTCATGATTCCATAGCTGGCAAAAATGAGGGGATGTTTTACGAACAATACAGGAAGATGAGAGACACGAAGATGATGGGGGAACAGCACTCAAAGAGAGTTGAAAAGGAAGCAAAACTTAAATTAATGGAGGAAAGTCTGGTTCTCAGAAAAGCTGAGATGGATGCGAGAATGGCCAAGCTAAATAAAGAGAGCTCACAAGCTAGAAATCGAGCTGTTAAGTTACTTGCCCTCAGAAAGAGTATTGCAGACACACAAATAATGCAGGCAGACAGAGGGTCAGAAGAAGATAGGATTAAAGTATTACCAACAAGCCAAGATGCTTGGTCAATGTACCGGTGTTTCCTTGGCTTATGAAAACTCCATTGCTTATGAAGTCCAATGCTTTTCAGACATGAAGAAACAAAAGAGCAAACCATTTCCAGGAAAGATATCTGGACCTCAGTCACAACCAAAGGTTGGTGCTTCAATTTCACATTTGCAAAGGGTGAGTAGAGATTTTCTGACAGGGTCAAACAGTAACATGCCTTCACAAAACAACTCATCAGGTAGGAACTTGAGTGTGGAAAGAAAGAATCTTACAAGTCAGAGCAGTCAAAGTTTGGTGGCAACTAAATTTAGAGATGTTTTGTCAGTACTAAAAGATCAGGATCCCATAGTTGTCAATACTCAAAAGGATGCAAAGATGGAAGCACCTCTCATCAGCAGCAAATAAGGAGAAGTGTTGTTGATCCAATCCAAGAAGTAAGATCTTTTCTTCGTAAGGGATTTGGCATAGGGTATGGTGCTAAGTCAGGTGTAATGACAGAATGAGATATACAAGATGTGCGCAATTTATGAAGAGATAACTTTATTACTACAAGATTTGAAGAAGATTCAGAAAGAGTTATACAAAGCCCAAGGAGGAGGCTGTTTTAGGTTTCAAATGGATCTCAATCAACTTCAGCAGGTTGTGATGACTATAGAGACTAATATGAAGAAAAGTGTAGATGGACTGGTAGTCATGAAAGAACATATTTTGGTGCTTCAATGTGTGAATGCTGATCTTGAACAAGAGTTGGAATCCTCTACAAGACAAGCTGCTCAAAAGAGCTAGAAGGAATGATGCTTGTTGTCATGCTTGCTACAACTCAGGATGAAGTTGCAATTCTTGGAAAACATTTAACAGATATGCAGATAAGGGCAGTTGAGAATTAATACATCAAAAAGATATTGAGATCTTGTAGGAGGAACATATTTCTACCCATCTTTCCCAGCAAAGAGTTGGAACAGAGGCTTGTCCATGTGCAAATAGAAGCAGACGCATCTGTAATAAAGTTGAAGAAGGTTGCAAAGTTTCAATACAAAATGAAAAAGCTTGGAGAAGAGTTGGTAGGTGTTTCAAAGGAGAAAGTAGTTGTGATGGAAAAAGATCCATATACCCTTCTAGATTATGATAAATTAGAAAGTGAACATGGAAATTTAAAACAGAAGATGGAATCCGAAGGTGCACTGATTGAAGGCTTTAAGTGAGAGATCTCTTCTCTCAACTGAGAAAAGAGTGAGCCACTGTCCATAAGTGAACATGTGGACAAAAGTTGTTGGAACTTCAGGAGGCTAATGGAGTATTGCCCAATCAAGGCTCGACAAAGGAGAAGAATCTTCAGGCTGTAGAGGAAGCAACAAGGGAATTCCAGAAGAGGTGACTTCATCCTTGGGAAAGTCCAAGCCAGAAGGCAAGAGGGAGGACAACATACTTCTCTCCACCACCCGGGTGGGGGGCTTTGTGCATCCATCTTTATCCAAGAACATTATATGTATGCTATTAATGCTAGACCATGGTGAGTGTGAATGAGGACGGGTAGAGTAGTGGGTGTATGGGTGTGGGTGAATGGTTAAGAGTGTGTAAGTTTGAGGAAGGTATGTGGGTTAAGTGGAGAAGTGAGAGTAGAAGAGTGGTGAAAATGTGTGTGGTGGGTTGGTGAACAAGGCAAAAAAGCCTTGGAGAATGTGTATGAAGGTGTGGGAATTGTAGTGTAGAGTAGAAGAAAGAAAAAGTGAGAAAGGTGAGAAGGAGAGGATGAGAAAGAACTCAAGTGTGGGGGAAGGAGCAGGGAATGGTCCAGATTAATATCATGCATTTCAATGTTTTTTTGATGACTTTGGTTCGCAGGAGCTCACCAGTCAAGTGTGGGGGGATATGTTACACTCCAATTTGGAACCCGAAATTGCTATCATTATGTCGTAAATTGGGATTCCGACCCTTAATTTTGTACCCTATTTTGGCTATGTATTTCCATTTGAAGTTACAAATTGAAACCATAAGAACCCCTTGTAACGATGGCTCATAACCCTTGGGGATGGATGTTGTCTTCCCTTGTGTATTTCCCTTAGAGATGCATACACTTGCCTTTGGATTTTGTGTGATTCCCTCGGATGTAAGAATCACAGATGTTGTAAGTGCCTATGTAATTATCCATTATACACATATGGTATCTACTCTACGACGGTTTGGATAAAAACATGAAAAGGCACATGGGTATGTTTACCTCTCCCTATTAAGCACATGGATATTGGACTTTCCTCTTGGGAGAAATTCTAGGCCGTTGTCTTCGCCTGAAGTTATGTAAAAGGATACTTGGTTTTAATGGAAAAGAGTGGACGTGTACCTGTGGAATGGGGAGGTCTATATACCTCCTTTTCTTCTATGGTTATCCGCTGCTCTCATTGAGCTGTAATTGTGGGGTGTCCTTGTTCTGTGCCTCCCTCGTCTCTCTTCCCTCTCTCCGTAGCTCACAGTGTGAGCTATGGAGAGAGGCAAAGAAGGATAGGGGTCATTTCTTTGTATGCTATAGAGAGGGAAAGAGAGAAAGAAAGGGAGAGATGGAGGGAGGAAGAAAGGGTTGAACATGCGCGAGATTCAGAGAAGGAAAGAAAGAGAGAGAGAGAGGCACGTTCCATCTCGTGAGATCTCTAATCACAAAGGCTTGTCAGGAGACAACAGAGAAAAACTATGCTGCAAAACCTATATCTGAGCTTGACCTATCGAATTGTGAGCAGTGTACTCCAAGTTATCGGCTTTTACCCAAGAGTTATCCGAAACCTATGGTCAGCCACCGTAAGCCTTTAGCACATGAGGTCTCGAATGACAATTGGGTGTCTATGACATCTGGAAGTGAAGATTATTCATTTAAGCATATGAGGAGAAACCAATATGAGGAAAGTCTGTTTCGTTGTGAAGATGATCGGTTCGAGCTAGATATGTTGTTGGAATCCACTGCCGTCACTGGAAAGCGCATGGAGGATCTCTTGGAAAAGCTTCAAGAAGCAAATGCGAAACAAGATGGTCAGGTTCATCTTGATGACTATTTATCAGAACCTGTTTCATGTTTTCCAGCCATCAACATCCGATGTATTGAACGTATATATGGTGACCATGGTTTGGATGTGGTTGATTTGCTTCGCAAGAATGCTGCCATTGCGATTCCTGTAATTCTGACTCGGTTGAAGTAGAAACGTGATGAGTGGAAAAGAGCAAAGCAAATGCTACTGCCTGTAGAATGGATGGGGGTCATATCTACCGGGGGTGGCAGAGGAGCTGAAATTCACTAATTCCAACTATTTGATATCAAAGAATGATGTTGTAACTTCTCAGTTAGATCAGATGCATGTGACAGTTCATACTGTCCACGAAGGATCTAATGGACACAAGCAGAAGGATAGTTTATATGAATAGAGATGATGAGATTCGCAATATGAGGGCTGATCCTCCTCGAATTGTTGTGAATGGAAGATTTGAAAGGGAAGAGGGAGAGCTTTCACCCCCTCCAAAAGCAGAAGGGAGAGCGCCTAGAAATTTTAGCCCGGATCACCCCATAAGAAGCTCTTTCAATGTCAGTAAAACAAGATACTTTGATCAATGAACGCTTTGGGTCTCACGTGGAAGAGGACGAAGAGGTGGACCATGTTGTCAAGGGCGAACATGAACATGATGCAGATGATGAAGGGGAAGAGAGTGCACCAAAATCCTCTGATAATAGTGAGAACCTGTCTGAAGCTGGTGAGGAAGCTTTTGGATCTGAGTCTGGCAATGCAGAGGACTCACAGGAAGATGATGAAGAAGAGCAAGGCATCAAGAACGAGAGCGAAGTTGAAGCTGAGGGAATGGCCGATGCTGAGGGAGAAGGAACATCTATGGCTTCTTCAGAGAATTTATTACACTCATGCACTCCTCTTGTGGCTTATGCTCCTTCTATATTGTCAAATCTGGCTTCAAACAGGGACTGTACTGTGTTCTATGGAAATGACACTTTATATGTTCTATTCAGACTTCACCACGAATTGTATGAGCAAATTCATGCTGCTAAAGTTCATGCAATAGCTGCTGAGGAGAAGCCGAAATCCCCCAAAGATCATACTTCTGAATTGTATCGCAAGTTTATGAGAGCCCTGTACAACCTCTTGGATGGAACGATTGACAATACAAAGTTTGAAGATGATTGCGGTGCACTCATTGGAACTCAATCCTACATACTTTTTACCATGGATAAGCTCATATTTAAGCTGGTCGAACAGCTTCAGTCCATTGCATCCGATGAAATGGCAAACAAGTTGTTGACCCTACATACTTACGAGAAATCCCGAGCACCCAATGGTTTCATTGATGCAGTTTACCATGTGAATGCTTCTACACTCCTGCAGGATGAATACGTGTACAGGTTTGAACATAGATCGAACCCCAACCAGATTTTTATTCAGCTAATGGAAGGTGGTGTAGAAAAGCTGGAGGCTGCTGCAAATGCTATTGAGTCATCTTTCTTTAATTACCTGCAAAGGTTCTTCTTTTCTAATGCTGACATTCAACCTCCAATCTTTTTGGAAAGAAATAAGAATAGCGGTGCTGTTGAGGACAATCACAGTGCAATGTCTAAAGTGATGCAGGATGTCTTTGTTGCCAATGGTTTAGAATGTAAAATTTCACGTCGAACTTCCAAAGTATCATATGTTCTAGATACAGAAGACTTGCTTTTCCGACATAAAAGGAAAAGAGAAAGTGCTCTTGCACGATCAGACAGTTTTATCAGCAGGAGAGTTCTCAAGTTCTGCAGATGGATTGATCTCCACTACAATCAAAAGAAAGATAGATAAATTTGGCAGCTGCAACTGTATGCCTTGAGAAATCGATAATGGCATGGCGGTTCATATGGTGGAGATAAGAGTCATGATGGCATCCAAGGGCCCTGGGAGGTAGATCCAGCACTAACCTCTTTTATTCCAGATACGAAAGAGCATATCTCAATGGAAGTATTTGGGGCAAGGGCCGAACTTTGAAGCACAACCAATGTTTTGTGCTATGTGTTCAATTATAAGAATAACAACCTACAAGTCATGTCTTATGAGTGGGATACCTATTCAGTATATTGTGTAAGATGTGGACTGAAAACATAGATAAGATGGAATCAAAATCTTTGCATTGGTACAGATACAAGTTACAAGGGTTTTAGAAGGTGCATTTACAACTGCATCAGTAAACTCTGACCATAAGCTAGCTTTCCTAGCTTTAGTAGTGTTTTGGAAGTGATCTTCCAATGCATTCCATATATCTTCAATGGTTTCAAAACTTCTTATGTGTGGTAACAAATTTTCTATGATAGTGTTGTATATGTAGGCTCTTGCACTTGCATCTTTCTTTTGCCATAGCTTTAAGGCTTCTAGATTTTCTTTCTTTGGTCAACTATCATCTTCAAATGTAGGATTTTCTTCTATCCAATTTGTCAATAAAGATATGATCTACCATGGTCTTCTTACTTCTGTTGCAACTTGTGAGTTTAAGGTTTAAAGATTAATACCTTTTGTAGATATTTACCCTTGATAGTTCTATGATTCCTTTTGTTGTTAAATGCTTCAGGTTGCAACTTTCCAATGAAAGCTCTTGAAAATCTCTTATATATGTACCTTCTTCTATTCTTTAGGACCTTTTCTGCTATGATACCACTTTTTAATGTATGAAACATGACAAGAACCAAGCTAATGTGATATTAGAAAACCTCTATAATCATTAGTAACTCAGCAAAGCTTCAAACTTCCAAATCTTTAACACTTTCCATAGTAAATGTAAACATTTACTCTTCTTGAAGTTGCACCATTTCTTCTAGCTTCAATTCTTCTCTGATTTGACTTAAATCTTAAGGATTCTTGTGCTCAATGATTAATAAAATTTTTTGCATATAGTAAGAAACACATTCCAAGAAAAACTTTCAAGTAATTACTTGCAAATAACTTGAAATGTCTTCAAAGGTGACACATTAATGGAGTAGGAAGCAGGCAGTAACAAGCTCTCCCTTACCTTGATCGGTCACTCCTAGTCTAAGTCACCCCTACATTCCAGATTTTGAGTTGAGTAAGAGTGTATGAAGGAGGAGAGTACAGGCGTAGGCGAATCAGAATAGGTGGAGAAGAGCAAATGGGAATGGGTGAGAGGAGAAGAGGAAACTAGGTAAGGTACAAGCGGGGAAAGAGAACAAGTAGGTAAACGAGGGAGAGTGCGGGAGAAAGCGAGGAAGTGAGAAGAAAGGATCGAAAGAGTGTAGGTGTGTGAACGAAGGAAAGTGTGAGGGTATGAGAGAACGAGGGTGCTAAGAGGAGGGCAAGGTAAAGAAAAAGTGAGTGGAAAAGAAAGAGGGAAGTAAAGAGAGGAAGAGGATTAGAGTAAGTGGAATAAGGAAGTGTGCATGAAAAAAGGGTGCGATCACAAGAAGTAGTCATTAGAGTTTGGTTTTAGGTTGTGGCCAGAGTCAGGTCTTCACGTCTACATTTGAGCATTATGGAATGGCCTAGAGGAAAAGAAGTAGCATAGTGCAAGGAAAAAGAGTGAACCCAAAGCGTGTGTAAGGATATTTCCCTTGGACTAAGAGGACTAACAAACACCCAAGGGTCATTTACCATCATTGTGGAAAAATTCTTGACACCTATTATGGCATTTAATTTGGCACCCCTCAACCCTAAGTTTTTGGCTCCATTTGGCACTAAGTGCCCTCCTTTATAACTTCAACAAACTATAATAAAGACTACAATGCATGTGTGTGCTTTGGGAGGCTATTATAAGCCCCCATCCAAGGTATCAACAAGTGTAGGGCTACTGAAAGCCCCCCTCCAAGGTTTCAACAAGTGTAGGGCTACTCTAAGCCCCTCTCTAAGGTTTCAAAAAATTTAGGCCTACTCTAAGCCCTCCCCCATCCCACCCCAACGTTTGGTGCTGACTCCATTTTGCAAGTGTGGTGATTTTTTTTTTTAGCAGCAGCAATGTCTTCTATTTCGAGCACAATGTCTTCAAGTCAGTTGTATTTGCATTCATTTATGCCAATTTTCATGCCAAAGGATGAGAGATTAAATGGCACAAACTATAATCTATGGAAGGATACAATAAGGGAATATCTATATACAAACTTATTCTATGAAGTAGTTGATGCTACAAAACCTAAGCCAAAAAGGATGGTGATTTAGTGGCTTGGAATATTTGGAATATCAAAGATATGAGACCTTTAGGATAGTTACATCTAGCCTGTGATGAATTGAGCAAAGGCTAGATTATCTCCTTGCAAAATGTCCCACGAGTCTTGGAAAATCCTAAAAGGTCTTTATGAGGATAAAACTCCTTCTAGAATCTACACCTTAGAAGCCGAGTTTCACAACCTCTCCATTAGTCCCGAGAATCAAATTACCCAAGTCATCATTACCTTTCAAGGTTACCAATGCAAGCTCGCATTGTGTGGCATACAAGTGTCAAGTGAGGACATGATCATTAGACTTCTTAAGAAGCTTCCTATATCTTATGAAATCTTTATAACAACTGTTTAGAACCACAACCAAGTGTTAACCTAGGAGGAAATATGAAGAATTTTTCTCCCCACAACTCTCCAAAAAAGTTATCATCCTTGCAAGAAGCCATGATGAAAGCTAAGGTTCCATTCAACAAGGTAGAAAATGCTAGTTACAATTCTAGCAATACATCTAAAGAATGCTCTAATAATTTATCAAAGAAGTTCAACTCCAACGAGTGTGGTAAAACACGGCATCTTTAGGAGTTCTGTTATAAAAAGAAGAACAACTTTAAAGACTCTACCTCCAAGCATCAAACTAAGTCCTCTTAACATAGGTCTCATTGTTCAAGTGAAGGTCTATTTAGCTTCAGAGTGGCTAATGCCCTAATTACTTCTAGCTCCTCACAAGAGTGGATCTTTGATAGTGGTTCCACCTCTCATATGTGCAAAGATCACCAATCATTCTAAGAGTTAGAAGACCACACCAGAGAAGTCTATTTAGGCAATAACAAATTATTATTTATTTCAGTTCTATAACTTCATTTTCTTTTAAATTGGCTATAGATTGGAAGGATACTAGAATAAAAATATAAGCCTTTATAGATTGGATTAAAGATGGAACTGAACTCCCATTGTCATAGATCTTTTGCAAACTAATGATTACAGTGTAGACTGTCACTTTTTTGGCCCTTGTCCTTCTACCTTAGGATTTTTTGTACTTGCAAGAGACTTTACTTGTAAAAATTAGGAGACATAATATATGATAGAGATTGTGTACTCATTGGTATTTGCAATGGTAATTTTAGAACTTTTGGATTATCAAAACTCTATGTTCACTACTTTGGAATTTGGTTCTTCATGTTCTTTTTTGTGATGTTATGTTTAAACATGTGTTTTAATACCAAAATCTTGATATTATCTGGTGTTTTGTGCATTGTTCTATCAACAAATAATCATTTTTTAACTTTCATTATTTTATTTTAAACTTTTAAAAGTGGTTCCCACTCATATTAAAAACTTGAAACCATTATAAAAGTAGGTTCTTCTCATTTCTTACATTTACACTCACAAAGAGCTAGAGATTCTATCAAGGATACAGAATAATATGCCCACATGCAATGGCAACATCGATATCTATCACACCCATCAAATCCCCTCGAGAGCTTCTCATGGAGTTCCTGGATAGAACAAACTAAAATGTCATATAGATTTGTATGACCTTTTTTGTAGAGTTCCTTATCTTGAAGGGAAACTAACCATGAACTTTCATGTGCTCAAGGAGATTATTGATTACGTGGAGTTCTCTATACTATGATGCTCCATTGGTATTCCATCATATGAGGGAAAATGGATCCCCTACAACCTAATTTTTTAATCCATAAAGGGGATGAGGCCTTTGTAAAGCATCTCAAGCGTTTCATGGTCATTGTTGGGATGAAGGCTTTAGATCTCGTTCATACAGATGTGTGTAGTCCTATGCCCACTAGGTCCTTAAGTGGTTCTCTTTACTTTGTCACTTTCATAGATGATGCTACTAGAAAAGTTTGGGTATATCCTATCAAATCAAAGGATGAGGTATCAAAAAATGGCTTGCTTCACTTGAGACTGAAAAAAGAACTAATCTTAAGGCTTTACATTCAAATAATGGGGGTGAGTATACCTCACATGAATTCAACCTTTTCTATCAGTATAAAGGGATTCCTAGAGAGCTTACAACTCCTTAGAGACTGAAAAAAGAACTAATCTTAAGGCTTTACATTCAAATAATGGGGGTGAGTATACCTCACATGAATTCAGCCTTTTCTATCAGTATAAAGGGATTCCTAGAGAGCTTACAACTCCTTATACCCTAGTACAGAATGGTGTAGCTGAAAGGATAAGTAGAACTATTCAAGATAGAGTGGTTTCTATGTTGCATCATTCAAACCTCTCACAAAGCTTTGGGCAGAAGTAGTATTGACTGTAGTTCATGTGATTAACCTTTCACCTAGTACTGCTAGAGATCTGAAAGTGGAACAAGATTTATCGACAGGAAAGTCACCATATTATGATCATCTTCGAGTTTTTGGGTGTGAGGCATAATCTTAGATAAAAGTTGGACCATAAGTCAAAGAAATGCATTTTTCTTGGATATGGTTGAGAAGGATAATTTGGATATCACTTATGGGATCCTGAAACACAGTCAAGGATCAGAACTAGTGATGTCATTTTCAATGAGTCTAAGATGCATAAAGAGCCCATTAAGGAGGTTGAGGTGAGAAAGAGTGGTGTTTGAGGATACTAGTCCTCCAGTTTGCATGCATAATAATGTTACACATAGGGACATTCAAGAGAATGTCTGATCAGATCAATCTGCACATATTCCTGTTCAGCAACCATTGAGACGCTCTACACGTGTCTCACATCCACCAGATAGATATATTCCAGGTTTAGATTTTTTTATGCTAACAGATGCCAATTATCCTTCTTACTACAAAGAGGCTATGCAGACAAAGGATCATCTCTAGTGGGAGTGTGCCATGAAGAGTGAGTTGGATTCTATTCGCAAGAATGGTACTTGGGATTTAGTACCTTTGCCAAATGGCAGGAAAGCTTTACAATGTAAATGGGTATATAAGCTAAAATTCACATCAGATAGTGCTTCTCCAAAGTATAAAGCACGACTTGTTGCAAAGGGTTTTAAGCAACAACATGGTATTGATTTCGAGGAAATCTTCTCTCCAATGGTCAAGATGACTACCCTGCGCATGTTGCTTGGATTCATTGCAATGGAGGACTTAGAGCTAAACCAAATGGATGTGAAAATTGCTTTCTTGCATGGAGATCTTACAGATGAGATCTATACGGAACAACTAGAGGGTTATGTAGTTCCTGGCAAGGAAAGTCTAGTTTGTAAGCTCAAGAAGAGCTTGTATGGACTTAAACAGTTCCCTAGACAATGGTACCAAAAGTTTGATGCTTTTATGAAGTCTCGAGGCTATTCTCGAAGCAATGAGGATCATTGTCTCTACACAAAGAGATGCTTAGATGGAAGCTTAATATGCTTGATACTTTATGTCGATGATATGTTGATTGTTGGGAAGTCCTCATTTGACTTGTCAATTCTCAAAAAGAAATTGAGTCAGACATTTGATATGAAGGATTTGGGGGATGCCAAACATATTCTTGGCATATGCATTACTCATGATAGGAGTAAAAGATGCATATACTCGTCTCAAAGTGAGTACATATCCAAAGTACTTCACAGGCTCAATATGTAGGGTGGAAAGGCATTGAGTACACCTTTACCCACATATGTGAAATTGAGCAAGGATGATTGCCCCAAATCAAATGAGGAAAAGGAATTCATGACCAAAATTCCCTATCAGTCTGCTGTTGGTAGTCTCATGTATGCTATGGTAGCTACAAGACCAGACATTGCATTTGTAGTGGGAGTTGTGAGCAGATATATGTATAATCATGGAAAGAAACATTGGGAAGTGGTCAAGATGATTTTGAGATATCAGAGTGGCACTAAAGAAAAGTATCTATGCTTAGGTAGAGGGACAGCATCCATTATTGGTTACACAGAGTCTAACTATGTTGGTTGTGTAGACAATCGTAAATCTACATTAGGGTACATTTTTCATTTTGTTGGAGGTGCTATCTCTTGGAGATCTCGTCTTCAAGAATATATAGTTGTTTCCACCACAGAAGCAGAGTATGTTGCAGCAAGTGAGGCATGTAAGGAAGCATTGTGGCTTTCTCATCTTTCTTGTGATATGGGTTTACCTCAACATGTACCTCGTTTGCTCAGTGACAGTTAGAGTGCCATTGCCTTGGCTAAGAATCCGGTCTATCATGCAAAGACCAAGCACATAGAGGTGAGGTATCACTTCATTAGAGATTTCTTAGCCACTAAGCGCATTATTCTTGAGAAGCTTCACACTCGAGATAATGTTGCAGATGCTTTGACTAAAGCTCTACCACAAGATAGCTTTTGACATTGTTGTCACTTGATGGGGGTTACTTGATTCATGATCTTAGACAGCCACTTGTACACTGTGTAACATGCCCATCAGGTGGGAGGTATATCTTGTATACTTACACTCAAATATTCTTTATCATTCTTCATTTTTGTCCCATAGTTACTTTGGCCATATTGGCCTTTAATGGGAGATTGTTACCGTTAGTGTCCATGTGAAAGGCCAAATGGCCACCGGACACTTTTGTATATGTTCTTTAATAAAACATATAGTGGCCTGGTCAGTCACATACTATAAGTTTGACTGCATTTGTAAGACCTAAGTAGTCTATCTTCATGCTCCCTGTGTACTATGTTTTTCTGTGTATTCTGCAACCTCTATGCGGAGTACTATGTGCAGCCTCAGGAGCTCGGTTTTCTACTCCAAGGATATCATCGTGGAGATCTCGAGAAGGAGAGCACATTGTGGTGCATTGCCATAGAATTACTTCAGGAAAGACCCAGAAAGAAAGTGGAAGAGATGGATATGGAAGCAATAGAGGTAGAGGTGGATACAACTTCAACAATAACAATAAAGGCCATAATAGAAGGGACTAAAAACGATTATTGCATATGAATCTAAGCCACAAGGAAGGTAAAGAAGATGATCATTTATTCTACATAGATTCAGGATATTCAAATCATGTTGAAGGAAACATGACTCTCTTATTTTACTTAAAAAGTCCAAAAGCATAGACATTGAGTACAAATAGGAGATGATACAAAGCATAATGTGGAGAAGATTGGTAATTCCAAAGCTTACAATGGTAGGACAAACATTCTAAGCAAGTTACTTTATGTTCCCACTATAACAAAAAAAATCTAAAGAGTGTAGGCCAAATAGTTGAGAAAGGCTTGCAAGTTAGGTTCATCCAACATGGAGCTTTTGTAGAAGACCTATGTCAAGGCTTCAAGAAGATAGACAAAGGTGAGAAGCATGGTAGGTTCTTTACTTTTGAAGTAGGAGAAACCAAGAACATAGCTCTATTCAATTTTGGGTCTCAAAGCCTAAGTGAGCTTGAAGTGTGGCATAAGAGACTTGCTCATGTGAATGAAAGAACCTTGAAGGATATATGAAGGGATCAAATTGTTCTAGGGTTTCCAAACATAGCAAAGCAACACATGATCAACAGATGTGATGCATGTGAGATTGGGAAGGCACAAAGACAACCATTCAACCACAAAGGCTACATCCATAACAACCTTTTGGACTTAGTACACATTGATGTGTGGGGAAAAATTCGAGAACCTTGTTTGCCTGGATCAAGGTATTCTATCTCATTTATTGATGAGAATAGTAAATGGATTATTTTTTACTTTATCAAGAGTAAGAATGAAGTGTTTGATTGCTTCATAAAGTATCTAGCACATGTGGAGAGCTGATGGAGGGGGAGAATACTTCTCCAAGGATTTTGATGAGTTCTTGCAGGATAAAGGTATTAAGAGGGAAGTGACTACTAGGTACTCTACTCAATTTAACGGAATTTTAGAAAGAAGAAATAATGCATTGGTTGGATCAGCCAGAACAATGCTTGAAGAGAAGAAGTTGCCGTCACAGAACACTTCAAGATTCTATATAAATATTCTCAAATCCATTGTACATTAACGTGGTAGCAATATACATACACTTTTGCTATCATTGTTTTGCTCCTTCATTTTGTTGCACTTTCTTCTTCAACAACACTAAACTTGCAAAGATTGTTGCTCCCTCTATAGAGCTCCAAATTGGATGCATGAGCACTTATTGGAAAGGTATCAATGTCTAGTTTATGGGAAGTTTGATAGATCTCATTATTACAAGGCTTGATCTAAGCTACATTGTGGGAGTTATGAGTCTGTTTATGTAGGTTCCTAGGAAAGTTTGAGATGCACTCTACATTATGTGAGTGCTACTTTGGATTAAGCATTGTTCATGAAGTTGGTGTAGAATTTCAGGTTCATAGATACATAGATGCATATTGCATTGGTAGTGTTCCAGATATAAGATCTACTAGTGGTTTTATATTCTCACTTGGGAATGTTGCTTCTATATGGAGCAGTAAGAAGCAACCCCTATTTCTTTGTTGAGTTTAGAGGTTAAATATAGAGGGAGCTGCAATGGTCGCATGTGAGACATCATGGCTCATACACACAAGTGATCAAATGGTTTCTGATTTCAAATCAGTATGAACTGGTCGGACCCTTGGATCATAGAATTACTTTATTACATTTACCTAGCATAATACATGTGTGCTCACTCCATCTAGCCCTTCACATGAAGTCACATATAGAAAATAGAAGGAAATCCCGTTTATTTTTTTAATGTAGATTTTCTTAAGCATTATAGAAAGTTTGAGGTGCTCAAGGGCCACTTTACTTGGTATATTATTGAAAAGTGTACTTTTTGCTTACATTTACAAGCACAATTAATTAAAGTGATTTTTCCATGGTTTTTGGGTGGACATGTGGTTTTACTAAGAATAAAAGTACTTCTATTTAATGACTTAGAAGGAATTTTTCCATTTTCACATACTATGATCTTGCATGGAGAGTGGACTTTGCATAATCTTGGCTATGACTATAACGCTAGTTTGAAGAAGGAGATTCTCAAGGGATAGGAACCTACAATTGAGGGCTTCAAGGATAGCCCAAGTGGAAGAAGCTCCTCTTTCCGACCCTGTACAAGCTTGTGCCTTATCTCCAAGCTTTTTGCAAACTACAAGAACAAGAAATCTATTTTCTTTGGATATCTAAGTATGCTGTTGGCCAAGAGTTTGTTCCAAAAGATTAAGGTGAACTTTCTCTTAGTTGGATACACTCATGATCATCGTTAGGGGATAAAATGAGCCCTGCATGGGCCTTGTAAGGATTCCTAACTTTCAAGGATTAAAATGTTTAATCTAAAAGATTAAGGGGCTCCGCAAAACCACTAGTGGTATTCTAAAATAAAAGAAATATTCTATTTGAATTATAAATAGGAATTCTTAGAGCCTTTGGACACTTGAATCCAATGGTTGAGATTCAAATGAACGGCGCTCTAGAGAGAGAACATCTGACAACGCATGGGAGTCTAAAAAATTTCATGCACTTTTTGCACACCTTTTGCAGAAATTTCAGCCGTTGGATCGAGTTCTATCCAAGGATCGAGCGTACTTGGGACTGATGCAAATCGGGCAGCAACGTGAGCCATTAGATTTTTGCCTCATCGGATGGTGGAGAACAGTAGGCGCCATTTCATTTTCAAGGTTCATTGTCCACCTTTAGATTCTTGATGAATCCAACGATCAACAATGAAGAGCGCCGTCAGATTTTAGGGATTCAAACTATAGCATCCGATGCTTGATGAATCCAATGGTAAGAAATGAGAGCGCCTATCTTTTCCGAATTTCAATCTACACCGTTCGATGTCAAGGGAAATCCAAGGGGCCTTATTAAAGGCACTTTTTGTGAGCTTGCTTGAATCTCTTCCATTGGATCTTTTCCTAATCCAAGGGCCCAAGTACAAGGATGCCTTGACTTTTGCAATTTCACCTCATCTATTGGATCTTTATGCAAATCCAAGGGCTCTTATTCATTTCCAAGGCTCTCAAAACCATTCAAATAACCAAAACCACTGATTCTAGGTGGTTTTTGTCTCTTTTACCACATAAAAACAAGGGAAGCCTATGCCTAGCCTATGTGATTAAGGGACTATACTGTGTCCACCACCCTCTTCTCATTGGTCCATCACTAATCACCCCTTAATCCAAAAGGCCCATGCAAGGTTTATTTTTTCCCCTAATGTATAGATACAATCTTTAGTGTGTTTTCAAGGGAAACTCCACGTGCAAATGCATTTACACCAAAATCATTGAGTGAATTGATAAGTAAGGCTTATAGACTGAGGCCAAAGGTTCTCCACCTTATGAAAACTTATGATTTTAAAAGGTTTAGTTCACATAATGCTCTTTCTCATTTGAATAAAATCAGATTCAATCATGTCGTCTCGATCAAGAAGTCTACATTGGATATATTAGTTCTTCTTTTTGCAAAGCAATATGCATCATCATGTCAATGGAAGCCTCTTAAAGGTTGCAATTTTTTATTAAAAATTCCAAAAGCTATTATGATTGGTGCAGAACAAAAACCATATGAGCACAAATAATTTGAATAATGTGAGAGTATGAAAGAAATGTCAATGGTAGAAGGCACTTGAGGAGAGGAGGAAATCCATAGAGCATGGTGAGAAATATTAATGTGGTGGGCATGTATCTTGGTGAGATACCTATTTCACTCATCAATAACAAATAATACAATGCTATATTGCAATTGAGTGGGAACTTGACAAACCCTTCTCATGGGATCATGGGGCTCAAAGATCTTGTCCAATGACAAATGTTCAACATGTGACAAATGAATTGCAAAATCTTCTTTATCACCCTTGAGAAGAATATTAATTTGGTTCATAGCAAGGCAATGCAAATGGAAGAAGAATGATGTGGTAATTTAACATAGATAATTGTAACAATTAGAAATGGAAGAACAATGGCATGGTAATGTAACAATTGGAAATACATTTTAAATTTCCAAAGTATTACATTTGACAATGGGTGAACATCAAAATAAGGTAGCTTCAATTATTTTTCATTGGTATAATACTAGAAGTGAGAATGCTTATACAAGTAGATATATATTGGAGATGATATGGTACTTTGATATAGGATCAAAAAGTAAAGGAGAACTCGTAATACATCAAAGCTTAATTTGGAAGAGGTTGCCATACTTATTCATGATTTCACATTAACAAAGATAGGTCATATGAGGAAATCAAAAGTTAAAATGATTAATAAGTAACTTGTTGATCACATATCTAGTGCATATCATAGGCCAACAAGAATTCCAATGTATGGTTCCAAACGTTTTGGCATGCATTTGGATGAAGATGGAGCTTTAATTTCCTCTAAATAGAAAAAAACATGTGAGTTTGCAAAATTCTAAATTGCGCTATGTTTGCATCTTCAAAATAGTGGATATCCAATTTTTCAAGCTTTTTATGTACTATTCTTCACAAAAACTATGTTTTTTAGAGTATGCACTATCAATTCACATAGTGTGATAGTGTTCAAGCACAAGTATTGCTTCTAGTGTTTTCGTGATATTGTAAGCGAAAAAAAGAAAAATGTTGATGGAATGAGACAATATGAGTGATAAGTTGGGAAAGAACAATTTTTGTGCTTGAACATTTAGAATGAAGAATGTTTTGATGGGAAAAGGCTACTGGAAGTACATCAAAAGAGACAATGAAAGAACCCCTCCCCTCCTCCCCCCTAGTTTCTAGAGGGGAATGGAACTCTAGATTAGCTAAGAGCATATAAAGGGTGGAATCAAGAAGCACGAAAGGTAATGTATTGGCTGTATGTTAGCATACAAGATATGATGGTTGACATATAAAATGCCAAAACTCCGATAGAGACTTGGATTAGTTTTTTCACATTATATGAGATCAATACAAAAGGCACATTATATGTGTCATCCTCGATCAACACATGTTGAGCTTGAGATCTCAACACTTCCCCTCAAGATTAACGTCTATGTCTTGTAATCCAAGCACCATTCAAGTCTCAAGGTTTTGAAGGAGTTCTTGGGTTCAACCCCCATGGGGAGGATGGGAAGAGAGTTTTTCCCAAGGAGATCTAAAGCCTTCTAACTCAAGTTAACATGAGTTAACTTGTGATCAGAGAGACTTAACTCGAGTGGCGAGTACACCAACCACTAGTGGACTCTAGTGCAAGGTACTAAAGTAGTGGTCGAGATCACTTCAACCACTAGGAGACTCTAGTGGAAGATATTAAAGGAATGATGGAGATTGCACATGCACTTGTGGACTCTAGTTACATTTGTGGTCCTCTTTGGTTCAAGAAGATATATATAGAGGCATATGGTTAAGATGTGAGCAATCATTCATTCGTGAGCTAGTTATGTGGTTACACTATTGCATTGGTATTAGAGCATTTCTTCTTCGTTTAGCTTCCTTCATCGTCATCTTCATGGATTCAGTCACTCGCGGCTACAATCACAAAGGTGGAGAAGGCAGCATAGGACTCTGAATGTGTATGCTAATGCAAAAGCTTGGTTTATGAGCCATAAACCAAAAGAAGGAAGCCATTTTCTTCGGTTGCCTGTGGGACTCGAACCTGCAACATCATCTTTGAGAGTGCTTCTTGATATCCATAGAAGCAAGGCATTTGGCACTGCAATTCTCCTTAAGACTTCATAGGCGTCGCTGCAAAAGCTTCTAAATCAAACAAATAAAAGAGAGGAATTCACTCAAGCAGACGTAGATGGGAGTCAAATCATCTACCTCTGCAATTGTAGGCGCTCTTCTACACCAATAGATCAACGCATATTGCATGGCATATTTGCTTAGGCACCATTAATTATTATCTCTACTTCTTGAGAAGCCTTAAGCATCAAAGATAAAAGAAATTCTCCTGCAGTCAATGCTCAAAGGAGATCGATCCATGACCATCTTCAACTAGATAGAGTGCCTAAGCCATTATAGTAACAAGCTCCCAGTGTTTACTTACCTGTGGTATTATATGTGTTCTTATCACGCATATTCTCTACTAAACTTAAGTTGAGAAGCTATCTCCAACCCAAATTCTCTTGAGTTCTTTGCATTCTCTTGATTTTTCTATTATCTCCAACCAAACCCAAATTTGAAACATCAACTTTACCCAAGAAGGCAACGTAAAGCAACACTCAAAGAAGAAAGACAAAGTGAAATTGTGGAGTCTATTGCCACGACGTAATTCTAGCACCCTTTGTTAGAATCAAGTACAATGAAACAACATAAAATTAGGAAGTACTTTTGTGAAATTGTGCATTGTTCTTTTGCTCTTGATGCATGTGCATAGACTGATCCCAAAGTTCACAAAAAATGTCATATTGAAAAACTATTACAAGATTTCAAGAAGTAGACCATCAAAAAGAGACAATGAGATAAATTCAAAAGAAAAAGTGAATATTATATCATGTGAAAATAGAAGAAAAGAGGATGAATTTTCCAAGGAAAGCACCATGAAGAAGAAAAACAGGGAGATCTTTCCATATCATCTTCAATACTCGACACAAGAAAACTCTTTGAGGAAACTAGTTGCATAGCTTCGCAATTATAACTAAATATCTTTATAGACACCTTTGCACACTTCAAAACCACACAAAAGAAGAACTTTGAATGCACCATATTGCACATCTTCAAAGATACTACTATGACACATCTTCATGGATACCACTACAAAATCTTTAGACCTTCGAATGAGACACCTTTTCCCACCCTATGGAAGAGAGAAATAGATTGGATAGAGAATGTCAATCAATCCCTCTTTAATGAGCTTAAGAAATCAGTGTAGAAGAGAGTGATGATGGAGCCTGCTCTCATTTCTTCTCTTTTATTTTCTTTTACTTTTTCTTAATTTTCATTCTTTTTAATATTAATACTTATAGTATATACATCGTTTATAATCTATAAGCCTTGATCCTTGAGATATTAACCAAGGATCATAGCTCCCCATGTAGTGTTTCCAATTGCACTATTCATATAGGAAGCATCTCCACTAGTCTAAATGGTTTTGTCCATAGAGGTCTAATATAGAAGCACAAACATCCTTTGCAAATATGGGTGGGCCTCAACTAGCTATCATGAGTTATCTTCTATGACTCTTGCATGAGTCTCAATGCTTCATTGGCATCCTTCATAGTTTTTTCTATTATTATGATTTAGAGAATAGTGGTTCAATAAAATGCACATGGTTTATCTACTTTAGAATCGATGCTCTTAGCACCACTATTTGAAAACAAAAAAAAAGCGAGAGTTTCAAAAGCTTAAACAATTTTTTAATAGATATATAAGGATGGTTGTTTAGTAAAAAAATGGCAATCCTCTCGTGTACATTGAAATAATTGGTTATTAATTCCTTTATGGCTATTGGTTTTATAGGTTCCCCTACTCTAAAGGTTGAACCCACACATCTAAAATCATTGTATATATTTGAGCATATAAAAGAGTTTTCACATTCATGGGTGGTGTAATGAAACGAAGAAACTTAATGTAAAGGCATCCTTACTTTTCTCTTTTTCTTTTGGCTATAGGTAAGATTAACAAATGCTTTTTCAGCAACTTACACTTAATTGGTTAGAATTAAAGTTATATGCAACCCTATACTTATTCATATACTAAACTTATTAATAGAAAATAGCACTACATAGGAAATATTAATAGTAAGAAACTACTACAAAATAATATTCATGTTATTAGAGGATTAGAGAATTATATGATTTATCAAGGGTATAAGACCATTAAAGATGTAATGAATAGTAAATTCCATAGTTACTCTTGAAAGAATTTTTTATATACTTTATACATGGTTCAAGATCCTAAGGACTAGAGTATCATACTTGTGTGTATATTACTAGTTTATAATAAGTATGTATGTATCTATGTATGCATGTATATATGTATGTATGTATTTATGTATGTATGTATGTATGTATGTATGTATGTATGTATGTATGCATGCATGCATGCATGGATGTATGTATGCATGCATGCATGCATGTATGTATGTATGTATGTATGTATGTATGTATGTATGTATGTATGTATGTATGTATGTATGTATGTATGTATGTAAAGTTATATATGTATGTCCCATCCCATACCCGAGGAATGGAACACATGGTGTAGGGTGATCCACCATGTGGAACACCCCCAACTATGTAAAATCATGAATACCAATCATAAGAAAAAGAGAATATCTTTCAATGAATAAGAAGGATAAATTGTTATAGAAAAGATAACCTCAAGTAAACAACAATAAAGAATAAACAAGATGGGTATAGTAAAAAAGTTATAGAAAATGGTATCCCAAGTACTAAAGTAAAGATGTTAAAGGTTCCAGTCTTCATCAGTAACAATCATGACATTCTCTTATGCATCATCAAGGATCAACTTTCTTGTGATAATATTACACAAATAATGGGATCGTCTTATTAAAAAAGATAAAGGTTTTTTTGGGTCTTTGTTTATGAATGTTGAGCCCATCAAAGTCAAATTGGTCAAAGTCAAAGTGATCAACTACAGAATCGGTCAAGGATCAAAGTGATGTCATTGCAAGTGATGCAGAGGTGGTTCAAAAGTGCAAAGTAGTGCCCAGTTCATGTAGAAGTGGCCACGAACAAGGTGCACAGATAGTGCACAAACAATTGAATCACAATGGTTATATTTTTGCTGAAACTTGAATGCAGGTTGCAAAGTGTCTTTCTATAAGGTTTTCAAGGGTTTAAAGTGTTTGGAAAATCCCCCATTTAAAAATTTGTTTCTCCTAAAGTCACTACAGGACAAAATAGGGAGTCATTGGTTGTACACGTTTTGAGACATTCTTGGGACATCAAAGTGAGCACCAAGATACTCTATCAGGTAGGAGTGGCGTGCATAAGTGAATTGACACACAAGGCATGAGCATTATTCTTGGAGTTAGACTAAGCAAGTGGGAGATATTCTACACTAGGAGAGAAGAGCAAGAGACATTCAATCAGTGTGTGATGTAGAGAAGCAAGTATGGACAAAGTGTGCAAGAAGGGTGATCTAGTGTGGGCAGAGAAGGAGTGCAGAGAACCAGTAAGCAACGCAATCAAGGTGACACAAAGTACCATTGAAGAGGTGTGTGTGTGTCGATAGAAGGTGTCCCTCCCTCCTACCCTATTGGAAGCTTGAGTGCAAGGTGTGCACAAGAGCAAGCTCCTAGAGAAGGTGGAGGTCTGGTGCAGAGAAGGTTGGTGGCATAAGGAACTTTGGTTATCTTGTAACCTTATGTGTGTGTGTGTATTCTTTGGGATTACGCTTCCAGTATCTGTGTTGCACTTCTTCTTCTTCTTCTTCTTCTTCTTCTTCCTTCTCCTATAAATACTGAAGTCCCTTTATGCAAAAGAATCCCCCAACAATGAACATATCAATTTGACGTTGTCCAACCCCCCGGCTAGAGGACAAGAGGCACAAAAAACAATGTATGTTAAGATGCACAATCCTATAGAAAAAAAACTATTACAATATCATGTATATGATATGTTCATAGACCAAATGATTTTAAAAAGGAACTAAAATAAACTAAAATGCATAATATAAAAATTAAGAAACTTTAATACTTGTTTTACAATAGTATCAAGGTATGGTGGATTTTGCTAATGTGTAGTTAAGAATCCTCAAGAAGAAGTCCCATTCAAGTTCCTAATGCATACAAGGCAAGGAGCTCTGCTTTGCCATACCTACCAACCCATAACACAATGTTAGTGAGAACTAGAGAAGTGAAATGAGTCGCATCTACAACAACAAAGCTTAGTTGTTATCCATATCACACCTTTTCACAGTTAAAAACTCAAGTATAAATAAAAAATTTAATAGTAGATTAAACCATATCATGAAAATTTATCATATTCTTCAACAAATGTGCGTCTTAAAAAAACTTTAAAGAACTATAAATCTCTATTATACATAAGTTGATTGTTGACTTCCATATAAACATAGTAATGCCATCGTGTGTGTAAATGATTTGATTATAAAAAGGTCCTAAGATCCATGGGAAAAAATCATTAATATATGTGTACTTGCAAATTGTAACATAGAAACTTTCATCTCTCTCTCTCTCTCTCTCTCTCTCTCTCTCTCTCTCTCTCTCTCTCTCTCTCTCTCTCTCTCTCTCTCTCTCTCTCTCTCTATATATATATATATATATATATATATATATATATATATATATATATATATATATATATATATATATATATATATATATATATATATATATATATATATATATATATATGTGTGTGTGTGTGTGTGTGTGTGTGTGTGTGTGTGTGTGTGTGTGTTACAGTTAGTATCCATGTGAAAGGCCAAATGGCCAGCAGACACTTTTTATATGTTCACGGTTAACCATAGACTGTAAGTGCAATTGCATTTGTAACACCCAAAGAAATCTATATTCATGCGCTTTATGTATTGTGTTTTTCTGTGTATTCTATAGACTAGTGCGGAGTAATGTGTGTAGCATCTGGATCTCTATTTTTTATTGGGAGGATATCATCGATGGAGCTGTTGAGGAGAGTTCACTGTGGTGCATCACCATCAAAATACTTCACTAGTATCAAAGCATTTCGATGCAAAAAATTTGTACCTTTTGTGCCAACAAATTGAGCACTTGCCCACCCACACAAGGCTTATGACCAAGGTGGAGAACAAGGCATACCTTGTCATCTGAGTCACCGAAGTCATTGTTCGCTCTGCACGATGGAGGATCTCAATGATCAAGGAAGATGGAGGTTCTTGATACTTCCCTGGAGGTCAACCATCCCATTACTATTCCCCTCGGAGCTCGCTTAACTGACAATCTCTTGCCACTAAGCTACACTCTTATGGATGTTTGAAGAGGGGAAACACTAAGGTTTACATTACCTTGAACATGTTTTGGGCCCTCAAAGCTTCATTCTTTACTTTCAAAGCCTATTGTGAATCATTTTTGGGGTGATCCTTGGAGCCATTTTGGAGTACTTTTGTGCATAGTTCTCTTTATACAAGTTTAAAAACATCAAGAAGAGTTCTCTTTGTACTTCTTTGACAATGAATATTCAACTTTGGGGCTGTGTTTTCTAGCCACACTAGTAAATCTACAGATTTCTTCAAAGGTTTTAGTTATGGTGGGAGCGGCCACCACAAGTTTGTGCAGGTTTTTTGAGTCAAAAAAATAGAGTTGATAGACACTTGCAGTTGTTGGCTAGTGTTGGGATGTGAATTCAGCCTTTCAATGCCATTTTTACTGAGCACATACACACTATGTATGCTTTTGTGGATATCACTTATATACGTCCATGTGTTCATTGATATAGAGGTTACGCATTTGCATAAAGCCTTTGATGTTGATAAAGAGGGTCGTGATGAGGTTTTCTTAACTGCGAGACACCCAGATGTCGGGATCTCTTCAATGATGTAGGTAGAAGACTTATCCAACCTCGCCATATGAGATGTATGATAGTTGTACATAAGAACTCGAGAAGTCTAGTTGGCTTTTTTCGGTTAATTGATTATATATAGTGGACTTAGTGATTGACTATGGAGGTTTACATGTCAGTACTTGCAATTTTATGAGCTTTTCACACCGATCATATGCTCATTTTGTAGAGGATACTCTGGCAAAATTTTTCTAGTTTTATGTTTTATCAACTATACAGTAGTGGATTTACTTCTTGATACATTTATTGATGTGAGCACATATATTCTCACATAATCCTTTTGGTTGGTCACTATTATTCATTAATCCATTTTTCTAGGAAGACTTTGTTGCTTTTTTCCCAAAATCTAACACTTGGTCATCCTTTTGAGCCTTAGTGGTGTTTGGATTGGTCTAGCTCAATTATCATTCTAGTCAATTCTCTATCATCATGGCATCAGACATCTCAGGCACATCTAGTTGAATCAAGGTCTAGTGCTAGTGTTCCAAGGAGGAGCTACAACTTGCAAGGCAAAGAACATTTTGAGATGCAAAACTTTGATGGCATAAAGCTTGCTCTATGGAAGAATCAAATTAAGACGAGCATGCAAAATGGTTGCAACTAGCACATGTAGGTGCACTACAACAACACCATTCAAAACATAGAACCCTATACATAGATAGTATTACTACTCATCTGAATGAGTTTGATGCTATATTCTCTCAATTACAAGCTCAGAAAATGGAGATGGATAATGAAATGAAAGTATTCTTGTTGTTATGCACTTTGCCATCATAATGGGATATGTTTTGCACAACTATTAACAATAGTGGGCATGGTGGTAAACTAGTCTATGATGACATATGTGGAGCACTCTTGAGTGAGGAGATTCGTAGAAAAACTATGGTTGACACTCATAGCAGAAATGCATATAATGTTTGTGATTCTTACCAAAGAAAGAATCATCAATGTGGCAAGAGCAAGAACAAGAAAAAGAATGGTCAATGGAATGAGAGTATAAGTAAATCAAGGAAGAGGGATATCGAATGATATTATTGTCATAAGAAAGGACCCATGAAGAAAGACTTCTATGTGTTAAAGAATGCTAAAGGTAAAAGATAGAATGTTGATGGGCATGTTAAACAGCTACTTGCACCATCTACTTTGACTGTGAAGATTGAAGAAATCAATGCTATTTCTGATGATGATAATGTGTTGACACGACTGTAATGTGTCTATTCAAGCTCTTATGGTTAATTCTCTTTCCCACATGTGGCTATTAGATTTTGGTGTGTCTTTCCATATGACATCACATAGAGAATGGTTCTTTACTTATGTAGCAAATTCTCTTGGCACTGAGATTTGGTGACTCTTACCAGTGTGATGTTGTTGGGATTGGAGATCTCGTTGTGCAGTTCAATGATGGTTTGAAAATTACTACTTATAATGTACACCATGTACTTCAGTTATCATGGATTTTGATATCAGTTGGTCAACTTGATGACCTTGGTTACAAGGTGGTCTTCTATGCTCAATCTTTTTGCATATCAAAGGGCAATATGGTTATTGCAAAAGGAAGAAAAGTTGGCTCGCTTAATCCTTTATTTGGATTACAAAAAGAACATGTGTTAGCTGTTACTCAACATCATATGGCTTGTATTTGGCATGGCCGTTTGGGCCATATATCTCGTAGTAGAATGGAAAATATTTCTCGTTCTGGCTACTTATCTGTGTTATCTTTCTTTGATTTTTCATTTTGTGAGCATTGTCATTATGGAAAGCAAACTAGAAATGTGCATAAAATGCACATTGACTCTTCAATTCAGCCTTTCGATCTCGTTCATACAGATGTGTCTGGTCCTATCCCCACAAGGTCATTAGGTGGTTCTCTTTACTTTGTCACTTTCACTAATGATGCTACTAGAAAATTATGGGTATATCCCATCAAATCAAAGGATGAGGTATTCCCTATTTTTGGAAAATGGCTTGCTTTAGTTAAGACTAAAAAAGGAACTAAGCTTAAGGATTTATGTTCAAATAATGGGGATGTAGTATACCTCACATGAATTGAGCTTGTCTTGTTAGTCTAGAGGGATTTGTAGAGATTTTACAACTCTTTATACCCCAGTACAAAATGGTGTAGCTAAAAGGATGAATAGAACTATTCAATATTGAGTATTTTCTATGTTGCATCTTGTAAACCTTTCATAAGGATTTTGGGCACAAGCAATATTGACTAGAGTTCATGTGATTAACCTTTCACCTAGTACTTCCAAAGGACTAAAAGTGGCACAAGGTTTATGGACAAAGAAGCCACCATACTATGATCATCTTTGAGTTTTTTAATGTGAAGCATATGTTCATATACCTAATAATCTTAGTTGGACTATAAGTCAAAGAAATGCATTTTTCTTAAACATGGTCGAGAAGGCCAATTTGGATATCACTTACAAGATCCTGAAACATGGTCAATGATCAAAAGTAGTGATGTCATTTTCAATGATTCCAAGATGCATAAACAACCCATTAAAGAGGTAAAAGTGAGAAGAGTGGTGTTTGAGGATACTAGTCCTCCAATTAGCATGCATAAAAATGATGCACATAGGGATATTCAGGAGAATGTCTGATCAGATTAGTGTGGAAATGTTCTTGTTCATGCCATGAATAGTGAGTTGGATTCTATTCACAAGAATGGTACTTGATTTAGTACCTTTGCCGATGGGCAAGAAAGCTTTACCATATAAATGGGTATATAAGCTAAAATTCACATCAGATAGTGCTTCTCCAAAGGATAAAGCACAAATTGTTGCAAAGGGTTTAAAGGAACAATGTGATGTTGATTTTGAGGAAGTTTTCTCTTCAGTGGTCAAGATGACTACCTGCGATGTTGCTTGGATTCATTACAATGGAGGACTTAGTGCTAGTCCAAATGGATGTGAAAATTGCTTTCTTGCATGAGATCTTACAAATGAGATCTATATGGAACAACCAAAGGGTTATGTAGTTCCTGGCAAAGAAAGTCTTTTGTAAGTTGAAGAGATTATATAGAATAGTCCCCTAGACAATGGTACCAAAAGTTTGATGCTTTAATGAAGTCTTAAGGCTATTCTCGAAGCAATGAGGATCATTGTCTTTTACACAAAGAGATGCTCATATGGAAGCTTGATATGCTTGATACTTGATGTCAATGATATATTGATTGTTGGGAAGTCCTCTTATGACTTGTCAATTCTCAAAAAGAAGTTGAGTCTAATATTTGATATGAAGGATTTGGGGGATGCCAAATATATATTATTGGCATGCGCATTACTTGTGATAGGAGTAAAAGATGCATATACTTGTCTCAAACTCAATACATATCCAAAGTACTTCACATGTTCAACATGCAAGATGGAAAGGGATTGAGTACACCTTTATCCACATATGTGAAATTGAGCAAGTATGATTACCCCAAATAAGATGAGGAAAAAAAATTCATGATCAAAATTTCTTATCAGTATGCTCTTGGTAGTCTCATGTATGCTATGGTAGCTACAAGACCTGACATTGCATTTGCAATGGGAGTTGGGAGCAAATATATGTCTAATCCTAACAAGAAGCATTGGGAAGCGGTCAAGATGATTTTGAGATATTTGGGTGGCACTAAGCACAAGTGTCTATGCTTGGATAGAGGCAAAGCATCCATTATTGGTTACACATTCTGATTATGCTGGTTGTGTAGACAATCATAAGTCTAAATGAAGGTACATTTTTTAATTTGTTGGAGGTGCTATCTCTTGGAGATATCGGCTTCAAGAATGTACAAAGAGCATGTTGCAGCATGTGAGGCATGTAAGGAAGCATTGTGGACTTCTCGTCTTGCTTGTGATATGGGCCTACCTCAGTATCTACCTCATTTGCTCAGTGATAGTTAGAGTGACATTGCATTGGCTAAGAATCCGGCCTACCATGCAAAGATCAAGCACATTGAGGTGTGGTATCACTTGATTAAAGACTGCTTGGCTATTGAACACATTATTCTTCAGAAGGTTCATACTCCAAATAATGTTGCATATGCTTTGACTAAAGCTCTACCACATAATAACTTTTGACAGTGTTGTCACTTGATGGGGTTACTTGGTTCATGATCTTACACACTTATGTATTGTGTAACATGCCCATCAAGTGGGAGGTATAGTTTGTATACTTGCAATTAGATATTCTTTATCATTCTTTGTCTTTCTCCCATAGTTACTTTGTCCATATTGGCCTTTAATGAGAGACCGTTAGTGTCCATGTGAAAGGCCAAATGGCTGCTATACACTTTTGTATATGTTATTTAATAAAACATATAATGGTCTGGTCAACCACACACTGCAACTACAGCCACATTTGTAACACCCAAGAAATCTATGTTCATGCTCTCTGTGAACTGTGTTTTTCTATGTATTCTAGAGGCTAGTTCGAAGTACTGTGTGCGATGTGTGTAGCTCTATTTTGTATTGCAAGGGTATCATATGTGGAGCTCTTAAGGAGAGTCGACCATGGTGCATCGCCTTCAAAATACTATATATATATATATATATATATATATATTTATATTTATTTATTTATTTATTTATTTATATATATATATATATATGTATGTGTGTGTGTAGAGAGAGAGAGAGAGATGCAACCTTCAATTGTTTAATATAAACCATAACATGGAAAATCATCATTTCCTAAACCTAATGTGTTCATCCAAAAAAAATAATGGATATTAGGTGGTTCATTATCCGGTATACATATGGGTTATTCTAATATTCATGCAAAATAAACTTTAGTATAGAACAATTTCTAGATTGATTATAGCAAGACTATACTATTACCAAGGGTAATTATTTTTATGCATCAATGTATGGAGAGAGAAAGAGAGAGGAAAGAGAGAGAGAGAGAGAGAGAGAGAGATGCAACCTTTGATTTCTTAATATAAACTATAACATGGAAAATCATCATTCTCTCAAACTAGTGTGTTCATCCAATAAATAATAATGGACTATAGGTGTTCATTATCCGGTATACATATGGGCTATTTGCTATTATTCATGCAAAATAAACTAGTACAGAACAATTTCCAATACCTTCATGCATTAACGGATTGGTTATAGCAAGACTATACTATTACTAAGGATATTTATTTTTATGCATCAATGAGTGTGCGTGTGTGTATGCTTGAGTGTGCATATATATTGGTGTGTGTGTGTGTGTGTGTGTGTGTGTGTGTGTGTGTATATATATATATATATATATATATATATATATATGTGTGTGTGTGTGTGTGTGTAGATAAATATCGCTACGTATGTGTATGTATTTGTTAAACTTTTCCATATACACATTTTGATGCATAAAAATAATTCTCCTTAGTAAAAGTATAGTCTTGCTATAACCAGTCCGTTAATGCACGAAGGTATTGGAAATTGTTCTATACTAAAGTTTATTTTGCATGAATAATAGCAAATAGCCCATATGTATACCGGGTAATGAACACCATCCCAAAAAAATAATGGACTATAGTTGTTCATTATCCGGTATACATATGGGCTATTTGCTGTTATTCATGCAAAATAAACTTCAGTGTAGAACAATTTATTGTTGCATGAAAAGAAATCGGAGCACACTTAACCCGTTTGCATGTCCCAAGTAGACATATCTATACATTTTAAACTACAACGTTGATTTTTGCTTATCAACCTGCAATGCATCATGTACATCTAACCCTGTTAATATAGACCAACTAATCTTAATGAAATCAAGAAAGATATAGACATAAGTGGGGAGTACTTGTAGACATCACACCTACATATATGCAACATAATGTTTCTTTGATTTTTCACTATGTCTTCCATTTGTATTGGTTCAAGTTAAGCGCAACCACTCGGGTTGATCAAACAAGAATCGAAGGACGCTTTAACTACTAAAAAAATCTAATTGCTAAATGAAAGTATCGATACCAATTTAGTAGTAAATAACGATATAAACATCAAGAAATGTGTGTTAGACCATAGCTGAATGTAAAAATTTAGCTTCCATGTTTCAAAAGCTTTTATCCTTAGCACAAACATTAGAGGTTCCAGCTAGCTTTTCACTAATTTTAATTTGGAAAACAAAGATAATGGGACTTTTTACATAATCTTAACTTGCAACCATAGATCCAATAAGCATGTTAGGTCTTACATGCAATTACACAACACCAGCACGGGATCAAAGAAGTACACTTCACAAACATTGCTATTTCACTCCCACAACATTTGATGCCATTAAAACGAGCTCCGAGCAAAAGATAAGATTCTCTTAAAGGGTTGACTAGATGTAACAGATTCACGTCAATCAATCAGTATATCTAACACCATCAAGGAAAGTCCAAAGAAGTCTGCCACAGTACATACTAGCAAAGATTCACTGATATGCCTTTAATCAAAAGACTACCAAAGACGTTTTGCATTTTCGAACACTGCAGGTGACTTCATCATAAGTGCCAAAAACCATCGAAATTTCCTTGGCACAAGGGACTTTTTCTTTCTTAAGCACTTCCGGATCACACAAGGTCGTGTACAGAGTGTTATCCCCAAGCCATTTACCTGCTTTTTAAGCCTAATCCGTATGTTGACTACTCTTGGTTTTTTGATTCATTTGCAACTTATCCAGTTGCTAGTCCATGCTTGGAATTTCCTTGTAAATTGTTCATGGTATGTTGAAAACCTCCCGATGAAATTTGTGGACACATACATAGCAAAGCTGAGTGTTTCTCTTATCCATTTAACAAGTTGAGGTTTTCAACTACCATGTACACTCTTCTGGCATGACAGTATACGTGAATTGAATTCCATACATACCTCTTCTCTTAAAAAAAGACATCTTTAAAGTTGAAGTAGCTACCATAGAACCTGTCATTTCTACTTGCCATGTGAAACACCCATGCAATGGCATGGTCAAAATGTCATTTAAATTGAATCCATATGTTGCTAGATGATCCATCATATCCATACCCAAGAGAAGCATGCTTCAATATGTAGCACTCGTTGAATCATTCTAAAGAAATGGATGAAAAAGTCCTCAGATATGTTTTTAAAATACATTAGCAAACACTTTGAGGCCCTTTTTTGAACTTACAAAGCAATATAGAAAATGATAAAAAAAAAGGGAACTCTGTATGCTTTCCATGTAAAGCAAAGCTTGGCAATTTGACATCATCTACATAACATTAAGATTATACCTCAGTTGACTGACTCCGCCAGCAAGACTTGATGATCAGGCCAAACTTGAATTGTTTCATTAGTGAAGTGTTACAAAAGAACTGTAATAAGACCTGGTGATTTGACAATCCTTCTGCAGAAACACTGCCCTGAGTTGAGTAGCAGGTTAGCACTAAATGCAAGAGAAACTTGGTCAGCCACTCTCAATCTTTGCCATGATTGTCACATAAAGCAGAATTTACATTATTCAATAATGTTAAGAGTCCCCTCTACATTAACACATGCTAGGACCATGTTCAAAACATTTTCAACCCATTGACCACACTTATTCAATGGACAACTAAATAACTCACTTCTACTGTGTGTGTGGGGGGGCTGGGGGTATCCTTCCATAAACATAAACTATATCTTTGAGTGGGCATGAGATGCCTTCAGTTGATTCACAAGGGCCATAGCTCCTGATTTGTCAAATCTTCAAATGCTACATGATCAGCAATGTGCTAAGATCGGTAAAATTCAAGCCAAAACTGGAATATACAAATCAAAATTTTCTGGCATGGTGATTCAAGTCATAGCAGCTCTAATGTAAGTCAGCCTCTCTATAGTTCATCAGCCCAAGGTACAGTTTCCTCTCAGATGCATCAGATTCCTGGCTTACTTGAGCTCAATAATTGACCAACAATTGCTGTCACCTATAGCAGACACCAAAAGGCAACACACAGAGAAATACAAAAGAAAGGGGAACTGTAAATTCATGCAAATACCTTAATTTTCATCTCATTAAATTGATGATCATATGTACCTGCCAATATTTGTGGACACACCTATCCACACAACTATTCTCGCCAACATTCAAGTCAGAATCCTTGAACCTGTAAATTCATCACAGCCATGAGAAAGCTTGAAAGTTGAAGTATGTCAAAAATAAGTTTGGATTGTTTGTTTCCGTGTATGATTCCACTAATCAGGCATTCCCACTACGGAATAGGAAAGGGAATGCAAGGGAACCATTGTAATTCAGTATGAGGGCATAACCCCACCCAACGGAAAAAAAAAAAAGAACAGGAGTACCTACCTTTGAAACGAAGTATCTTGATAAAATTTCCTTTCAGATCAACAATTGACACACACACACACAGAGAGATGAAACATGATGTCTTGCCCATATACACATATACATACATATGCATATATAAACATATATATACATAAGTAATGGGCAAACTCAGCCATAAAGAAGCCCAGCAAAAGATGCAAACTTTTACTAAAGATAAGAAAATTTGAAACAAATGCATAGCTAACAAGGTATACACACCTATCAAATGGCCTGAAAAAAATGCATAGCTAACAACGTACACACACCTATCAAATGGCCACAATTCAGATGAAGATTTGACCATTGTAGGTACAAATTTATTTATACTCTACTCTCAAAATAATGTGCACCAAGCTAAAATGCATCTCTTGCAAGAACTTGTTAAAAATAATACATTTTTTCTGAAAAATACAATATGCTCTAAATGCTAATGTTGGTATCTAAGACCTGATACTTGTGAATCTCTGTCACTCATCCATCCATAATTATAGAATCTATATCTCAATTGAGACTACTTCCATAAACAAAATTGTTTAAGGTCAAAGCTCTCTTGAGAAACTAGAATACTAATGGATTTAAGATTCCTCTCATGAAAAAATTTGCATCCAACCATCCAAATATTCGCACATTAAATAATGCCATGTAAGAGACTCCAGCAAAATAATTCATAATCTATGAACTTGGAAGAAATCTGTGTGGATTTATTTTAATGCTGGTTTTAGCAAAAGTGTACCTCAGGGCTATTATGTTTAAGAGGGATGAGAGCTATACATAGCATTCATAGTTATTCGTCATTAATTTATCAAAAATCAAACTCATATTAAGTAATTGTCTATGAATGGTGTACTTACTTCTTCTCAATGCACTTTTCAAAGCATGAGTGCGTCAATCTGCAATATCCAATCCAAAAAGATCACACAGAATTCAAACTCAAGAAATCTAACTCCAAATGCACGAATAAATTTCTCAGTGAAAAGGCTCGTCAATCTACTTGTTGAATAATTCAACTCTGTATTCCATTTCTTGTTGTGCCATTCCAATCATCTGTGTTTGCAATAGAAAAACGATTCAGCAAGGTGATTGTGAACATCAAACCAGGAACCAACAAACTCGAGTTATGAAATCCTACAGAATGCATGTAAATAATATCACAATAGGATATGAGTTCTATGAAGAAGATCAAACCTTGTTATGTCCTATTGAGGCACAGAATATTTCAATATATCTAGTATACCATATTACAAGTGACTATACTCATCCGGTCACTTAACCATGGTTGGTTTTGGTTCAGACTGCCCTACAAAATATTATCGTTTGTTTGATGCATACATCAAACTTCCATGACCACTTAAGTGGTGCAAGTGTGTGACTATCCCTGTAAGAGAGCTACCGGCACAAGCATCCTGATGATATTTGCCCTGTTTCATGCTGTTAATACTTATCGTATTTCCCAGTGCATAATTCAACATCGCAGCCACAGGACCGCCAATATCCAACTCTTCCCAAAGTAAACGGCCCTCGACTGCCGCTCACGTCACATAGATGAAAGTTTAGAAGGACGGCCTGCCGATTCAATGTTTTTGAACACTGAAGTGTATGTCGCACTGCATGAATGAAAGCTCAAAGGGTGATCTAGCAATCGTAACATCTGCAAAAATCAATAATTGAGAGCGTAACGCGTATGAAAGGCATTCTACTAGCTTGCCGTCCTGGATCCCACGAGAAAGCATGATCGTGGAATACTAAGTAGCATCTTGTGCCCGACTACGCCTGAGCATCAAAAAGATATGGATGTCCACGTTGTCAAAAGCATTTGAAGGTAGCATAAGCTTACCTTCAAACCACAGAAAGAAATGCAGTTACACAACTAGAGCTTACCGCGTCAGATGCAGCCTTCTCCATTGCTGATGCCGCAGCTCAGATTCCAGCTGCAGCTCGCGAGTGTATCTACGCGCTCGCGTTTCCAACCCAAGGCTACGTTTTCGCTAAAGCTAACCCCGAATATAGAAGTGGCCACAGCTTTACGACTCCTGCAAAGTAGTGAGTCGTGACCTTACCATCATTAAAATTTTTTTTAAATGGAGGTTCGGCCGAGGCCTATTCCTCCAGGTTTTAACTTTGAAATTGCAATTGCAACCGTACAAGGAAGGACATAGTACGAATGGGACCCCTTATCCCACAAGAACAAGGGTTTACATAGGTGGGTTAAACTGCGATCACAACTACCGTGGGGCAACACAAGCGGTGGCACAGCCACGTGAAACATTCCATGATTACATGTCCCTTACAATGTGGCCGGCAGGGGTTAAACCCTCGCCCCCACCTCAAGAGGAAAGCAGCCCAACCACCTGGACAAAGGCCTCGGACACCATCATTAAAATTATATGAGCGACTTGATGAGTGATATAATGGAACTATTGCCTTAGAACAAGCCCCTAATGCATGTGGGTCTCTCTATCGTAGCATAAGGAGGAGGCACAATGGTGTTGGTTAAGGGTGGGTTCAAAATAGCTATGCAAGTTATTTGTTGACAAACTCTACATGGAGTTATGTTCAATGCTTATCCATGAGGATAACTAATTTGTTTTATATTTGGACTCTACATGCATCATTCTTATGATCTTTTTGTAGATTTTGGTGTGATGTATATAAAACTTCCTCTCTGAATTGTATTTTTTTATCGTTTTATTGCAAATTCTATTTTTCTTGGATACAATATGAAAGTAAAATCCTTCTATAAGTTTTTTTCTCAAATTCCCCCATAATCTACTATAGATCATGTAAATCTTATAATTTTCATGCTTATAAAAGTTTTATTATGTAAATGCTTAAACATGGACAATAATATTGAGAATCTTGACAAGTATGTATTCGAACCAAAAGAGATAAATGTTTTTTGGTATATAATACACAAGGGATTGGAATGGTTTCTCACTCTTTAATATTACAAACCCTTGGTAGAAAAAAGGAGGCTTTTGAAAAATTCAAACTTAGAGAGGAATAAGAAATAGAAATATGTGTCCACTAGAAAAAAGAAATATTGGTCTCCATCTATGTACCAAAGTTAGAAGATGTATATGTTCTCGAAAGTACAACAAAATATGACAAAAAATGTGTAATGTAGAGAAAAAAATCAGGTGATTGTAGCACAACAAGTGTGTCGAAGATGATGTGGCCCAAGTGCAGGTAATGAACATGAGAAGTTACATAAGGGTTTGGTAAAGATATGATTGAGTCGCCCATGGACTCCCTTGCAATAATAGTTGCCCATTGCCATGTGAGAAGTCACCCACAATGTACCCATATAGTATATAGTTATGCAAACTAGGTGAACAAAAAGTGTGGTTGCCAATGAACAATGCTTTGGATTTTCCCAAGTTTGTGGAAGACGAGAGAGCACTTGCCAAACTACATTAAGATGTGGTGACCCATTGTACTTGCCCATGAGTGGATGAACTTGCCCAAGTGAGATAACATGCAGATGAAGTCACCCAATCCAAGGGGATAGGCAAGTGAGGTCACTTGTTCAACTAGGAACTCACCTATGTTGACCATTTGCACTCGCCCAGGGCCATAAATATGGTCGCCCATTCAAATTGTAGTCACCCATCTCTTGACATTTGGTGGGCCCATTTCTTATGATTTCAGTGGCAAGAGGAAGCTAAAGTTACAAGTTATAAAAAGGCGAGAGTGTGGGGAGGAAGAGTCTAAGGCAATTGCCATGGCATGAAGTGTCCCACCTAGACAACCACTAAGTAGTGGGCAATTACCTTCCCACTATTAAGCATCACTTAGGGTGTTGATATATTTTGGTAGTGATGTGTGTGAACACACTTAGGATTGTGGAGGTGCTTTTTTCCATCTTTAGGAGATGTTTTCTCCCAACTTCTATAGACGGCTATGACCTAATGGGCTTTTTATCTTTTGTACATTCACTTCAAGCTTCTTCTTCTTCTTCTTCTTTTTCTTCTTCTTCTTCTTCTTCTTCTTCTTCTTCTTCTTCTTCTTCTTCTTCCAAGTGATGTTTGCATTCTTCCCTTTTCCTCAAACTCCAACAATTGGTATCAAAGCAGGTTACTGATTTCTATAGGGAATTGTTGACATCCTTCTAGTCATAGTCTCATATCACATGAAATTTGGTGAGAATACTTGGGCTCATTTGTAGTTCAGAAAAAAAAAATATTATGTGGCATTGAAATTTTGATTTGAGCTTGTTTTGGCCTCCAAATGCACTATTGTAGTGACTATGTAGGGAATTTCATCCTTTTGTGTCAAAGATATACAACAAGGTCCGCACCTTGGGAGAGGGAAGGGGGGCCTACTTATTGATGATATCTTGCATAATATAGCTCCTCTAAAGTCTAGCTTTCCTCTCAAGTCTTGGAGATTTGACAAAGAGAAACCAGCATCATCTTTGATCTCCTCCAAATCAAGGTGAAGCTTGTCTTTGTCCTAGACATCCTTCTCAAGATCATCAATCACCTACCCTCTATTCCCACATCTATCTCAAAGAACCTCCACCATATTAAAGTCCCCACAAGAGCGATGTTGAGGGGCAAAGACTCCAATGATTTCCAAGTGGCAAGCCTTTCTGAGTCAATATTGGGAGCATACACAAAGACTATGGTGAATTGCAGAGGACCACCAAAGGAAGCACCAATCCATCGATGGACATGCTCCACAAGGGTATCCACGAGACTAGAGTACCACATTCTTTTAATGTTGATGACCGATCCACCTTTTCCCCTAGGGTGTGCGATGGAGAGCCAGACATGGAATGATGAGATGCATTTCAATCTTTTTTGAAGGCCCTCGCCGTCAATTTTGATTTCTTGAAGACAGATGAAGTATTGGTTTAAACTTTTATCACAAATCCACTAGCCAATAATGATCGCTTTTGAAGGGTTAGACAACCCTCTAACATTGAAGGAAATGATGATCATTATCAGAGGTTTCTTTGCGTGCCTTGTCCCTCTTTTTCTTGTTTTTACATACATCGACATTTGAGTGTTTGAGGGTAGAGTTTTTCCAATGGACATAAGGCTTTTGTATCCAATGTTCCCAAGGGAGGCCAAATAAGTAGATTCAACAAAGGAGTTCAAATTTTGGATTTGTTTTTTCCCATATGGTCCATAGACTGTGAGCCCTCCAAAGGTTCCAAAGTGTCGGGTCCAAGTTGTTGCCATTCCAGATACCGTTATGGATAATGAGCCATTGCAAAAACGAGTGTTTGATGGCCAAAGGGTATGACCAAAGAATTTGAATCAATATCTCAGTCGCTTAGGGCTCCAATTAACTTTCCATCTGTTGTTGAGTTTGGTGTAAATACTCATGATTGAACGTTTTTAACCTTTAAATTCTTTAAGCATGAGAGCAACAACCTCTTGGATCTCCACCTCTTCGTTTATCACATCTGTTGAATTATTTAAGCATGAGCAGCAACCTCTTGGATCTCCACATCTGTTGTTGATTTTGAATACTCATGGTTCGAACGTTTTTAACCTTTGAATTCTTTAAGCATGAGAGCAGCAACCTCTTGGATCTCCACATCTGTTGTTGAGTTTGGTGTAAGTACTCATGATTCAAACGTTTTTAACCTTTGAATTCAATTATCACCTATTTAGACCCGAAAGAAAGGGTGTAAATAGCATCAGAGATACTATTATCAATACTATACTGACTTCCATTCCCCAACAGGCATAGCATCTTGTGCCTTTTTTAAAGCGTTTGTGTTCCTTAATGCCCAAATTACCATTCTTCTACAGAGAGATCCAGCCCATCCAGATGGATTGGTGCATAAAGAAACCAGAGTTAGAAGAGAATTCACTAGAGAGGAGAAGGACATCTTTACCTCCATCCAAGCTTCCCAAAACTTGCAACGAAGATTATTTCCAACAAGAATAGAAATGTGGAGAGAAACTATGATATCCCAGAGGGTATGATTAGTCCAAGGCTTATAGTTATAAAGAGAGAACAAGTGAGTTTTCCTCCGTATGAGGAGGGCCCAAAAGTCGTTGGAAGAAAGGGACCTATAAATCCATTTGGCAGCAAGGTTTTTGGCCATTTGGTAGGGCATATAATGCCAAGGCCACCCTGATACTTAGGGACGTAGGAGGTATGCTAAGTCACTTTAGGAATTTTATTGTGATGATCATTGCATCCTAGAGAACGTCTAGATAGGGAAATGTCCTACTTAAGCTCGTTATCCTAGGCTTCCAACAACAAAGGAAATAGGTCAAATTGGGCATAATATAATGATTTAAGGACAAAAACACGGTGACTAATAGAGTTTTGAAGCCCAAACCATTCCAAGATTTTGCATCTAATTTTACTCATAACCGAGTCCCCTTTCTATTTGAAAGTGATTTGAAAACCCATGGGAATGCCTAGCGGCCTAAAGATTTCTCCGTTCTTGATTATTTCACAATTTTTTCCCTTAATTCAAGATGAGATGAAGAGTCATTGGAGGATTTGAAGACCATCTTCTTACAGTTGACAATAGATCCACTAGCCAGACAAAAAAGGCCAAGGAATTTAATAAACAAGGAAGAAGATCCTTCTTTTGCTCTTATAATCATATTAGTGTCATCAATGAACATTTGGAGCCCAAGGGGGTTCTCCTTATTAGGGATAACAATACCTTTTATAGAGTCATTTTCCATGGCATCTTTGAGAAGAATAAGTCTTGTAAGACTCATTGGCATAATCAATACCCTCCCTAATGGACAATAGAATCTCCTTTTAATGAAACATTTTTGTTTAGTGAGAATAATGCTATCCATGATAAGAATGACCCTTCTAGCCAAGGAAGAGGCAAAAATCTTATAGATGGAGGTCAAACAGATTATATATCTCTAATTATTAAGGTCATCTTTGGGGCTGCTTTTGTGAATAAGCTAAATAACACTAGTATTGAGAGTAATTTTAGAAATAGCTTCCTTCCACACCAAGAGAATATAGGGGGTCAAAAACTCTTTCAAGGTGATGTAGAACTCATTTGGAATACCATCAATGTGATTTATAGGGTTTCAATTTACTAATGGTTTCTTTAACCTCACCAATAGTGAGGGGCAGGTCCAGGATAGAGGCCGCTCCTTGAGGAATCATTTTCTTCCTTTTAATAGCGATTTTGACCCTAGATCTAGCTCTCTAGATGTCCTCCCCCCACTTAGGAGTGCTAGAGAAAACATTGGTAAAGAACCAAAGAGCCTCCTACAAGTTCTCCTTGGAATCAATAGCCAATCCCCCTAAATTCTTATTGAGGAGAGGAACAAAATCCTTGGTTTTCCTTTTTTTTTCATGAGATCAAACATTTGTTTATTAAATCTATCCCCATGTCTAGCCCAATATTTTCTTGAGGTAGAAAGAGCACTACCTCAGTCTATCATGGCTTTGCGATCTATCATGGCTTTGCGATCAATTGTGATCTTTTGTGGTCCTCTATCTATCATGTGGGTTTTTAGTCCAAAGGTGACAAACATGCTTTTTTTCTTTTTATATTTGCTCTAGTTACACCTTCAACAAAGTCCAGCAACTCACCCATGTGTGTGTGTCTGTTCACTCTGTCATGCATTGACTATCTATCGTGGTCTTTTCAGCCTGACGATGCTTGGTGATCTATCGTGGCTTGGCAATCAATCATGATCTTTCGTGATCCTCGACCTATCATGTGGGTTTTCTGTCTATCATGGCTAGGTGGCAGACAAGCTTTTTTTTCTTTTTATTTTCCCTTCACTCTGTTAAAATTAGTGTCATTCGTGGTCCTCGATTTTTCACATGGGTTTTTCGTCCATCATGGATAGTTGACAAACAAAATTTTTATCTTTTATTTTCACTTCACTCTTTAAAGTTGGTGTCTTAAAGATTGTGCATTTCTAGCCATTCAAGTGGTGATCTTCTTGTGATTGAGGATACTCTGGAAAAATTTTTCCAGATTGTTTGGTTTTGTCAACTATACAATCATCGATTTACTCCTTGATACACTTATTGGTGTGAGCACATTTATTCTCACATAATCCTTCTAGTTGGTCATTACTATCCATTAATTCATTTTTTTGGGAAGATTGTTGAATTCTCTCCTAGAATCTGACACTTGGTCATCCTTCTTTGAGCCTTAGTGGTGTTTGGACTCTTCTAGCTCCATTATCATTCTATTCAGTTGTCTACCATCATGACATCATAGGTCTTAGGCACATCTGGTGGATCATGCTCTAGTGCCAGTGTTCCGAGGTGGAGCTGTAAGTTGAAAGGCAAAGAACATTTTGAGATCCAAAAATTTGATGGCACAAACTTTGCACTATGGAAAAATCATATTAAAGATGTGTTGATTCAAAGGAGGCAATGGAAGCTAGTAAATGGAATCTCAAACAAGCTTGCTGACATGGATGAAGATGATTGGGATGAGTTAGATGAAATGACTAGGTCTATCATTCAATTGCACCTAGCAGATAATGTTTAATTTATATTATTAGACTGTGAAAGTGTAGAGGAGCTTTGGAAGAAGTTATGCAATACATATGAAAAAGAGACGGCATCAAATAAAGTGTATTTGATGAGAAAGTTATACGACCTTCACATGAAGGACACAGATAGTGTTTCTTTCCTTGTGGCAATGGAACCAACTTCCATGTTTTGTTTTTGTAAAGTGCAGTGATCTCATCCATAGCTTTTTCCTAATTTGCATTGCCGATTGCATCTTCAAAAGAAGAGGGTTCAACATTATTGATTTCCTAAACTGAGAGGAACGATGTTGAGATACACTTATAGTTTGCCCAAGTTACTCGAAATCGACTTGCTTGGCCTACTCTTAGTCCATCATAATGCTCAAATATAATTGTGGAAAAGAGAGAAGAGGCGACTCGAGCACACATAAAATTCCATACCAACTACAATGTTTGATTCTCAAGGTCACACTCTCCCCTTTCTCATACCCGCAATTTTCTACACTCTACTTACCCACTTCTTTTACCCTCTCACATACACATCACACAGACTCACCAAATCATACGCTCATGTGAACAACCATATCACACACTCGCACTCATACCCTCATGTAGTCATTGAAACACATGACTAAGAATTTACATACATAACAACACATTCACACATTTATCCAATCATTCCCATGCCGACATGCATCCCCTGTTTACCTGGTTACATCGAGTTTTTTTTTTTTTACTTGAAAAAACTGAAATGCATACATTGGTTAAAACCCAATATTTATTTTGAGTCTGCCTATCACGGACATTCCACATAGTCTACTTGTATTTATGACAACATAACCCAACAACTGAATTCTGAAACGGGGTTTGGGTGTTCATTATATTACTCCTCACAAAGACCTTGACATCTTAATTCGCCATCCAAAACAACAACAACATGTCTCAACAAAGGTAAGTATGACTGATCAATCAATCAGGATGATCAAACTGGCTACCACGAAAAAATCTCACAACTAAGAACATCATCGAGGAAGTGAACGTCCATCATTTCACACACCAATGCTACACAAGATAAGGTTTAAAAGCCTTCTAAGACACTCTGTCATAGGTCATATGCATTACATAAGATCTCAAAACTATCTTAGCATTTCCAGCCTTAGAAACTGTTGGGACACTGTATACTGAGCAAGTATGCCTTTGCAAGCAGGTACGCATCTGCTATCTTGGAAGACTTTCAAGACAAAACTAGAACCAATAGACTCCACAGTCAAAATCAATGTGAACCATCTCTGGTAAATGTAAAGCAGTCGAGGCCTTGATTGATATTTGTATCTGAAATGATTAATTTGCAATCAACACCTGCAATCTCACATAATTCATTGCATCCCTGCAAAGAGTCAGTGTCCTCACTATCCCTATCTCCCACCCCCTTGCCTGTCGGTAGCATTCTCTAGATTCCAATTCATCAAATAAATCTACTAGATCATCAATATCACAGTCGTAGGTATCTTTTCATGCAAATGAAATGCTGCGAAGTATCTTTGAACTTCATCATCACCCTTCACATACCTGTATGTGTATAATCACGAAGACCATCAAAGCTATGACTTTCACCTGAACACGTCCAAACACTTCCAAATCGGCATCAACATCCTCCAACAAGACGGGTGGTTTTCTTTCCACGTTTTGACGCTTGCAGATAAACATGACCATAGCGGTGTCACTTTTAGCACAGGTGTTGTAGGCTAGCTGCGCGATGGGCCCTTTTTTTCCATCCTCGGCTCCAGCACTCTGAAACAAGAAGCCTCTTCCCCCTGCCAAAACAATGCCAACCCCCTTAAGAATGGATGGCGCCTCCTCCTGGTGTGGCACACCCCCGAAAAACAGAGAGATCCCCTTCTTCGTGGCAATAGAAAAAAAAAAACAGGAGTTACTCCTCCCGAACGAGAGAGAGAGCAAGCCCCTTTGATGCCGGCCGAGATAAAAGCCCCCGTTTTTGCACAAAATGAAGAGAGACCCCCTTTTCAGAAGTCGGACCCCGCTCGACGGTAGCCACCCAGTCCTCCCCTCAGAGCATCCCCCTTGTATCTTCCAGCCAAGCCAGTTCTTGTCCCCAAATAGCAATCCTTTTTTTCAAAACATCAGCCTCCTCGTATATGCAAAAAAGACGAGCCGAGCCCTGACAGAAAAAACCTCCCCCCTTTTTCTGTTTCTTTTTTCAGAACAGTGATAACCACAAATCAATAGGTTCCGATTCAGAAGGGGATGGCCCCCTTTTTTGACAACGGAAAAGCTACAAATAAAACGGGAACAAGGCCAGCATGCCAGTCATTGGCTACAAATATACATTTCTCTCCATAAGTGTAGCCTCCAAGGGGTAATACTAGAGGTGCTTCACATGCAGCATGGCACGGAAAACTTTAGCAATTCTCACCATAGGGTTCTCATAGGTGCCCAGTTTTGCAAATAAGAATCTCCCTTCATCTAGACATTTGTCAGTACTCTAGGACATTTCATCTTTTCTGCAATAGGATAGAGTGCCCTTACTCTGATATTCTCATCTCTTGACTTTAGTAACTTTATGAGTATTTTTCTCCCAAGGACTACTGCTTAGCTTCTGAAGGGCTAAAAGTGTTTCTCCCAGCAAGTCGACTAGAAAAACCTTCAAGTATCCTTCCTCTCCAAACTATCCATTATTGTTAGGAGTAACAAAGTAACTACTACTCAACTCGCTTCCACAAATCCATGGGGATAGCCGACTGAGATTCCCTTTGTAATGAAGGAGAGCAGCAACACATCTCATAATTTCATAAAGCTACATCAATAGGTTCCATAGGTAATGTAGCATGGCACGGTAATGTGAATCGGAACTGATTATCACCAAAAGCTCCTCTTGTGTCACCAAAGGGTTCCCAGGCCTATGATAAGGTGGATGATCAACAAAAACCCAGTCGACCCTTGCTCTGAATTCATGAAAGTATGCCACCTCATGTTCTGCTTCAAAGCATCCCATTTTAATGCGACATTGCATGCCGAAAGCTCCTGCAAACTTGGCATCAGTAACTCCATTCAAATGCACCGTAGGAGGGGCTCTACACACTCCAAATACTTCTCATCAATCATCAAATCCACTCTTCAAGTACCTGAAATCAAACATATTTTCCTGCCAAATAGAACTGCATTAGTGCATAAAAACCAACCATTTTGTGAGCTAACATACTCCCCTCTTCTTAATTGCGAAGTCGTCATCGACGAGGCACTCTTGCTGCAATATGCTCCAATAGCCATGAGAATGTCAGTGTACAACTTATTTACATACCTCTTCATCGAGCCATCATTCCAAGTGGACCTGCACTCATTGAAGCTATTAGTGCTAAAAAAAATCACTCATGAATACATACGAATCAGTCACTTCCAAATGATCCAAGAACATGCACATATATGAAACTCCCATTCCAACATGCATCAAATTGCTCATGTATTCCATTATAAAAATACTCCCAACCAAAATAACACATGCATACCTTTCCATGTTTTACACATGCAACTATCATTGCGGAAAACAGAAACGGAAATACCGAAATAAACAACATTAACTGAAATGAATTCAACAAGAGATGCAACATACCCAAAATACAACCCCTTTTATTGACCTACTATTCGCTATGTACACATATTCCATGACCAGACACTCCCTAAGAATCCCCATCGTCGTCCCACAAAAGCCATCGAGACCCGAGTACAAGTCAAGACCTACATAAAAACCCTGGAGTGTCCCACACTCTTGAAAACCCTCTGATAAAGCACACAAGTTATAAAGCAAGACCGTTGCATTACCTCGCTAAAGGTCTCATCTATAAGTACATATACAGTATCCGTGCCTTTGAGAATGTTGATTCAGAGTGAGCTGATCTGTCACAAGCCACCATACCAATCACACAAGCAAATAACGTTCCCTTCCAGGCGATCATCGCCCTCTCTTCTCTCTCTCTCCCCCTCAGGAGTGGGGAATAACTTCATAGGTAGATTTTATTTATATTCACACGTTGGCCTACGTTGACATTGGATGCGATTCGTGGACCTGACCACCCGGCCAAGTTGATTCCACCCATCTACAAATGCAACGTAGCGCAAAACACACAAACACATAACGATAGACAAGTAACATATATCAGCTAGCCCATAACGAAGTTGGATGCGGCTCGTGGTCGTGACTACCTAGCCACGATGGCTCCACCTACCTACCAACCCGTTATGGCACGTAGCTAAGACACAAACATGTACATCCCAAGCCTATGGTGAAACTAGCTGCGGCTCGTGGTCCTAACCACCCGACTAGGATAAACCCACCCACCTACTAGCCCACCATAGTGCGTTGGTACGATCACAACAACACAATATTTTTTTTTCTTTTCTTTTCTTTTTTTTCTTGTTTTTTTTTTCATAGTTAATTAATTCGCCCCAGTCCTAAGAATTAGGGAGAGGAAGAAAGGGATTTTCCCATTTTTCCCACACATGCATGCAAACATATACACTCTAGCCTTTGACAGATCAACCACCTCTTCACTTCATTCTCTCAATTACAGACACTACATATGTATTCATCGAGTTGACTTTTCACTTGGTAACTACAGCCGGCTATGCCTTGGTCCCTCATATGCCTATCCTAAGATGATCTAGAATGTGGGTCCTCTGGATGTCTCATGTAGCCTCACCTCATACTCGTATCCCGATGACTTCCCTAGGGCGAGTCAGGCTCAACTTCAGGAGCTCCGTCATCACTTCCTATCGTTAACACATCTGCCCAAGCCCAAGTGATATTGTTCTCTTCGTTAGGCATTTCCCTCGAAGGGTCGAAATAGTAATATCGATCCCCCGCCCATCCTACATGTCGGGTCAGGTATTCCTCAAAACACTCAATATAAAATATAACATCCAAACCCTGGTTTATGAAGCATACCAGCCAGTGCGCTTCCTCCACATCATATTCCGTCTCAAAGTCTTCGACCTCTATGTCCATGCGGGTGAATGTTTGGTCCGAGAAATATATCCTTAGCTCGTACAAATAGAGTTGAGTTATTTGATCTGCCATTTTGTTACTTAGCTCCTAACAGTCTCTGCGCAACACAAAAAAATAATTAGAAGTCCAAAATTCTTGAGCTAGCAAGGGCTAATATTTATGACATAAAAATCATAGCTTACATATGCGCATATATATATATATATATATATATATATATATATATATATATATATATATATATATATATATATATATATATATATATATATATATATATATATATATATATATATATATATATATATATATATATATAACTATACATCTATGTACAATGAGTATACTACGTCCCTCCGCTTGGATCTCGTTTGGCTTCTCCCGTCCTAATGTTACTTGAAATATGGTTTAACTCGAAGCGCGTTAACCTTCATGGGAGCACATTCTTCTCCTAAATCTTGAATTTGCATGGAACCATTGGAGTTGAGTTCCACCACCTTAAACGGTCCTGCCCATCTTATCTGTAACTTCCCCGGGAATTTATAATATTTGCTATCATAGACTAGCACCAAATCCCCTTCTTGAATCGCATAGGTCTTGAGATTCTTGTCATGCCTCTCCTTATGTCTTCTCTGAATAGCTTCCAGACTTTGCTGTGCAATGAGTCTCTTTTCTTCTAGCTTGACCAGTTGTATGTACCTCTCCTTCAATGACTCTTCCTCTCCCATCCTGGCCTCGATGGCCACTTTTAATGTCGGCACTTCTTTTTCGATGGGGAAGATGGCTTCCTCGCCATATACTAGGGAGAACAGAGTGCTCTTAGTCGTCACTTGGTAGGATGTTCGATACGCCCACAAAGCTTCCAAAAGTCTCTCATCCCAGTCTCGCCTATGCACAACTACTGTCTTTGTCAGAATCTATTCAAGAACCTTGTTGGTAACCTCCACTTGTCCATTCGCTCTCGGGTAATATGGGGTGCTTTTCCTATGTTTGATTTTATATAATTCCATTAATTCCTCGATCAATTCGTTGACAAAATGTGTCCCTCTATCACTTACTATCTCCAACGGGCATCCGAATCGGGTGATAATTTGTTCATACAAAATTTTAGCTACATCAACAGCTCGGTCAGTCATAAGAGCTTTGGCTTCTACCCACTTGGTAACATAGTCAGTGCAGACCAAGATATACCTATTGGATGTCTTGAGGGAGGATCAATAGGCCCCACAAAATCAATTCCCCACTTTTCAAAAGGCTTAAGAGCCAGCACCGGCGTAAGGCGAGCTGCATGTGCTAATGTTGGTTTGCCCATTCTTTGGCATCTGTCGCATTTCTTGCAGTATGTGTGAGAGTCTTTGAACAATGTTGGCCACCAATACCCGGCCAATAAGATCTTTCTTGCCGTCAGCTCACCAGCAAAATGCCCCCCGCAGGGTTCATCATGCAATGCTCTCAACACTAGGGTTGCTTCTTCTTCCTCGAGACGCCTCCGATAAATGCTCTCATGGACAAAATATCGATAGAGTACCCCCCAATGATGCTATGGTTTTTTGCCAGTGCTAATAGTTTTTGCTTCTCTCTCTTGCTTGCTCCCGGCGGGTATTTAGTGGTGCACAAGAAATTCACCAAGTCGGCATACCAAGGTACTTTAGCATCAACTTGAAATAGATGCCCATCAGGGGCATCATCGGGCACACCAGAGATTGGCTCCTCATTAATAATCCGAGATAAATGGTCAGCCAATATGTGCGCTTTGCCTGGTTTGGTTACCACTGTGAACTGAAATTCTTGTAGGAGTACCATCCACCTCATCAATCGCCCTAATAGCTCGGGTTTATTAATGATATACTTTAGGGCTTCGTGATCCACATAAAACGTGAAATGCTTTCCCATCAGATAATGCCGATACTTGTTTACCGCAAAGATCCTCGAGAGGCATTCTTTCTCTGTAGTCGTGTAGTTTCTTTCAGTGCTATTCAAGTTTCGACTTGCGTAATAAATAGGGTGGTCCAATTTTCTTTCATCGGCTTGACATAGCACTGCTCCAACCGCAGTATGAGAAGCATCTGTATGCACATGAAATTCTTTCGTCCAGTGAGGTGCTACCAAAATCAGTGCATTTATCAATCTCTCTTTGATCAAGTTGAATGCAACTTGACACTCTCCAGTCCATTGATATTGTTGGTCCTTCCTCAAAAGATTCGTCAGTGGTGCTGCTATTGATGCAAAATTCAATATAAATCGTCGATAATAATTAGCATGCCCCAAGAATCCTTTGAGTTGCCGCAAGTTTTGAGGAGGTGGAAGTTGTTTAATTTTTTGTACTTTATCCTCGTCAACTGTGATCCCTTTTTCGGAAATAACATGTCCCAAGAGCAATCCTCTTCGTACTCCAAATGTACACTTTTCAGGATTTAATGCGATGCCTTTTTCGATGCTTCTTTTTAAAATAGCTTGGATCCTCTCCATCATGTTTTCATCGTTGCCTCTGATCGCAAAGTCATCGAGGAATATCTCCATCCAATCTTGCAAATAGTCTTGATATGCAGCTATCTTTGCCCTCTGGAATGTGGCCGGTGCATTGCATAATCCAAATGGCATCACACGGTATGCGTATGTGCCCCATTCCGTGGTAAAAGTAGTTTTTGATTGATCCTCTTCATGGATTTGGATCTGGTTGTACCCACTGAAACCATCTAAAAATGAGTACAATTTATGGCCAGCCACTTTGTCCAAGATTTGATCAGTAAACGGCAAAGGGAAGTGATCCTTTTTTGTGCGCTCGTTCAACTTTCGATAATCTATGCAAATACGGATTTTCTTATTTTTTTCGGAACAACTACAATTGGTGATACCCATTCGCTGGATGCGATGGGATATATGAATCCTGCTTCCAATAACTTAGTCAATTCCAGCTTGATCAATTCCGAGTAGACTGGATTTGTCTGCCTAAGTCGTTGACATATTGGTAAGGTGCCTTCTTCCAAATCTATATAATGTTGGCAGATTCGGGGATCAATTCCTCTCAGATCACTGTATGACCATGCAAAGGCCTTGCTGAAATTTTTGAGTGCCAATTTAATGCAATCTCGTACTCCATGTGGTAGCTCTGACCCCACGCTCAAGAACTTTTTTGGAAAAACTTCCCATTTTTCCACCTGAGCTTCTCGTGAATATTCATTATTCCTTGATGACACTGTGATTGGAAAGTGTTCCCCGATCACGCGTGCATGGTTGGCCAGTAAATCATTGTTTTTTTCTTTTTCAACCGCACCCAATTTCTTTAGTTCAACTTTTGCAGTGGCTTCCTGCACTTTAGTCTTACTCTTCGCTTCTTTTTCCGATTCTCGACTCCTCCTTAAAAGCTCTGCTTCTAGCACTCTAACCCTTTCTCTCAATTGTTGTACTTCCATTGTCAGAGCTAACTCCAGCTTCAACTCTTCTTTTGAGGTCCCCTTCTCCAGGGATTGGGTAGCTTTGCTTTCCTTTGCGTCTATACTCAACATGTAGCATTCAAATTCACTAGTATGTGTCAACCATCCTAGCAACTCCTGGTCTGAGTCATCCTTGTAACATAGTGGATCTTTGTACTCGCCCACTTTAGCATGTTGGAGGTTGGACAATTGCAGATTGAATCCATCCTGTGAAAGGTCCTTGGAAGTCTCCGTGCGCAAGGCAAATCTTACCCGCGCCATTTCTTGTCTAACCTTTTCCTTTGCTTTTTGCTCCCTTTCCTCAGCTGTTGTCGATTTCTTGCCGGTCAAGTTTGGAGACACTTGAAGTTGTATTCGATCGCCCTTCGGTCCAATTGTGATAAATCCTGTGCGCCAATTGTGCACACATTCGGCTTGCACCAGCCATGGCCGTCCAAGTAAGATCGAGAAGGTAGCCTTTGAGGTCCTTGGTCTTACTATCAGATAATCAACCTTAAACTCTAGACCGCCCACAACTGTGCTTACATTCTTCAAAAGGCCTGTAGGCTTCACTTGTGTTTGATCTGCCATTCTCAAGGACATCGGCGTTTCTTCCATGTGGTTGAGGCCCAAAGCTTTCATCATGTATTCAGTCATAAGGTTGACTGCGGCTCCACTATCTAACTGAGCACCAGGGACTACATACCCTTTAATCTCGACTGTCACAGCTGGAGCATTCGAATCAATTTGCATCGTAATACTTTGAATGATCCCTTGGACATCTTTATCTTGTCTCTTTTTCTCTCGGGCTTTCCTCGGCTTCTTGATATATTCGTGGTAGAATTGTTTCCTATATGCAGGTGAACACTTCAGCAATGTGCCAATGTCCAACGTGACTTCCGTGTCAGCAAGTAGCTTTACGATGTCCACTTCCTCCAAACTTTGTCTTTCCTTCCTACACTTTGGAGCCCTTAATCTTTCGGGAAATGGTGCTATGCCTGGCACAAACTCTTTGGTCACTGGTGGAAGAATCTCTATCTGTTCCCCATCCTCAAACTCTTGCTGCTCAGCAAATCCTCCAACTTGGTTTTCTACCTCTCCATGCTCAGCTATCTTCTCTGATCTCGCTTCTTCGCTTTCGCCTTCTCAATGTTTCTTTGAATACTCTTGGGTCCTTGTGACTACTACCACAGTTGGCTCTTTATGTGGTTTCTTGGCCTGGTAAGCATCCACAAAGTGCATTGACGAGCTAGAGCCTTCTTGAGGATTCAGCGTTTTGAACACTACTCCGATCGTAGGAACGTGCTCTTGAGCTCTTGTTGCGGAATGCATCTGAGTATCAACATAATTCGAGGACCCTACTAGTCCCTTATCCTTGCCAGTGGAAGCTCTTGTTTTGGACAATCTTCATCAAAGTGGCCCTCTCCACTACAATACCTACATAGTGGGGTATAATCAATTGGTTTCTTTTCGTTTGGACATCTAGATCGAGTATGGCCAAAGCCATGGCACCTCCAACACTCGATTGGACCGTCTCTTCTTTGATCACGTGCGGCTCCTCTTGGATAGTCTCCTCCTTGACCCTGAGCACCATATCCATAAGTCAGTCTGTTTTCCCAACGAGATGTAGGTGGGACACTTTGAGCGGGCAATCCCGTGTAGGGTCTTTCTCTTGTATCTCCGGATTTCATGGTCCTCTCTTCATAGGCTCTCTTGTTGTAACATCGGTCCTCCGTGTGATTTGTTCTTCCACAAAAAGTACAACGCATTCTAGGTGGTGATCTTTCTGTGAATACTCTCGAGACTATAGGGAATTCTAAAGCCAAGTGGCCATAACCATGGCACTTTCCACACCATGTGTTCGATCTAAACACTTGATTTGGGTTTGTAGTTACCTCGGGTTTTACTGTGTATGTTTCCTCGGTCATTGTGGCAGCTTTTATAGCTTGTGTGACCAACTCCAATATTCGTTCTTCAGTTAGCACAGGCTTTACCTCGCCTGGCGTGCTAGTGGCAGCTACAAAAGCTAGGGTCGTCAATACGGGACCTCCTTGGCTAGGATCTTTCATTGGTAAGTTTCCTGGGCCTCCCATTGGCTCGTACAAGAGCTCCATCTTCCTTTGTTGACATAACTGTACTTCCTCCCAAAGCCTTGCTTGTTCCTTAGCATCTATTAAGGTTGCCGGTCTTGTCAGGCTGATATGCTGCTGCGCCGTAGGATCTCTCAATCCCGAAATGAATCTTCTTTCCAATGTCTCATCGTTCGGGGCATTCGCGCCCATCTTTCTTACCAAAGTTTCCATTCTCTGAATGTAGTTATCGATGCTCTCATTGACTCCCTGTCGCAAGTAATCCATTTGTTGGGCCAATCTATCTTGGAAGCCTTGTCGTCGAAACTTTGCCAAGAAGGCTTCCTTGAGCATCCGATAAGTTCCACATTCTTGTGGTGTCAAATTCCCATACCAATTGGCTGCCTCATCACGGAGAATCGCCGGAAAAATCCTCAAACCTTTGACCCTGGTCAACTACCTCATTGGCCTCACAAGTAACCTCAAACAGCTGGATAAAACTATCAGGATCCTCGTCCCAAGCACCTGAGAACTTGGTAAAGTCCCCAAAATGCAATGAAATCTGCTGAGCCATTTCGAAGAGAGGTGTGATGTCAATATCACTTCGATCCCAGAAATTTAGCGCACGTGGCCTCAGGATCCCTCCTTCAAACTTCCGCACTTGATTCACGACTCTCCTACGGGAGTACACGTTTTTAGCAGATTTCTTCGAGCTAGTCTAGGTTGACTCGCCTTGCAATTCCCACGTCTTCCGTTCTCTTTCAAAGGCTCTTCTCTGAGCGCGTTCCTCTCTTTGCATTTGTGTTGATCCTGAGGATGAGCTTCCCTCGCTCATGTACTAGATCTTGGGTCCGCAAGCTGGGCCAACATGTGGCGCTAGGCGAAGCTATGGCACTCTCTTATAGAGACGTGCCAAGCTATTCCCGGCAAACGCACCAAAATGTTGATTTCCTAAACTGAGAGGAACGATGTTGAGATACACTTATAGTTTGCCCAAGTTACTCGAAATCGACCTGCTTGGCCTACTCTTAGTCCATCATAATGCTCAAATATAATTGTGGAAAAGAGAGAAGAGGCGACTCGAGCACACATAAAATTCCATACCAACTACAATGTTTGATTCTCAAGGTCACACTCTCCCCTTTCTCATACCCGCAATTTTCTACACTCTACTTACCCACTTCTTTTACCCTCTCACATACACATCATGCAAACTCACCAAATTATACGCTCATGTGAACAGCCATATCACACACTCGCACTCATACCCTCATGTAGTCATTGAAACACATGACTAAGAATTTACATACATAACAACACATTCACACATTTATCCAATCATTCCCATGCCGACATGCATCCCCTGTTTAGCTGGTTACATCGAGTTTTTTTTTTTTTTTAACTTGAAAAAACTGAAATGCATACATTGGTTAAAACCCAATATTTATTTTGAGTCTGCCTATCACGGACATTCCACATAGTCTACTTGTATTTATGACAACATAACCCCAACAACTGAATTCTGAAACGGGGTTTGGGTGTGTTCATTATATTACTGCTCACAAAGACCTTGACATCTTAATTCGCCATCCAAAACAACAACAGTATTTCTCAACAAAGGTAAGTATGACTCATCAATCAATCAGGATGATCAAACTGGCTACCACGAAAAAAGCTCACAACTAAGAACATCATCGAGGAAGTGAACGTCCATCATTTCACACACCAATGCTACACAAGATAAGGTTTAAAAGCCTTCTAAGACACTCTGTCATAGGTCATATGCATTACATAAGATCTCAAAACTATCTTAGCATTTCTAGCCTTAGAAACTGTTGGGACACTGTATACTGAGCAAGTATGCCTTTGCAAGCAGGTACGCATCTGCTATCCTGGAAGACTTTCAAGACAAAACTAGAACCAATAGACTCCACAGTCAAAATCAATGTGAACCATCTCTGGTAAATGTAAAGCAGTCGAGGGCCTTGATTGATATTTGTATCTGAAATGATTAATTTGCAATCAACACCTGCAATCTCGCATAATTCATTGCATCCCTGCAAAGAGCCAGTGTCCTCACTATCCCTATCTCCCTCCCCCTTGCCTGTCGGTAGCATTCTCTAGATTCCAATTCATCAAATAAATCTACTAGATCATCAATAATCACAGTCGTAGATATCTTTTCATGCAAATGAAATGCTGCGAAGTATCTTCGAACTTCATCATCACCCTTCACATACCTGTATGTGTATAATCACGAAGACCATCAAAGCTATGACTTTCATATGAACACGTCCAAACACTTCCGAATCGGCATCAACATCCTCCAACAAGACGGGTGGTTTTCTTTCCACGTTTTGACGCTTGTAGATAAACATGACCGTAGCGGTGTCACTTTTAGCATAGGTGTTGTAGGCTAGCTGCGCGATGGGCCCTTTTTTTCCATCCTCGGCTCCAGCACTCTGAAACAAGAAGCCTCTTCCCCCTGCCAAAACAATGCCAACCCCCTTAAGAATGGATGGCGCCTCCTCCTGGTGTGGCACACCCCTGAAAAACAGAGAGATCCCCTTCTTCGTGGCAACAGAAAAAAAAAACAGGAGTTACTCCTCCCGAACGAGAGAGAGAGCAAGCCCCTTTGATGCCGGCCAAGATAAAAGCCCCCGTTTTTGCACAAAATGAAGAGAGACCCCCTTTTCAGAAGTCGGACCCCCCTCGACGGCAGCCACCCAGTCCTCCCCTCAGAGCATCCCCCTTGTATCTTCCAGCCAAGCCAGTTCTTGTCCCCAAATAGCAATCCTTTTTTTCAAAACATCAGCCTCCTCGTATATGCAGAAAAGACGAGCCGAGCCCTGACAGAAAAAACCTCCCCCCTTTTTCTGTTTCTTTTTTCAGAACAGTGATAACCACAAATCAATAGGTTCCGATTCAGAAGGGGATGGCCCCCCTTTTTGACAACGGAAAAGCTACAAATAAAACGGGAAAAAGTCAAGCATGCCAGTCATTGACTACAAATATACATTTCTCTCCATAAGTGTAGCCTCCAAGGGGTAATACTAGAGGTGCTTCACATGCAGCATGGCACGGAAAACTTCAGCAATTCTCACCATAGGGTTCTCATAGGTGCCCAGTTTTGCAAATAAGAATCTCCCTTCATCTAGACATTTGTCAGTACTCTAGGACATTTCATCTTTTCTGCAACAGGATAGAGTGCCCTTACTCTGATATTCTCATCTCTTGACTTTAGTAACTTTATGACAATTTTTCTCCCAAGGACTAGTGCTTAGCTTCTGAAGGGCTAAAAGTGTTTCTCCCAGCAAGTCGACTAGAAAAACCTTCAAGTATCCTTCCTCTCCAAACTATCCATTATTGTTAGGAGTAACAAAGTAACTACTACTCAACTCGCTTCCACAAATCCATTGGGATAGCCGATTGAGATTCCCTTTGTAATGAAGGAGAGAAGCAACACATCTCATAATTTCATAAAGCTACATCAATAGGTTCCATAGGTAATGTAGCATGGCACGGTAATGTGAATCGAAACTGATTATCACCAAAAGCTCCTCTTGTGTCACCAAAGGGTTCCCAGGCCTATGATAAGGTGGATGATCAACAAAAACCCAGTCGACCCCTGCTCTGAATTCATGAAAGTATGCCACCTCATGTTCTGCTTCAAAGCATCCCATTTTAACGCGACATTGCATGCCAAGCTCCTGCAAACTTGGCATCAGTAACTCCATTCAAATACACCGTAGGAGGGGCTCTACACACTCCAAATACTTCTCATCAATCATCAAATCCACTCTTCAAGTACCTGAAATCAAACATTTTTCCTGCCAAATAGAACTGCATTAGTGCATAAAAACCAACCATTTTGTGAGCTAACAAACATGTTGCATTACCTTTGTCATGTAGGCATAATGATGATCCATGTAACTATCATATGTCAATCATTGCACTGAAATCCAAATCCTCCCAAATCTTCTTGGTCTTGGGTCACTTCTCCTTGTATCATTTGCATGTGCCTTTCTTACTCCTGGAGTCTTCACAAAGGGCAATCCAAGTTCCTTATCAAGACTCTTTTCTAAACCACTTGAATCTCCATCAATGTCTTCGAAACCTGTAAATGTTTTATTATGAGCAGTTTAGCTTTCTTGGATGTATTTGATGAATTCATTGGGATGAAATTTCCATGCAATCTTCCACACCATGTATTTGTGTAGGAACTATTGCTTGGTGAAGCATCAGGTCCACTCAAAACTTGAGATTCAACACTTGATTTTTGAACATTTTCTTTTGCATTTGAGTCAAGATTAAGTCCTTCCTTGGCATCTTCATAGAAGCTTGAAATCTCATCAAACGCCACATCTTTGCTTACCTTCACTTTTCATAAGAGTGGGTTATAACATTTATATACCTTTTGCTCAAGGGAGTTGTAATAAAGTAAGTCTATGATCTAAGGGTGTGACCGGTTCAGATAGATATGAAAACGGACACTGTTTGGTCACTCATGTGTATGGCCAAAGATCTAATGCAAGAAACTATGGATTATGACCAAGACTTGCTAGAGAGATGACTCTCCTCCCAACCTTATGCCTATATATATAGCTTCTCGAATCAACGAGGACCACAAATGCAACAAGAGTCCACAAGTGCATGTGCAATCTCCTCCACTTCTTTCATATTTTCCACTAGAGTCTACTAGTGGTTGGAGTGATCTCGACTATTGCTTTAGTACCTTCCACTAGAGTCCACTAGTGGTTGTTGTACTCGTCACTCGAGTTAATAAGTCTTAGTGGACTCAAGTTAACTCATGTTAACTTGAGTTAGAAGGCTCTAGAGCTCCTTGGGCAAAAGACTCTCCTCATGCTCCCCATGGGGATTGAACCCAAGACCTCACCCTTCACAACGTTGAGACTTAACCACTAGGCTAAGTGGATCACTTGTTTAACAGAGCACATAGACTTATGCTTAAGTCTAGTCTCGAGATCTTTGGCCATAGACATGAGTGACCAAATGGTGTCCGTTTTTAGATCTGTCTGAACCGATCGGACCCTTAAATTACTTTATTACATCTTCAAGGAGAAGTATGTAGTTTTTTCTCATGGACCAAAGGATGAAAAATGGCTCTTCTTGAGGATCAATAGGAAGGACGTAGCTTCATTGGTAGATAAGTACTTTATAAGTTGATGTTTTTATTTTAATGTTTGCTTTGCTCTATGCTTTCATATAGAATGCATTGCTATTATCATTGAAGTAGGGAAGGAATCTTCAATTTTGAAAGCATTGTATGCAATTTAATGAAAGCAAAATACGAGAGCATCAAAGTATGGAAACACTTATCAAGCATAGGCATGCATCTATGAAAGAATGTTGGTGCATTTCTTCCTTTCAAAGAATGTTTTCATGCACAAAACACATTTTCTTCTTGCTTAAAAAAAGATAGTTAATGCTCAAGTTTATGCATATGAACAATTATATCTTTTTAAAAAGCTATCAAGAATTTTTGTGCATGGATGATTGGGAACATGCATTTTCAAGCTCAAGAATTGCTTGATTTAAGTTTGGTGCATGAAAGGAGAATGGAAACACGTGCATGCACTCACATGCATTTACATGCAAGAACAGGCATTCACATATGCATGATACTTAGGTATTGTTGGGTGTGTGTAGTAGTGTGAGAGACAGACAAGAAGCACACACAAGGAGCACAAATGCAACAAGACACACAAAGAAGACGATGGCTAGAATAGCTCTCTCTATTGACGATAAACTGAAATGAAGTAAGAGCTGAATAATATCCCTAAGTACAAAGTACCACCATATATGAGAGTATCAAGTATGTGGTAACATGGGGAAAAAACCTCTAGCCAGCACTAGAGCAAAAAGTGCCCATGTATAGGGAAAAGGTTCACATCAAAGCTACTCGAGGAACACATAAGTGTAACAAGCCACTCTGGAGCGAATGATGTGAACACATACAAGGAGCGACAGATCAGCTCCCACAAGGTAATAAGCCTAAAGCTTTGCGAAAAGCTTCAAAGGCAATCCAAATGCCTTGACATTTGAGGAGTTGGTCTTTGTTCTGTTGTAGGAAGATCAATCTAGGCAGAATAGGTCCATACCTATGGAAGAGCTTTGGTGAATATGTCTGCCACATTATCTTGTGTAGGCACATATACCAAATCAATATCTCTTGCATGAAGGTGCTCTCTCACATAGTGATAATGCACCTCAATATGTTTGGTCCGTGCATGAAACACTGGGTTTCATGCAATAGACAAAGCACTTTGACTATCAGTGAGAATATGCGTAGCAGCATCAATCTCCATGCAAAGATTCATCAATAGGCATATGAGCCATATACACTCCACTGTGGCTGTGAAAACAGCCCTATGCTCAGCTTCACAACTCGATGTCGCCACTGTAGGTTGCTTCTTACTCAACCAAGATATGCATGAGTCTCCAAGGAAAATGCAATTACCACTAGTGGGCACGCGAGTATCATAACAACCAGCCCAATCACTATCTGTAAAAGCATGCAAGCATGGCTAAATATCTCTGCCATAAAAGAGAACTAAGCTCAAAGTGCCTCGGAGATATCTAAACACACATTTCACCGCTTGCCAATGCTTAGTGCCAGGGCTATGCATGAATCGACTCAATTGGGAAACTGCATACTGTATATCCAGCCTTGTGTTGCATGCATGTATAAGACATCCCACAACTTGCTGATAAAGAGAAGTGTCAAATACATCACTGGAATCCTCAACCGAGAACCTGAATCCTGTCTCAACTGGTGTGGAAACTGGCTTGCAATCCTCAAAGTCAAAACGCTGAAGTAGTTTTTCAACATACTTTGCTTGATGCATAACAATTCCCCCCTCAACGAATACAAATTGGATGCCAAGATAGTAGCTCAAAAGACCAAGATAAGTGACATCAAAAGTATGCTGCAAATCAGCCATAAGAATGTCAAGTTTTTCATCACATGACCCAGTCAAGAGTATGTCATCGACATAAAGAACAAGCACTATAAGATCAGCCCCATTTTTGCATACATAGAGTGTGCTTTCAATTGGACTACATATGAATCAAAGAGCAATCAAGTGCTTCTGGATTTTGTCATACCATGCACGTGGAGCTTGCTTGAGACCATACAAGGCTTTATGCAAGTGACAAACCATATGCTCTTTTCCTTTCATAGCAAAACCAGGAGGTTGCTTCACATAAACCTCTTCTTGCAAATCACAATTCAAGAAGGTTGTTTTTATGTCCAACTGATGTACTTTCCAGCCTCGATGGGCAGCTAATGCAACCACGGTACGAATGGTAGTCATGCGTGGAGTAGGTGCAAATTTTTCCTCATAATCAATGCCATACCAATGACATTCTTTCCTTTTGGCAATTCACATAACTCCCAAGTACCATTCCTATGTATGGAATCCATTTCTGATTGCATAACACTCATCCATTGTGGATTTTCACATGCATCTTCAAAAGAAAGTGGCTCTTCATTACATGCTGTAGCAATAAGAGAATAATCCACAAAATTACTTGAGGCATGGTGAGAGCTTGATCTTGTTCTACCAGGTAAAGGTGCACTCAATTTGCTGTCCTCCAAAGTTTGTTTCAGCCACTTTGGCATAGTTTGTGCACTCTTGATAGACATGTGTTCATTATGTAAAACATCTTCAATATGTACATCATGCGTGGGTTGAATTTCATGCTCATTTTCATATTTTGACGCAAATGTTCAGCCATATGTGGTTGGAAATTTCCAATAGTTTTGGAAAATTTTGGCTGAAAAATTTTGGCCATGTTTGGCTGGAAATTCTCTTCATTTTCAGCACTATTTTGCTGGAACTTTTCAGCCCTTTGAAACTCAGTTGGCTGGTCCACATGGCCATAGTCAAGCGCACCATTTTGGAACAAAGGCATGAGTGTATCGAACACATCTTGTGAGCTAACTGTTGGCTGTTTTTTGCATTCAAGTAGAGGGAAAACTGAATTTTCAGCGAATACCACATCTCGACTCACAATAATTGTGTTTGTCAATGGATAGTACAAACGATATCCCTTACTTTCAGCACTATAACCAACAAATATGCATTTCTTTGCCTTGTCATTAAGTTTGTGACGTTCTTGCAATGGCACAAGAGCATATGCTGTTTTCTCTCTTAGTCCAAGTGAAAGTGCCTATACACAATGATGTTTTACCCAACTATGCTGATACTAGGTCAAGTTTGGTTTCCCCTAAGTCCACAATTTCACCCCAAAGTTTTGATGGAGGAGGCGAGAAAACGCATGCGCAATTGGATATCCACCTCCAGTGGTCACTTCCTGTAACCTCCCTTTCTTCACTCAACCCCCTCCTTTCACGTCGGGTTCACTCTTGTGGTCCGGTTCTTGCGCGCTTAGGGGTGCACACTGAGTGCCAAGGAAGAGACCTTGGTTGGTGAGGACAACTGCTGGGTTTACGGCATACCCCGAGTGCTTGGAGCGATCTCAAGAGTTTTTGTATTTAGCGAGTCAAAAGCAATACTTAAGAACAAAATTTCGGCAACAAACTATCGCATCTTTTTGTGCTTTATAAAATTAGACTCATATTGATGAGATATTAGTAGTAGCTTAATAGGAAACTATATCCTATCAAACAACTTATGTCAAGCACAATCGGTAACCATAAAGAAGTAATTTGATTTTGACTTTATCGTTTAGACTACAACATATGTCATTTGATGCGAATGTAATCAGAGAAAAGAACCGTGAATGTTAAGACAGTAATGCCATGGAGTATCTATGTTCATTGGATAAATTCAATTATCATTCTCAATGCATTAAACCTTACCAGATATTTATCATTCGAAACAGAGTGCTACAGCAGCATTAGAGTTCTACTTTTGCGGACATCAAAGCGCTGAGCTCAGTGTCCGCATCTGAGTTAGGAGTCTAGTCGAAGCCTGAAGGGTTAGAGCTCAAAAACAGAGCATCCGAAAAAAACAGTGCAGGCAACAAGTAGAAAAAGGGGTAATCACAATCTGCAAATCATCTGATAATAATGAGCACGCTCAAGTTTATGATTGATGCTCTCACGATGGGACCATTAGAAATTTGATATCGGAGAGGTTTTGTAAGCATTCGTTTTGCATAGAATTGACTGTAAGTGCCACGATAGAGACATTGGGCATTGGTGCTAACCTATCATGGTAAATTGGCAGAAATTGTAATGATCGCAAAGTTCATCTTCATGCGTTTAATTATACAGTCGTCATTCTAGATCAGACTTCATTCGATTTCAAACTTATTAGTCTTGGAACAAAACTATGATCATGATCAGAGTACGAATTGCTACGTGTAAATTTGCATGCAAAAATAACAAAAGTATTATGTGCATCAAAATCAAGCAAAGTCATGTACTTCCGTGCGACAGCAACACATAAAAAAACTTCACCTTTAATCCTATCAGTAAGATATGAAAGCTATTTGACATACACTATATTTTCAAAGCAATGTATTGTAAATCTATTTTGAAAGATGCAGACGTAGGAAATTGAAATTTGTACAAAAGTTCGTAATCAAAACATTAAACCTGAACGGCATGAATCATAGCACAATGGTCAAATTTAGGCCATTTATTGACCTACTATTCGCTATGTACACACATTCCATGACCAGACACTCCCTAAGAATCCCCATCTTCGTCCCACAAAAGTCATCAAGACCCGAGTACAAGTCAAGATCTACATAAAAACCCTGGAGTGTCCCACACACTAGAAACCCTCGGATAGAGCACACAAGTTATAAAGCAAAACCGTTGCATTACCTCGCTAAAGCCTCATCCATAAGTACATATAAAGTCTCCGTGCCTTCCAGAATGTTGATTCAAAGTGGGCTGATCTGTCATAAGCCATCACATACCAATCACACAAGCAAATAATGTTCCCTTCCAGGCGATCGTCTCCCTCTCCTCTCTCTCTCTCCCCCTCAGGAGTGGGGAATAACTTCATAGGTAGATTTTATTTATATTCACACATTGGCCTACGTTATCACTGGATGCGATTCGTGGACCTGACCACCCGATCAGGTTGATTCCACCCATCTACCAATGCAATGCAGCGCACAACACACGAACACATAACGATAGACAAGCAACATATATCAGCTAGCCCATAACGAAGCTGGATGCGGCTTGTGGTCGTGACTACCCAGCCACGATGGCTCCACCTACCTACCAACCCGTTATGGCGCGTAGCTAAGACATAAACATATACATCCCAAGCCTATGGCGAAACTAGCTGCGGCTCGTGGTCCTAACCACCCGATCCCGACGACTTCCCTAGGGCGAGTCAGGCTCAACTTCAGGAGCTCTGTCATCACTTCCTATCGTTAACACATCTACCCAAGCCCATGTGATATCGTTCTCTTCGTTAGGCATTTCCCTCGAAGGGTCGAAATAGTAATATCGATCCCCCACCCATCCTACATGTCGGTTCAGGTATTCCTCAAAACACTCAATATAAAACAATTTATGAAGCATACCAGCCAGTGCGCTTCCTCCACATCATATTCCGTCTCAAAGTCGTCGACATCATGTCCATGTGGGCGAATGTTTGGTCTGAGAAATATATCCTTAGCTCGTACAAATAGAGTTGAGTTATTTGATCTTCCATTTTGTTACTTAGCTCCTAACAGTCTCTGCACAACACAAGAAAAATAATTAGAAGTCCAAAATTCTTGAGCTAGCAAGGAAGAATATTTATGACACACAAATTATAGCTTACATATGCGCATAAATATATATATATAACTATACATCTATGTACAAGGAATCTACTACGTCCTTCTGCTTGGATCTCGTCTGGCTTCTCCCCTCCTAATGCTACTTGAAATATGGTTTAACTCGAAGCGCGTTAACCTTCACGGGAGCACATTCTTTTCCTAAACCTTGAATTTGCATGGAACCATTGGAGTTGAGTTCCACCACCTTAAACGGTCCTGCCCATCTTGTCTGTAACTTCCCCGGGAATTTATAATATTTACTATCATAGACTAGCACTAAATCTCGTTCTTGAATCACATAGGTCTTGAGATTCTTGTCATGCCTCTCCTTACGTCTTCTCTGAATAGCTTCCAGACTTTGTTGTGCAAGGAGTCTCTTTTCTTATAGCTTGACCAGTTGTATGTACCTCTCCTTCAATGACTCTTCCTCTCCCAGCCTAGCCTTGATGGCCACTCTTAATGTCGGCACTTCTTTTTTGATGGGAAAGATGGCTTCCTCGCCATATACTAGGGAGAACGGAGTGCTCTTAGTCGTCACTCGGTAGGATGTTCGATATGCCCACAAAGCTTCCAAAAGTCTCTCATCCCAGTCTCGCCTATGCACAGCTACTGTCTTTGTTAGAATCTGTTCCAGAACCTTGTTGGTGACCTCCACTTGTCCATTTGCCCTCGGGTAATATGGAGTGCTTTTTCTATGTTTGATTTTATATAATTCAATTAATTCTTCGATCAGTTCGTTGACAAAGTGCGTTCCTCTATCACTCACTATCTCCAACGGGCATCCGAATCAGGTGATAATTTGTTCATACAAAAATTTAGCTACATCAACAACTGGGTTAGTCTTTAGAGCTTTAGCCTCTACCCACTTGGTAACATAGTCAGTGCACACCAGAATATACCTATTGGATCTACGTCTTGAGGGAGGATCAATAGGCCCCACAAAATCAATTCCCCATTTTTCAAAAGGCTTAAGAGCCAGCACTGGCGTAAGAGGAGCAGCATGTGCTAACGTTGGTTTGCCCATTCTTTGGCATTTGTCGCATTTCTTGCAGTATGTATGAGAGTCTTTGAACAGCGTTGGCCACCAATACCCGGCCAATAAGATCTTTCTTGCCATTAGCTCACCTGCAAAATGTCCACCGTAGGGTTCATCATGTAATGCTCTCAACACTAGGGTTGCTTCTTCTTCCTCGAGACACCTCCGATAAATGCTTTCATGTACAAAATATCGATAGAGCTGTCCCCCAATGATGCTATGGTGCTTCGCCAATGCTAACAGTTTTTGCTTCTCTCTCTTGCTTGCTCCTGGCGGATATTTAGTGGTGCACAAGAAATTCACCAAGTCGGCATACCAAGGTACCTTAGCATCAACTTGAAATAGATGTCCATCAGGAGCATCATCGGGCACACCAGAGATTGGCTCCTCATTAACAATTCGAGATAAATGGTCGGCCAATATGTGCGCTTTGCCTGGTTTGGTTACCAGTGTGAACTGAAATTCTTGTAAGAGTAGCATCCACCTCATCAATTGCCCTGATACCTCGGGTTTATTAATGATATACTTTAGGGCTTCGTGATCCACATAAAACGTGAAATGCTTTCCCATTAGGTAATGCCGATACTTGTTTACCGCAAAGATCATCGAGAGGCATTCCTTTTCTGTAGTTGTGTAGTTTCTTTCGGTGCTATTCAAGTTTCGACTTGCGTAATAAATAGGGTGGTCCAACTTCTTTTCATCGGCTTGGCATAGCACTGCTCCAACCGCAGTATGAGAAGCGTCTGTATGCACATGAAACTCTTTCGTCCAATCGGGTGCTACCAAAATTGGCGCATTTATCAATTTATTTTTGATCAATTCGAAAGCAACCTGACACTCTCCAGTCCATTGGTATTGTTGGTCTTTCCTCAAAAGATTCGTCAGTGGTGCTGCTATTGATGCAAAATTTAATATAAATCGTCGATAATAATTAGCATGCCCCAAGAATCCTCTGAGTTGCCGCAAGTTTTGAGGAGGTGGAAGTTGTCCGATTTTTTCCACTTTATCATCGTCAACTGCGATCCCCTTTTCGGAAATAACATGTCCCAAAAGCAATCCTCTTCGTACTCCAAATGTACACTTTTCAGGATTTAATGCAATGCGTTTTTCAATGCTTCTTCTTAAAATAGCTTCGATCCTCTCCATCATGTTTTCATCATTGCCCCTGATTGCAAAATCATCGAGGAATATCTCCATCCAATCCTGCAAATAGTCTTGATATGCAGCTATCATTGCCCTCTGGAATGTGGCCGGTGCATTGGATAATCCAAATGGCATCACACGATATGCATACGTACCCCATTCTGTGGTGAAAGTAGTTTTTGATTGATCCTCTTCATGGATTTGGATCTGGTTGTACCCACTGAAACCATCCAAAAATGAGTACAATTTATGGCCGGCCACTCTGTCCAAGATTTGATCAGTAAATGGCAAAGGGAAGTGATCCTTTTTTGTGCGCTCGTTCAACTTCCGATAATCAATGCAAATGCGGATTTTCTTATTTTTTTCGGAACAACTACAATTGGTGATACCCACTCGCTGGATGCGATGGGATATATGAATCCTGCTTCCAATAACTTAGTCAATTCCAGCTTGATCAATTCCGAGTAGACTGGATTTGTCTGCCTAAGTCGTTGACATATTGGTCGGATGCCTTCTTCCAAATCTATATAATGTTGGCAGATTCGGGGATCAATTCCTCTCAGATCACTGTATGACCATGCAAAGGCCTTGCTGAAATTTTTGAGTGCCAATTTAATGCAATCTCGTACTTCATCTGGTAGCTCTGACCCCACACTCAAGAACTTTTCTGGAAAAACTTCCCATTTTTCCACCTGAGCTTCTCGCGAATATTCCTTATTCCTTGATGACGCTGTGATTGGAAAGTGTTCCCCGATCACGCGTGCATGGTTGGCCAGTAAATCATTGTTTTTTTTTGTTTCAACCAGACCCAATTTCTTTAATTCAGCTTTTGCAATGGCTTCCGACACTTTAGTCTTACTCTTCGCTTCCTTTTCTGATTCTTGACTTCTCCTTAGAAGCTCTGCTTCTAGCACTCTAACACTTTCTCTCAACTGTTGTACTTCCGTTGTCGGAGCTAAATCCAGCTTCAACTCTTCTTTGGTAGCTTCGTTTTCCTTTGCGTCTATACTCAACATGTAGCACTCAAATTCACTTGTATGTGTCAACCATCCCAGCAACTCCTGGTCTGAGTCATCCTTGTAACATAGTGGATCTTTGTACTCGCCCACTTTCGCATGTTGGAGGTTGGCCAATTGCAGATTAAATCCATCCTGTGAAAGGTCCTTGGAAGTCTCCGTGCGCAGGGCAAATCTTACGCGCGCCATTTCTTGTCTAACCTTTTCCTTTGCTTTTTGCTCCCTTTCCTCAACTGTTGTCGATCTCTTGCCGGTCAAGTTCGGAGACACTTGAAGTTGTATTCGATCAACCTTTGGTCCAATTGTGATAAATCCTGTGCGCCAATCGTGCACACATTCGGCTTGCACCAGCCATGGCCGTCCAAGTAAGATCGAGAAGGTAGCCTCTGAGGTCCTTGGTCTTACTATTAGATAATGAACTTTAAACTCTAGACCGCCCACAACTGTGCTTACATTCTTTAAAAGACATGCAGGCTTCACTTGTGTTTGATCTGCCATTCTCAAGGACATTGGAGTTTCTTCCATGTGGTTGAGGCCAAAGCTTTCATCATGTATTCAGTCATAAGGTTGACTGCGGCTCCACTATCTAACTGAGCACCGGGGATTGCATACCCTTTAATCTCGACTGTCACAACTGGAGCATTCGAATCAATTTGCGTCGTAATACTTTGAATGATCCCTTGGACATCTTTATCTTGTCTCTTTTTATCTCGAGCTTTCCTCGGCTTCTTAATATATTCGTTGTAGAATTGTTTCCTATATGCAAGTGAACATTTCAGCAATGTGCCAATGTCTAGCGTGACTTCCGTGTCCGCGAGCAACTTTACAATGTCCACTTCCTCCAAACTTTGTCTTTCCTTCCTACTCTTAGGAGCCTTCAATCTTTTAGGGAATGGTGCTATGCCTGGCACAAACTCCTTGGTCACTGGTGGAAGAATCTCTATCTCTTCCCCATCCTCAAACTCTTGCTGCTCAGCAAATCCTCCAACTTGGTTTTCTACCTCTCCATGTTCAGCTATCTTCTCTTGACTCGCTTCTTCGCTTTCACCTTCTCGATGTTTCTTTGAATACTCTTGGGTCCTTGTGACTACTGCCACAATTGGCTCTTTATGCGGTTTCTTGGCTTGGTAAGCATCCACAAAGTGCATTGACGAGCTAGAACCTTCTTGAGGGTTCGATGTCTTGAACACTACTCCGATCGTAGGAACGTGCTCTTGAGCTCTCGATGTGGAATGCATCTGAGTATCAACAAAATTCGAGGACCCTACTGGTCCGTTATCCTTGCCAAAGGAAGCTCTTCGTTTTGGACAATCTTCATCAAAGTGGCCCTCTCCACTACAGTACCTACATAGTGGGGTATAATCAATTGGTTTCTTTTCGTTTGGACATCTAGATTGAGTATGGCCAAAGCCATGGCATCTCCAGCACTGGATTGGACCATCTCTTCTTTGATCACGTGCAACTCCTCTCGGATAGTCTCCTCCTTGACCCTGAGCACCATATCCATAAGTCGGTCTGTTTTCCCAACGAGATGTAGGTGGGACACTTTGAGCGGGTAATCCCGTGTAAGGTCTTTCTCTTGTATCTCCCGATTTCATGGTCCTCTCTTCATAGGCTCTCTTGTTGTAACATCGGTCCTCCATGTGATTTGTTCTTCCACAAAAAGTACAACGCATTCTAGGTGGTGATCTATCTGTGAATACTCTCGAGACTGTAGGGCATTCTGAAGCCAAATGGCCGTAACCATGTCACTTTCCACACCATGTATTCGATCTAAACACTTGATTCGGGTTTGTAGTTACCTCGGGTTTTACTGTGTATGTTTCCTGGGTCATTGTGGCAGCTTTTATAGCTTGGGTGACCAACTCCAATATTCGTTCTTCAGTTAACGCAGGTTTTACCTCGCCTGGCATGCTAGTGGCAGCTACAAAAGCTGGGGTCATCAATGCGGGACTTCCTTGGCCAGGATCTTTCATTGGTATGTTTCCTAGGCCTCCCATTGGCTCGTATAAGAGCTCCATCTTCCTCTGTTGACATAATTGTACTTCCTCTCAAAGCCTTGCTTGTTCCTTAGCATCCATTAAAGTTGCAGGTCTTGTCAGGCTGATATGCTGCTGTGCCGTAGGATCTCTCAATCCCGCGATGAATCTTCTCTTCAATGTCTCATCGTTCGGGGCATTCGCGCCCATCTTTCTTACCAACGTTTCCATTCTCTGAATGTAGTTATCAATGCTCTCATTGACTCCCTATTCGCAAGTAATCCATCTGTTGGGCCAATCTATCTTGGAAGCCTTGTTGTCGAAACTTTGTCAAGAAGGCTTCCTTGAGCATCTGATAAGTTCCACACTCTTGAGGTGTCAAATTCCCATACCAGTTGGCTGCCTCATCACGAAGAGTAGCCGAAAAGATCCTCAACCTTTGAGCCTGGTCTACTACCTCATTGGCCGCAGACGTAACCTCAAACAATTGGATAAAACTATCTGGGTCCTCGTCCCAAGCACCTGAGAACTTGGTGAAGTCCCCCAAGTGAACCAAAATCCGCTGAGCCATTTCGAACAGAGGTGTGATGTCAATATCACTTCGATCCCAGAAATTTAGCACATGTGGCTTCAGGATCCCTCCTTCAAACTTTCGCACTTGATTCGCGACTCTCCTACGGGAGTACACGTTTTTAGCAGATTTCTTCGAGCTAGTCAAGGTTGAATCGCCTTGCAATTCCCACCTCTTCCTTTCTCTTTCAAGGGCTCTTCTTTGAGCCCGTTCCTCTCTTTGAGTTTGTGTTGCTCCTGAGGATGAGCTCCCCTCACTCATGTACTAGATCTGGAGTCCGCAAGCTCGGCCAACATGTGGTGCTAGGCGAACCTATGGCACTCTCTTATAGAGACGTGCCAAGCTATTCCCGGCAGACGCACCAAAATGTTTTCTCTCTTAGTCCAAGGGAAAGTGCCTATACACAATGTTGTTTTACCCAACTCTGCTGATACTAGGTCAAGTTTGGTTTCCCCTAAGTCCACAATTTCACCCCAAAGTTTTGATGGAGGAGGCGAGAAGACGCATGCGCAATTGGATATCCACCTCCAGTGGTCACTTCTTGTAACCTCCCTTTCTTCACTCAACCCCCTCCTTTCACGTCGGGTTCACTCTTGTGGTCCGGTTCTTGCGCGCTTAGGGGTGCACACTGAGTGCCAAGGAAGAGACCTTGGTTGGTGAGGACAACTGCTGGATTTACGGCATACCCCGAGTGCTTGGAGCGATCTCAAGAGTTTTTGTATTTAGCGAGTCAAAAGCAATACTTAAGAACAAAATTTCGGCAACAAACTATCGCGTCTTTTTGTGCTTTATAAAATTAGACTCATATTGATGAGATATTAGTAGTAGCTTAATAGGAAACTATATCCTATCAAACAACTTATGTCAAGCACAATCGGTAACCGTAAAGAAGTAATTTGATTTTAACTTTATCATTTAGACTACGACATATGTCATTTGATGCGAATGTAATAAGAGAAAAGAACCGTGAATGTTAAGACAGTAATGTCATGGAGTATCTATGTTCATTGGATAAATTCAATTATCATTCTCAATGCATTAAACCTTATCAGATATTTATCATTGGAAATAGAGTGCTGCAGCAGCATTCGAGTTCTACTTTTGCGGACATCAAAGCGCTGAGCTCAGTGTCCGCATCTGAGTTAGGAGTCTAGTCGAAGCCTGAAGGGTTAGAGCTCAAAAACAGAGCATCCGAAAAAAACAGTGCAGGCAGCAAGTAGAAAAAGGGGTAATCACAATCTGCAAATCATCTGATAATAATGAGCACGCTCAAGTTTGTGATTGATGCTCTCACGATGGGACCATTAGAAATTTGATATCGTAGAGGGTTTGTAAGCATTTGTTTTGCATAGAATTGACTATAAGTGCCACGATAGAGACATTGGGCATTGGTGCTAACCTATCATGGTAAATTGGCGGAAATTGTAATGATCGCAAAGTTCATCTTCATGCATTTAATTACACTATATTTGACATACACTATATTTTCAAAGCAATGTATTGTAAATCTATTTTGAAAGATGCAGACGCAGGAAATTGAAATTTGTACAAAAGTTCGTAATCAAAACATTAAACCTGAACGGCATGAATCATAACACAATGGTCAAATTTAGGCGTTCTTGTTCATGCCAGAGAAGGTAGAAGAAATATTCAAATCACAGGCAGCATAGAATATGACAGGGCTCTGTCAGGCTTCTCTTTATCAACTTGAATAATTATCTGTAGCACTTACGATGTAGGATTGCGATCGAAGCATCTATAAGAAAGTGTTACCTCCATCTTCAGATCTTCGAACTTCCCACGTATCTGCCATCAATGATTTTCATGTTGCGCCTCAACTTCAGGAACGATGTACATTCTCTGATGGTGACTTTTGTTAATCAATGCTCTCCAATCATCTCTTTAATGTATATTTCCCCCTTGTATAGAAACAAGACATAGCTCCCTCTCTTATACAATCTCAACTTCAGCTCTCTTATAAACATCACGGGACAAGAAAACCAACGGAGGAGTGCCGTGCGCTCTTCTCAGTTAGCCTTCCTTGCAGACGATGGCTCCTACTCCCCCAAAAAATGCCAGCCGCCCTTATCTGTCCATCGGCGCCCCTCTTCTACCTTTTTTGATAAGGCAATCATTCCCCAGCACTCGTTTTTTTTTTTTCAAATCCGAAAAAGAAGCCCCTTTTGTTGTCCTGCATACTCCCAAAAAAACAAAGAGAAAAAAACTGTTTTTGTCCCAACCCTATGGGTACAAACAACTTTGTTACTCCATCCCTTTTTTCAGAGCTGACCAGAAATAGAATGCAACAGAATTTTGGGTATATTACATTCTGCTTTGAACATATCAACCAAGAGTCACCCACGAAGAGGAGAAAGCTATTTTTCTTGACATTCTTTGCCCATGAGGTAGCCCATCTCGTCGACCAACAAGTTGTCGTGTTACCTCCAAATACTTCTCATCAATCATCTAATCAACTCTTCAAGTACCTAAAGTCAAACATATATTCTACACAACAAAAGCATATTAGTGCATAAAATCAACCAGATCATGAGCTAACATATGCCAAACAACCAAACACATGCATATGAATAACCATAGGCTTATGAACATTCCAAGCCTCATAAGGAGTGATGACTCTCAATGCTTTTGTAGGGTAGCGATTCAACACATAGTTTGCACACATGACCGCTTCCATCCAAAACTTATCAGGAAGATGCTTTCCTTTAACCATACATCGTGCCATTTCAAGTAGAGTTCTATTTTTATGCTTGGCAACACCATTTTGCTGAGGTGTATATGGCACTGTACATTGGTGTGACATACCTCTTCCACGAAGAAAAGCATTAAACTCATGTGACATGTATTCACCATCACGATCCGTGCATAGAGTCAAAAGCTTTTGTGAAGAAAAATTTTAAGCCATAGCTAAAAATGCTTTGAAGCAAGAAAATACCTCATTCTTTGCTTTCATAGGATACACCCATGTATGGTGAGTAGCATCATCAATGAAGGTAACAAAATATACATGCTTCCCAAAAGACGGAGTCTTGACGGGACCACATACATCACTATGAACAAGCTGCAATTTTCTTGTAGTGTGTGTATGACTATCTTTTGGAAAAGAAGTACGATGCATTTTTCCTATGCAACCTTCACATGCATGCTTTTCAATGGACTCAAGTGTAGGCAAGCCAATAACCATGTACTTCTTTTGCAAGAAGAGCAAACTATTGAAGTTCAAGTGACCAAAACGAGTTCATGGACTTTTTCATTATTATGCCAAGGAAAACGAGAATTCCGAGAGATATGAATTAAGTCTTTGGAGGACAACAAAATATACCATGTACACTCCTTGGAGCCAGTTATGGTATGACCTTTGTTTTCCACTTAGTCCTCGATATCAGTGACCATGTTGAAGTCACGAAAGTAACATGAGTGCCACTGTGGTATATTCTAGGACTCCTCTTGAATATGTGCACGAGACACCATTGAACTTGTTTCTATAGACTAAAGAAAAAGAAAAAATCATGAACTTGTGCATGACTACGAGATGGATTTGATCGCAAAAACGATGCCGTGTGAGTCCAACTATACCTTCAACAAAGTCCAACAACTCACCCGCATGTGTGTCTATTCAGTCTTTCATGCATTGGTTATCTATCATGATCTTTTTAATCTGTCATGGCTTGGTGATCTATCATGGCTTGGCAATCAATAGTGATCTTTCATGGTCTTACTTTTCGCGTGGGTTTTCAGTCCATCATGGATAGTCGATAGATAGAGTTTTTATCTTTTATTTTTGCTTCATTCTTTAAAGTTGGTGTCTTAAAGAATGTGTGTTTCCAGCCATAGAAGTGGTGATCTTCTTGTGATTGAGACTGTGCCACCCGTATGGATTTTGATTAAGTTGGATTAAAAGAAAAAGAGTAGGGGGTTGTAACTTTTTGTGTTTCGGCATTTAGGGAGAGGTTTTGTGAGGTTTAGTGGCGTTTTGCTTTTTGGGTTGTCATAGGCCGCTTCATGGTGGGCTCTTTCCCCTCATTGGTAGTAAGTAATGTGGGTCCCTCATTGGAAGACAAGGCTTTCGACGAGTCTTTAGAGCTATTTGAGGTCAAGCCTCTAGTCATCTTTGCAAGGATGATGTTGTGGTGAAGTAGGAAGCTCTTGAAAGAACTTGTCTCATAGGACAAGTGTTTCGTCCTAAGCCCCCATTGGAGAAGACAAAACCATTGAACAAGAGATTTTGTACAAGAACTTACCAAATGCCTACTTTCATTATGGAATACAGGGCCATAGAATTAAAGAATTTCCCCTCTGGTAGAAATCCAGTAAGAAAAATCCAGAGAAAGATAATGCTATAGGGTTTAGAGTGGCTACTGGGGCACAAAATGTATCAACAGATCATCCACAGGAGGCTAAGAAGGGGACAACACAAGTACTAAAAACAAACCCTGATGGCTTCATGGAAGTAATACAAAGAAGGAGAAGAAGCTCTAAAGGTATTATTGAGAAGAGCCCCTGTTGCATGGATGAAGAAACAAACCTCTTTTGCAACTTGGAAAAGGAGGTCAATGACCTGGATTACCTAGGGAGAATGAATCACAAAGACTATCACAGTGAGGGGGAAACCCTTGAATACTCGAATTGCAAGGAAAGCAACCAAGACGGAGACACCACTAGCAAAGAGGTTGGGCTCACCACTAGCAACGAGGCTAACTAGGACAATGAAAGCTTGATAATTGGTTTTACAATTCTGAAAAGGATAACAACCTTGTTTTTGAATAAGGCTTCTCACAACCGGCCGAGATCCTGTGCAAGAGCCACCTTAAGGGGAAACTCCTATGTTAGGATCCCTCTTCCTTGAAGAAAAAATTTGAGGATAAAAACAAGAAAAAGTGGGACAAGGCCCTTCTCTGCAAAGATCTCAACCTCTGATAATGATTATTGTGTCTCTCAATGTTAGAGGGCTATCTGTGATCGACCACTAGATCTGTGATAAAAGCATAAACCCAAACTTCATCTGTCTTCAAGAGATCAAAATCGATGGGGACGAACTACAAAAGAGACTTAAGAGTATTTCCTCGTCCCATGTCTGGCTCTCCACCACACACTAGAATTGTGGATTCCCTCTCATGGCCAAACCTCCAAGATGTGGCCATCGACAATAGTTTAACTTGACACACTAGAATTGTGGATTCCCTCTCATGGTCAAACCTCCAAGATGGTGCTGAATAGCGAAAACCCAGACTCGATAGGAGCTATATCTCACAAAATATCATCAACAAATGGGGCCCCCTTTCCCTCTCCCAAAGTGTGGACCTGGTCATCTCTGATCACTACTCAATTATGATTACCTTCAAGCCAATCGTCAGACTCAAGAAAACCCCTTGGTTTCATGCTGGGGAAGTGGTGATGTGGCCATCAACAATAGTTTAACTTGACACACTAGAATTGTGGATTCCCTCTCATGGTCAAACCTCCAAGATGGTGCTGAATAGCGAAAACCCAGACTCGATAGGAGCTATATCTCACAAAATATCATCAACAAATGGGGCCCCCCTTCCCTCTCCCAAAGTGTGGACCTGGTCATCTCTGATCACTACTCAATTATGATTACCTTCAAGCCAATCGTCAGACTCAAGAAAACCCCTTGGTTTCATGCCAATCAAACCAATTTCTCTCTCCCTTTGATCTAGCACGAGATTATTGAGGCTTGGACCAAGGCATTTGCCTCCTTCTCATCGCCAACCAAGTGTTGGAGGAGGGTTGTCCTGCAGACTCATTACATCTTGGCAAGGGCTCATAAGAATCTTCAAGCCATTCATTGTGCTAGAAGAGAAAATCTTTATCGGAGGTTGTGGCATTTGGAGGTAGAAGTTAATAAAGGGCACTTGCAATACCAGACTGGACTCCAAAAAATTAGAAGCATGATGGGATACGAAGAAGAAATTCAAAGAAAGAATCCACAAATACACTTTAAAGATTGGTGGGAAAGTAGGGCGGACAAGCCAACTAAAGAAATGTGCAGCCTTCTCAAGAAGAAGCAATCCAATGAAGCGATTCCGTTCATGATGGATGCCGATGGGATTGAATGCAAAACGAATGAAGAAAATAGTACACTAATTGTCAATGAGATATTGATTTGGTATATGTGCCTACACAAGATAATTTCGCAGACATAATCACCAAAGCGTTTTCCACGAGAAAAGTTTGAAGCTTTTCGTAAAGCTTAAGTCTTATTGCCTAGTGGGGCTTGATCTACCACTCCCTATATGTGTTCACATCATTTACTCCAAGGGGTTTTGTTACATTTTTGTGTTCCTCAAGTAGCTTTGATGTGAACCTTTTCCCTATACATGGGAACTTTTTACTCTAGTGATGGCTATAGATTTTTTCCCCACCAAATACATGATTCACTCACATGTGGTGGTACTTTTGTACTTAGGGATACTATTTATCTCTTACTTCTCTTTAGTTCATCCTTAATAGAGAGAACTCTTCTAGACATCCGTCTTCTCCATGTGTCTTGCTGCATTTGTGCTCCTTGTGTGTGCTTCTTGTGTATCTCACACTTCTACACACACCCAACACTAGGAAGCATATGAAAATAAGGTTGATCAATTGAAGCTTTGAATGTATAAAGAGGATTCTCATGCATTATGATGCTCTTGGCAATGTTAGCAAAAGAGGATTTTTCTCTAGCCACAATTGTTAAAGGAGTTAATGCACACTTTCCCACTCGCTTACTCACATGCTCTTCCACAAGCTAAGCACATATTATGTCTTCTTGTTCATGTCATTGCACATGAAAAGCTTCAAGATGTTGTGCCCAAACAAAAAGAGGGGTTCCCTCCTTATAGTGTATGACAATACCTACTCGATCCCCTTCTCTCTCTCTCTACAAAGCTCCTATGCATACCCTTACCAAATCTCTCTCCATTGTTGGAACATCAAGCTTACACTATGCTTGAGGTGGATTTGATCTACATAAAAAAAGCTATGGTTTGGATTATCTCAAAATATCCATTGAAGCGTTCTTTTACCTATGCTCGTTTATTGTATTTTTTTAAAAGATTTTTCATGGATATTTTACCATTGTAAAAGCCTAGAGCTTACACATGTAAAATTAGAAAAAGAGAGCTAATCTTCCATAAATTTGAGGTGGTTGAGTTGTAATCAATGAATCAATCAATCATCTAAAAGTAGATCAAATTAGATCTTCACTTTTCCTAGAGTGTAGGAAAGTGAACTTATTCCCTCCAACAACTAATCATGCCTTCATTTGAATTCAAAAGCCACTTGTAGAGTTGTGGAGAACTTCAAGAGTCTATATAAAGACTTCAAATTACTTTTACATTATATGGAAACAATATACATACACTTATGGCGATCATTTTTCTTGTTCCTTCATTTTTCTGCATCATCTTCTTCAACAACAGTAAGCTTGCAGAGGCTGCTGCTGCTCTCTACAGAGCTCCAAATTGGATGAGACAGGAGTCATTTGAAAGGTATTAGTATCTAGTTTATGTCATATATTTGCAAAGCATTTGATTCAGTATATTGGGATACATCTCAATTTTTTTGTCTCGAGGTCTATCTCTATGCATTCCTGAAAAATAGGAGGTACCACTATTGAGTGTATGATTCATTCCAAAAGCATATTTTTCTTATTCCTTGTACTCTTGTGCATTTTATACACTCAACCCTATGTTTATCACTCCTCCAAAAGGAGTTTTTATAATTTTAATCATGCTAGTTGCTATGAGCATTAAAAGTTGATTGTCTCATCCAAGGATAGTAAGTCTTTTGAGCTAGTCAATATCTGTTTTGAGACGACTCTTTCTCCTTGATGCTCCAAAGTACATAGTGCATTTTATTGCACTAATTGCATTCTTATAAGGTCTATTTGAGTCTCCATAAGCTCAAGGGATGGTCTTGTGCCGATTGTCTAAACCAAACTTTGTCGCTTTGCAACTCAAATTTCTTCCTCCTACAAGTTTCTCCAAGTTCTTTGAGTGGTATTAGAGTTAGATCAAGATGCATGAGGGCTTTCCCTCAATGAATGAGAAGCTTGATCAAAACATCTATGAAGCTTGGAAAATCAGAATGGAGGCCTATTTGCAAGGTAGAAATCTTTATGGAATTGTAGCATGTGATGAAGTTATGCCTATTCCAAGATCCAAAGGAGGACCTACACAAGAGGAGACAAATAAGCTCACACTTTGGTGTGCAAGGGATTCTCAAGCAAGGTCATACATACTAAACTCTATCTCTGGCTTTCTATTACCACATATTAGAGGGTTCAAGACATCTCAAGAGACTTGGGATGCCCTAGAGACTTTCTAATCTGCTAGTACCAAAGCAAAAAAGAATCATATTTTGAATGAGTTCAACCAAATGAAGAACATGCCTAAACAAAACATCACAGAGTTTGTTACCAAGGTCAAGGAGGTTGTAGATTAGTTAGCATCCATTGGAGAGCTGATTGAAGAAGAGGCTATCATGAGGCAAATTCTCAATGGGATTCGAAGGGATAATCAATGGCAATCTTTCACCACGATCTCATAATGGATGTGCAAACTCCAAACTTGAAACAACATGTTTCTTGGACAAATCTTCAATCAAGATGCCAACAATAGCATAAAGAAAGGTAACTCCTATCATGGTAATTCAACTAGTGCTCTATATGCAAATAAGAAGGACAAGAAGTTGAAAGCCAAGAAGAAGGAAGAATATGAAGAGGAGACTTCCCAAGCCAACTTCGCAAGCAAGAGCAAGTGGAAAGGGAAGAAGAAAGGACCAAAGCATGACAAAAACAAAGCTCAAAATGTTCAACCTTGAGCCATCCGAGATAAGAACAACCACACCACTAAAGATGCTGGCTCAATGGGAAGACCTAGAAAGGAAGTGGAAGAGGTGGATATGGCAGCAATAGAGGCAGAGGTGGACACAAATTCAACAATAACAATAGAGGCCATAATAGAAGGGACTACAACAATTATTCTAAAGATCAAGCACATGAAGACTCATTGCTTCTAATGAATCTAAGCCACAAAGAAGGTAAAGAAGATGATCATTTGTTCTACATAGATCCTAGATGTTCAATCATGTTGCAGGCAACATTGCTCTTCTATCTGACTTGGAAAGTCCAAAGCATAGACATGACGTACAAATAGGGGATGATACGAAGCACAATGTGGAGAAGATTGGTAATCTCAAAGCTTCAAATGGTAGGACAAACATTCTGAGTAAGGTTCTTTATGTACCCACTATCACCAAAAACCTAATAAGTGTTGGCCAAATATTTGAAAAAGGCTTGAAAGTTAGGTTCACCCAACATGGAGCTTTTGTGGAAGATCCATGTCAAGGATTCAAGCAGATAGCAAGAGATGAGAAGCATGGTAGGCTCTTTACTTTTGAAGTAGGAGAAACCAAGAACATAGCTCTATTTAATTTTGGGTCTCAAACCCTAAGTGATCTTGAAATGTGGCATAAGAGACTTGCTCATGTGAATGAAAGAACCTTGAAGAATATATGTAGTGATCAAAGTGTTCTTGGACTGCCAAAACATACCAAAGCAACACATGATCAACAAAATGTGATGCATGTGAGATTGGGAAGGCACAAAGACAACCATTCAACCACAAAGCCTACATCCACAACAACTTATTGCACTTAGTACATACAAATGTATGGGGACCAAGTCAAGAACCTTCATTGGTAGGATCAAGGTATTATGTCTCATTTATTGATGAACATAGTAGATGGAATATTCTATACTTTATCAAGAGTAAGAATGAAGTGTTTGATTGCTTCAAACAGTATCTAGCACAAGTGGAGAATCATAAAGGTAGATCACTCAAGAAGCTTAGATCTGATGGAGGGGGAGAGTACTTCTCCAAAGCGTTTGATGAGTTCTTGTAGGACAAAGGTATCAAAAGGGAAGTGACTACCAGGTACTGTCCTCAACTGAATGGAATTGTAGAGAGGAGAAACAAGACATTGGTTGGATCGGCTAGAACAATGCTTGAAGAGAAGAGGTTGCCATATTATCTATGGGCAAAGGCTATTTCAACTGCTATGTACCTTGTCAATAGACTACCATCCAAATCACTTCAAAGTATGACTCCTTATGAAGCATGGAATGGAAGAAAACCTAGTCTTGGACATTGCAAGGTGTTTGGTTGTTTAGCTTATGTTCATGTACCATCACAAATAAGAGGTAAGCTAGATGAAAGGGAAATAAAGGTAGTGTTTATTGGCTATGACTCAACTGAGATGGGTTACAGGTTCTATAATCCTTCAACCAAGCAATTCACTACAAGTTAGAGATGTTTTGTTTGAAGAACACGTCTTGGTATGATGAAGACAAACAAAAGGTAGACATGATGAACAAGATGAAAGTGAAAAGGATTACAAACTATGGAAGTCAAGAGGCAAAGCAAAGATGCAAGAGTGTGGAGAATGCAGGTATGGATATGATTCCACATTTGTAACAAAGCATTCAATCTACTTGGCAAAAGACTCAATTCTAGAGGAACCCTCAACCTATGAAGAGGCAAAGGGAAACCCTAATTGGAAAGAGGCCATGAAAGAAAAAATAGATGCATTTAAGGAGATGGACACTTGGGATTTGGTTCCAATGTCATCCAATCAAAAGGTAATTGATTGCAGATGGGTGTATAAAGTTAAAAGAAACTCAGATGGATCAGTTTGTATGTACAAGGCAACATTAGTTGCCAAAGGATGCTCACAAACTCATGGTATATACTATGATGAAACATTCTCACTAGTTGCGAAGATGACTACAATCAGAAAATTGATAAGTGTGGTTGCTGAAAGAAATTGGAGACTCCTCCAACTTGATGTAAAAAATGCATTTCTAAATGGTTGAATAAGTGAAGAGGTATACATTTCACAACCTCCTGGTTTTGAAAACCCTAATCATACATCTTATGTTTGCAGGCTGAAGAAAGCATTGTATGTATTGAAACAAGCTCCTAAAGCTTGGAATTACAATTTGGTTATATACCTTCAAGATCAAGGGTTCAAACCTAGCAACTGAGATCCTTCTCTATTCATCAAAAGGGATCACAATGAGGTTATCTATCTATGTGTATCTGTAGATGATATTATTGTGAAAGGTGATGATCTGAATGGCATTCAAAGGATCAAGAGACACATGCAAGAGGAGTTCAAAATCAGTGACTTAGGTGAGCTCACATATTTCCTAGGTATGCACGTGATATACACAGATGAAGGAATGTATTTGACTTAGAGGAGATACATTCAGGATCTACTTCTTAAGTTCAAATGGTAAAAGATCCATGACAAATATTTTAGAAAAATACAATAAATGAGCATAGGTAAAAGAATGCTTCAATGGATATTTGGCCATAATCCAAACCATAGCTTTTTTTATGTAGATCAAATCGACCTCAAGCATAGTGTAAGCTTGATGTTCCAATAGCTCTCCCTGAAGTGAAGGTATGCTTGAGTCTTCATTCTCTAATATGTTGAATACCTTCCATTGATTTAAATATGCAAAGCTTTATTCCATCAAGTCTCTTCATCATCATATTTGCTACTTGCTTTTCAGTTGGAACAAAAGAAATTTCAATCTCCTTTGCCATGAGCTTCTCTCTAACAAAGTGGTAATGAACCTCTACGTGTTTGGTTCTCGCATGAAAAATAGGGTTTGTTGGTAGATGCATGGAACTTACATTATCTCCAAATATGTGAGGTTTGGAACTCACAAGTCCTAAATCTGCATACAATGCTTTTAACCATATTGTCTCTTGAGTTGCTATGTTCAAACCTTGGTACTCTGCTTCAGTTGAGGAGAAAGCAACTGTTGGTTGCTTTTTGGAACTCCATGACACTAGCTTTGAACCTGCAAATGCCAAGTAACGAGAGGTACTTCTTCTATCATTCTTTGCTCCTACCCAGTCTGCATCTAAATAGATTTTGATATCCAAACCACAAGATTAAGGATATTTTAGAACCCTAGATCTTCACACATGTAAAAGTAGAAAAAGAGAGCTAATCTTCCACGAATTTGAAGTGGTCAAGTTGCAATCAATGAATCAATAAATAATCTAAAAGTAGATCAAATTAGATCTTCATTTTTCCTTCAAGAGTCTATATAAAGACTTCAAATCACTTTTGCATTATATGGAAGCAATATACATACACTTGTGGCCATCATTGTCTTCATTTTTCTACATCATCTTGTTCAACAATAGTAAGCTTGTAGAGGTTGCTGCTCTCTCTACATAACTACAAATTGGATGATATAGGATTCATTCAAAGCAATTAGTGTCTAGTTTGAGTGCATAAAGTTTCAAAGCATTTGATTAATTGCATTGGGAGAAATCACAATTTTTCTATCTTTGGGTCTATCTCTATGCATTCTTGTAGTCTTGTACTCTTGTGCATTCTATACTCTTGTGCATTCTTGTACTCTTGTACTCTTGTACTCTTATTCCTTGTACTCTTATTCCTTGTACTCTTATTCCTTGTACTCTTGTGCATTCTATACACTCAAAACTATGTGTATCACTCCTCCAAAAAGATTTTTTCTAATTGTAGTCACACTAGTCGCTATGAGCATTTGAAGTTGATTGTCTCAACCAAGAATAATAAGTTTTTTGAGCTAGTCAATGTGAAAACCTATATGTTTTGTATTGACTCTTTCTCCTTGATGCTCCAAAGTACATAGTTCATTTTATTGCACTTATCACATGCCTATAAGGTCTATTTGAGTCTTTATAAGCTTAAGGATTGGTCTTGTGCCAGTTGGTGGGACCAAACTTCGTCACTTCGCAACTCACTTTTCTACCTCCTACAAGCTTCTCAAGTTCTTTCATCCATCACACACATTCTATCATATGCAAAGTCATGCTTCCCAAGCCTACAACTACTCAGTAGTATTGGGTTGATTATGGGATACCCTCATTGAGATGCAATCCTTAGGTGCCTGCATCAATGATCTTTGCTAATTTTGGGTGTAAAGAACTCCTCAAATGATCCACTTATGAAGAATGTCTTGAATACCTCACCACAAAGCCCTCCTAACTCCCTATGCTCTCATTCAGTTCGATGGCCAAACCTACCCATCAATTTCTCTTTCTCCCTATAGTATTCTTCACCTCTATTATGCCTGTGCTATAATCTACCTTCAACTCTACAAGCCAACCTCCTCATTAAGGCACTTTGATTCTCGGTTTCTCAAAATTTTTTCTAACATCCTAGGATTCTTTCTACATCAATACTTCGTAGCTTCCTTTACTACCATGTCAAATACAAATGCCCCTTGCTAAAATCCATGCTCATGAATGCAAGTATGCTCAGTTAATACGATGATCCCCCTATCATAAATGCACCACAACCCCGCAAATTTAATCAAATTAGACATGGAATAAAAATTCATACTCATCAATAATGCAAAATTAGAGAAACGGATGGTGGAGAAGATGGAAAGAAGAGAGAGCTATTCTTGTTGTTGATGGAGTATATGATGGAAAACTATGGCTTGATGGAAATTATGAAGGAATTATTCCAACTATGATCAAAATATTTTTTTAATCCTCTTATCAAAGCGACCCTATTCCTACCACTATTACATATTTGTAGAATGAAATCATGAAACAAAATGTCAAAATCATCTCCCAATGTACCTCTTCAAAAAAATACAAGTCGATAAGGAGGATGATCGCCAATGTGCACTCCTCGACAACAGTGCGAAAGTGATGGATATAGACCCACATGCACAAATCACATATAATACTGACATCAAGCGATAGATCCTTACCCATGAATTTTCAAATCATGATTTGATGTCGATAGTATGGAGACTTTAACCATGTACATAGACAAGCTCAGAAAAGAGGAATCACACACACATACACATGTACATGCACAAGCATGCAAGCAAGCTTCACTCATGAGCAAGGAGATGCCAGGAGACTCACATAGATTAAAGAAAATAAGAAGGAAGAATCTTATAAGTGAGTGTTGGTTCACATTTATAGGCCTCTTCTCAAAAGTGAACATCTTCATACTATTATTTTTTCCCTAAGTAAAGGGTAGGTTCTAACCTCTCATTTTGTTTCCAGTTTGAGTGCAAAAGAATCTTGCTAGAGAGTTATGAAATGACTCCACAAGCTCAAATTCTCTTTCACTTGCAAACAAGAGGAGCAAAATAAATTAAATTGGCTTATGGAAATAATTACTAAGGGTGCATCTGCATACAAGGTGGGCAACTTTGAAGATGAATTTGGAAAATTCTGGTAGCCCATGCAACTTTTGTTTTGCTTTTACATGTTCATCTTATAGGGTTGCTTCAATTTATCACAACCCTCATCATCTTCTCATTCTTTAGCAATTCAAAACCACTAGTGAGTTCCAAACTCCAACATGAATGATCTTATATTTGTGGAGGAAACCTCTTAGAAGGATTTTGTTGGATGGAAATGCTACTTCTATGTATGAAGTAGCATAAAAAATGATCTATTTATTGTGATGAATTTGAACATCATATATGATGGTTTGTGGTAGTTAGATATCATAATGATCATGTTTGGAGGAAGTTACATAAGTAGTAATATGCATGCATGACATGAGTACTTTTGAACATGCTCAAATGCTTTGGAAATATTTTTTCTATCATTGAAAATGAAAATATGATTAATCAAGTTAGAATTTATTATTAAGTATGGATTGATGATTCATGTGAATCTTTAAGAAGTAAAGAGGACTTATGCACATGAGAATGTTTGTTGAATGTATAAATATTGTAGATTGGCATATGAAGGATCATTTTTGTTGCAAAAGTAATTCAAATTCTATTCATTCTTTAATTTTGTTGATCTTTATGGGGTTGAGCTCCCATCATGTTTATATGTGTGCTAAGTAAGCATCCCTTTGAAACCTATAAAAGTATCAATGCAATACCAAAAGTGGTCTCAAACCCACATACACATGGCTAAGAGTTTAATGGACTTCATATGCTACTGGGAAAAAATAATTGATTTAGTACACTTCGTTGTAACTCAAGAAAAGTATTAGCTCCAGAAGATTCAATTAGTGATCTGGAAGGAGATTATGACTAGGAAAGTACTAATAAAGACTTCAATTTTAAACACGAGTCAAGATGTAGCGGCCAATACTTGCATTCAATGGCTTCAAGTGATGAATAAATCCATGATAGAGCTTAGTGTTCTAAATATTTTTTTTATTTAAGTCATTGGAATAATTTTTTTGGAGAAGATTTAGAGCTAAAAAAGATTTGATTAAAAAGAATGTGTAAACTAGAAATAGAGAAGATGATAATAAAATGAACAAAATTCAAGAATAAGACGAGAGAATTTATCTACACTAGATATTAAAAAAAAAAGAACAAGGGGAAATAGTCTCAAGGGATTCAGAAGAACAAGAAGAATAAGATTGCATGAAACATTTGCAACAACCAATGAAGGAGAATGAGGATAAAAAGACTCAAGAAAGTTAGAGAAAAAGAATTAGACTCAAACGAGTCATCTATAACAGCCAACGAACAAGACCAAAGACAAGAAGCTTCAAAGAAGTCGAGTTTTAAATTAGAGAAGAAAGAAAAACTCAAGTATATGAAGATTTTTTTTTAGAGTTGAAGAAGACGTGTGAAGATTCCTCGTGAGAGAGCCATGAATCAAAGCTCGCATAAAAAGGACAAAGTAAATATGAACGAAAGCATTTTGTAGACGAGCTGAGGGTCATTTTAAAGAACGTCCTAGTCTATCGAGAATAATAGAATATAGTGTTCGAGTTTGTTTAGCATAGTGGTTGACGCTTTCAAGCTGAAGGAAGAAGTCTTGAGTTAAAGCCTTGATTGATATGTCCATAAGTCTCTTATGATGGGAGCCTCTACTTTATGAGTTGGATGTGTGAGTGCGTATTTCCAATTCATTGTGCTCTCAAAATAAAAAAACTTCTGTACTGGTTCAATCACAGGTGTATGATCATAACAGATTAATCGAACTCCTCCGTAATTTTCTCCCTTTATACTTGGGACCTTGGTTTATATTAGAAAAGCTTATGAAACAGATTGCATGATCATGCCTGAAGACGCAGTGTATTAACCAGATTAGACTACCTCCGTTGATGATGTACTTCGATATCCGTTGAGTCAATAGCAGTAGTTCTTCCTTTCGGCACGGACTGAAGGCTCCGACAAATTCATCGTCAACCTTCAAGAGTCAAGCTTTTTGACAAGGTGCACCCTTGACTCTCCCATGCTAGTCACAGCTCCGACAAATTCATCGTCAACCTTCAAGAGTCAAGCTTTTTGACAAGGTGCACCCTTGACTCTCCCATGCTAGTCACAGCTCCATCGCAGCACCCATGAAGCTTCTGCACCATTATCCGCACGGACTGGAGGCCCCGCCAATCCAGCCTTACTCTCTTTCTTTTTCGTGGCAGCAGTCGTCTACTGTTACTCCTCCTCTTCTTCTTTTTTACTTTCTCTTCTTCACTCTCTTCCCGTAATGAACTGTACAGAAGATGACTAAGACTCCTATTCGGAGAGTGCGCATGATATTTCGGAGAGTGCGCATGATATTCACTGCTTGTTTCATGAAAGAAAGTGCGAGGAAAGAGAGTGTCTGAAAGGCATGGGAAGAAAGGAAGTATGATTGAGCTGGTGGAGTAATGCAGACGGGCATTTCATGCCATAACCGATTGGATCATCAACTCTTTTACAGCCTTCTACACCACACGGTTCAAGAGAAAGTCGCAAGGCAAAAACACGTGCATTCGTAGCTCCAGAAGAGCATGATCTTCTGAGGAATCTCCATCTCTTTCACAGATTTTGAATCACGTGAAAGTTTGGAGACGGTTACGAAGTGTTTCTCACGACAGTGTCCTCATCTCGTCGTCTTCCACACACTCCAAAACTTTTAACGCAAGATCGTTTCAATTATTTTAAGATACGATTTGTTCACAACGCCTCATATCTTGTCTTTTTGGAGCCGAAATTGCAATAGTATTCCCCAGCTGTCAATCTCTTTGCACACTTGAGGTAATCCTACTTAGCAAACGTGACTTGCACATAAAAAGAAACGTTATTTCCATTCACAAAAACGGGTAAATCGTTTTGCAAAAAATAAAAATAAAAAAATGCATCCCTCCTTATTTAAGTCCTTGCTTTGCTTTACCACCCTCAGTGTGTGTTGTATAAGGTTTTCTAACTCCTCAGTGTGTCTTGCATCTTAGTGTGTCTGCGTCGTTAAGAGGCTTTGTGGATCACTAACATCTTGATCAGGGGAAATTCTCCAACAACCCACGTATTCATAAATTATTTTGGTATTCGCTCCTTTCCTGACCTCTCTAAGCTTCCTTCGACACATGTTACCTACAAATACAACCACTACTTACAATATGTTAATATATTCGCTTTATCTCATTTACTGAATATGTATGTATGTGTGTGCTATGTATGTATGCATCTACGTATGTATGTATGTACGTATGTATGTGTCTATGTGTGTATGTATGTATGTGTGTGTATGTGTGTATGTATCTATTATCTATGTATGTATGTATGTATGCATGCATGCATGTATGTATGGATGTATGTATGTATGTATATATGTATGTTTGTATGTATGTATGTATGTATGTTTGTATATATGTATGTATGTATGTATGCATGCATGTATGTCATTATGTATATATGTATGTATGCATGTGGTTTTCATGCCTTTGTGTGTGTGCCCGTGCGCACATAAGTACAAACACATATAGTCATGAAAATCACATGCATATACACATATACATTCATATCTCCCATTTTTCGGAAGCAAGACCTCATCTAGCTTCCACATGTGTCTGAATATGTCATACATTGTGGTATTTTAGTTAACTTAAAAGGATTTTCCTTCTTGGGAATCCGCAAACGAAAATGATTCTATGTTTACTCCATCTATGTAATCATTTGAAAAAGACCCCTCGGTGTGTAGCTGATTCGCTTTGACCTTGATCTAATAATGAGTCCTTGAAAAGTTTTTCAAGTGCCTTTATGGGTTCTTCTAGAGCATCATGTAATATAAAAATACTGTCTACATCAACGAATGAATCTCTAAAATTCGTACTAGCTTTTTTTGTGATCACACGTTTAGGATCACACATTTTTTATCTATACATCTTCTTTTATGATGTTCTTAAGGAATGTAACCAAATATTAGTGTACTTATATCATGATTTGTCGATTGGAAGATTGAAAACTTTGATTTAACAATGAGCGATTGTGAAATAGGAAGTGGTCACTAGCTCATACGACTTGTTATGATGCCATCCAATTTTTCTCTTACTTTTTGAATGAGAGGAATATCTACTTTTACCTTTAAGGATCATTTGTTATCTCTCATTAATTTATCACTTTACAAAATCTTTCATCTACATTTCATATGTCATTGAAAGCAGTAAAATTTTTTTACTTTGGGGACATCATAATGGGGATTATCATCAATATGTTTTCTGAATCTTTTAGGGAAATCATTTACTAGGATATCATGCCAAGGAAATTAGAATTCCCCACATTCACATCATGAAAAATGCATGTCAAATACATCAATTTTTTAATCCATGAAAAATCTCCATCCAAAAGAAATTTCTAGTTTGAGTAGAACAGACAAATTATTGATAAACTAAAATTACAATTTGGAGCCAAAATTTACAAAGATCCATGAGATTAACTCCTTGTTTATCTAGTCTAACATGAGAAACTCTAATTGCGCATACTCTGTTTTTTGAAATGTTTTCTTTTTTATTTCTTAGTCCTAAAATAACATGAAACATAAATCATACATTATAGAGATGAATTTTTATTAATACTGAGTTAATTTTTCACTTAACCTTCATGATTTTTCTTTGTTTTGGGATATTTATTGAAGATCCATATATTAGACTTTCAGGTGTGGAGAAGCACATGAACAACACAAGGAAAAAGAAGAAGCTTGGAGCACAACACAACACAAAATGTATGATCAAGTGAATGTATCAAAATAAATGACATGTTGGGTTATAGGTGTATATGCAAGCCTTGAGAAAAAACCTCCTAGAGAGGGAATAAAGTGCCATTAGGGTCCTAGGTTTGTTCACACATCACTACCATAATATCAAAAAATCCCCTCTAGGAGTGATGCCGTGAAAGAGAAGCTAGATACCACTCAAGTAGCAAAAGGTGCACTTAATTGCCTGCCAATGCTTGACACCTTGAAAATGCATAAACCTATTCATATGAGGGATAGAAAACTAAGTATTAAACCCAATTATGCATAAGTAAATCAAGCACCCAACAGATTGTTGATAGACAACAACAACAAATGCTTTTCCAACATCATGAAGACTCAATCATAGTCCTATTTCCATAGGAGTGGTAATAGGTTTGCAATCTTCAAGGCCAAATGTTGCAATTATGTGTCAATATATTTTATTTGACACAAGAATATTCCCCCATCAACGCGCATAAAGTGAATTTCCAAGTGCCCCAAATCTAACATCTGAAAAGGGGCATGCAAATCATCCTTAAATTCAGCAGTATGCTTCTCATTAGGACTAGAAACCAGCATATCATCAACATATACAACAATTATTAGAGGTACATGATCTCAGTTGGATTGTTCTCAAAACCATGTGCTAGCAAATCGGCATGTATCTTTTCATACCAAGCATGTGGTGCTTGCTTCAAACCATATAATGCCTTTTTCAACTTGCATACTTTTTATCAAGCCCTTTTGCACAAAAACATGGGGCTGAAGTGCATACATTTCATGTAAATCATCATTGATAAATGCACTTGTCATGTCCAACTTATGTACATCCCAACCATGATGAGCTACAAGTGTAGAAATGCTACAACAATTGTCATTTGGCATGTGCAAGCAAAGGCCTCATCAAAATCATTGCCTCCCTCTTGGGCATAACCTTTTGCAACAAGCGTAGCCTTATACTTGTCAAGTGTTCCATTAGGCTTACACTTTATCTTGTGTACCCATTTAGTGTAAATGGCCTTTTTACATGGAGGCAAATCACTAAAGACCAAGTACCATTCTTCATGATAGCATCATATTCTAATTCCGTAGAAACCATCCAATTTTTTGAATCATGTGCTTCATCAAAAGAAATAGGCTCATTCTCATCACAGAGAGTACAGAAAGTAATTGCATAATAATCTGATATAAGGAAGCACTATGAAAGCTTAAATGAGTACAATATGAGAGATGTGCATTTAATTTGCTATCTCTCAAATTCTGGAGTAGTAATTTATTTTTATCCTAAATATCAATGCTTCCATTAACAAATGCATCATGTAAATCTGCATCAACAAGTGCATCAAAGTTATCAATCTAAGAGTGAAGTCTCATTCTTCAACATATTAGTGTGGACACATATTGTATTTTTGTTAGTTGCATTTCTTGACCAAAACTTATTCAAATTACCTGATTTATAACTTGTTGGAAAGCTTATTGTTTTTAATATTTTTTCTCAAATATGTTCTTAAAGTATCTATGTTATCAAAGCTATCAATACAAGAGTGAAGTCCATTTCTTTAGCATACCTATGTGGATAGGTAGTCTACATTTTTCAATTGAGTTTCTAGACCAAAACTTATCCAAATTAAGTGTTTTATAGGTTTCTAGAAAGCTCTCTTTGTCTACTATAATTATCTAAAGAAAGAGGTCCATTTGATCTTCGAGTTTAGAGCAGTAAGCAATCCAATGTGTAGGTGCCTATCTAAGTGTTGGACCTTATAGGGTTCACTATATGCTTCTTGTTGTGCATAGGAGAAATCATTCTCCATTGTCAGTATCAAAGAAAAGATGGTGCAAAAGCTTCATCAAAAGGATGGAGCTAAAGAAAAGAAAAAGAGGAGCTACAAAGAAAGGGGAAGCTTCACAAATTTAGGAAGCACAAAAGGATGGACTTCTTCAAAAAGTTGGTGCAAAAGCTTCATTAACAAGGATACATAAAACATACATTTAATAATGATAGGAAGCAAACCTATCACATGGAGCTCGAACAAATAACCTACTATTGCATGTTCATCTGATGAGGCTAAATGTACAACATTAGCATCTACTACATGTTTAGCAATGTGGATTAAAAAGATTTTGGTTGATCTTGAAGTGCAAGTTTTTGGAAATGGATGGGCCTCAATAACAATTTAATCAATAGGCTTATAGGATCTTCCAACAGGAACCTTAGCATACACACTTGAACAATCAAAAAGATAATGAGTGAGAGATAGAAAGAGAATAGAAAAGATCTTTTAAAGTGTATAGTAAGCTAGTATGCTCACCTACACTAAATAATATTTAAATGTCAAATTACAATGTGCAAATATGATACAAGCTCACATCTCTGAATCTAGGTAGAAATAGGGACTAGATACAAGACATTGTGTGCCCAAGAGGTATGAAGATTAGTGCTTGTGTGAGAATAAGGAGAATATGAACATTTTAGAGCTGTTTTATAGCAAACTCGAATTTTGATGACCCCTAAATAAGAAACAAGTGACTAAAGAAGTGGGGATAGATGCAGACTTATTATTCATAGTATGTTGCTGACACGAACTCCTCCAGATGTCTCTAGATGTAGAGCACACCTCCTCCAAGTGTGTAACAACACTTCAGCCAAGTAGAGGACCTCCTCCATGATGACCTCTAAGATCTCCTCCAAGAGTGTTGACCTCCTTGTAGAGATCTTGACCTCCAATGCTAGAGCCTTGAAGCTTGAGATGATGCTTGAACAATGAGTCTAACTCCTTGTTATATAGACTTGTGTAAGTTCTTGAAAAGCTCTTCAAAAGCACATGTTTGAAAAAAAAAACCTACAATTGCTATGATTGATTGTGAAAGAAGCACTTGTGCCATTTTTGTTTTCCAAAAAGAAATCTCCACCATTGGTTTGCTGTGGCACTTGGGATTAGATTCCCAATTATAGCTTTGGGAGGCATTTGCTTTAACCAGCACATCCACATCATTTCTTGAAGGACTTCTATAAAGAATAATTTTTATGGCTATTGGAGCTGGACTATTTTGACTTGTTTCCAACAATCCCCCCTTCAATTTCATAATGGTACAAGGTTCAATAACTTGCAAAACTTCGTGTGGCTTTGAAATATATCTCTTAATTGCTTTCCAATGAATCTTGAGCTGATTGTATATGAACCTGGATACTTGAGAAAGTGCAAAGTGAATGTCCAGACGTGTATTACATAAATATATCAAGCAACCAAGTACTTGACTATATAGTGTAGCATCAAATGGTTTTGAATCTGCTTTTGTCTGTAATAACACATTGACATCCATAGGTGTCTGCATAGGCTTGGAATCTATCATCTCAAACCTTTCCAATAATTTCTCAATGTATGCATGTTGTGTTATGCAGATACACTCATCTCTGTACTTGAATTCGATCCCAATATAATAATGCAAAATCCCTAAGTCTTTTACATCAAATGCATACTTACGTTTTCCTTTGACAACTAAAGATTTGAATCTTTGGGACCTATGATGATCATATTACTTTGTAGTGCATCTTGAGCACTAGACTAGGTGGTTCATTCTCAACTGAAGTAAGAGCTAAAATAGTATGGTTCTCAAAATGTTTTTCATAATTTACCCGATCTTCTTGTTGTCTCTTTGTTTTACTTTTGGTTCTTCCATTGTATTCCTTTATAACATTGTCCTTCTAGGTTTGATATAACCACTTTGGTGTATCCTTGAAAAGTGGTGGTATCCTTTCTGGTTCTTTACCATCTCTTTCTTCTAGAACTCTGGAACCTTCTTCAACTTCTTAAGTTGAAACCTCAAGAGGTATTGATGATGGATGAGGTATTGGTGTAGATAATTGAAATCTCTCTTCACCTTTATCAAGACTGGAACATGCATAGTCATCTGATTTTATGAATTTTGGAATCTCTTCCTCCTTATCATAAATCTGACTACCTCTAATATATGCATTGCATGAGAGTAGGATATCACCTGTATCTTGGACATAGAATCTGTACCCTTTGCTTTCAAGATTCTATATAAAGACTTCAAATCACTTGTACATTACATGGAAGCAATATACATACACTTTTGGCCATCATTGTCTTGCTCATTCATTTCTCTACATCATCTTCTTCAACAACAGTAAACTTGGAGAGGAGAGTGCTCTTGTCCACTTTATTTGTAGCAATTTTCAAAGCATTTGGTTTAGAAGATGTGGATAAACCATAGTATGTTTGTCTCCGGGTCTATCTCTGTGTAACCCTGAAAAATAGGAGGTACCACTGTTGAGTGTCAAGTGCACTCCAAAGCATATTCTACTTATTTCTTGTACATTGTGCATTCTATACACTCAACCCTATGTGTATCATTCCTCCAAAAGCATGTTTTCTAGTTGTTATCATGCTGGTTGCTATGAGCATTTGAAGTTGATTGTTCCATCCAAAGATAGTAAGTTTTTTGGGCTAATCAATGTCCAAACCTATATATTTTGTATTCTCAGAATTATTGGTTCAATGGAAAGACCCAAAAAGGAAGTGGAAGAGGTGGATAACGCAACAATAGAGGTAGAGGTCGACATAACTTCAAAAATAACAATAGAGGCCATAATAGAAGGGACTACACCAATTATTTTCAAGATCAACCACATGAAGAATCATTGCTTCTAATGAATCTAAGCCACAAAGAAGGTAAAGAGGATGATCATTTTTTCTACATAGATTTAGGATGTTCAAATCATGTTGCAGGCAACATTGCTCTTCTATTTGACTTGGAAAGTCTGAAGCATAGACATGAAGTACAAACAAGGGATGATAAAGAGCACAATGTGGAGATGATTGGCAATGTCAAAGCTTCCAATGGCATGAAAAACATTCTAAGTAAGGTTCTCTATGTACCCATTATCACTAAAAACCTAAGAAGTGTAGGCCAAATAGTTGAAAGAGGCTTGCAACTTAGGTTCACCCAACATGGAGCTTTTGTGGAAGATCCATGTCAAGGCTTCAAGAAGATAGCCATACATGAGAAGCATGTTACTTTTGAAGTAGGAGAAACAAGGAACATAGCTCTATTTGCTTTTGGGTCTCAAACCCTAAGTGAGCTTGAAGTGTGGCATAAGAGACTTGCTCATGTGAATGAAAGAACATTGAAGGATATATACAGGGATCAAAGTGTTCTAGGACTGCCAAACATATAAAAGCAACACATGATCAATAGATGTGATGCATGTCAGATTGGGAAGGCACAAAGACAACCATTCAACTACAAAGGTTACCAAATTTTACAAAGATCCATGAGATTATCTCCTTCTTTATCTAGTGTAACACGAGAAACCCTAATTGCGCTTACTATATTTTTTGAAATATTTGCTTTTTTATTTATTAGTCTCAAAATAACATGAAACATAAATAATACATTACAAAGATGAGTTTTTATTAAACTTGATTTAATTTTTCACTTAACCTTCATGATTTTTCTTTATTTTGGGATATTTATTGAAGATCCATATATTGGAGTTTGAGATGTGGAGAAGCACATGAACAACACAAGGAAAAAGAAGAAGCTTGGAGCACAACATGACAAAAAATGTATTACTAAATGAATGTACAAAAATAAATGACATGTTTGGGTTATAGACGTATATGCAAGCCTTGAGAAAAAACCTCCTAGAGATGGAAAAAAGTGCCAGTGCGGTCCTAGGTTTGTTCAGAAGCTAGATACCACTCAAGTAGCAAAAGGTGCGTTTGATCGCATGCCAATGCTTGACACCTCGAAAAATGCATACAATTATTCATATGAGGGATGGAAAACTAAGTGTTAGACCAATTATGCATAAGTAAATCAAGCACCCAACATATTGTTGATAGACAACAACATCATATGTTTCTCCAACATCATGAAGACTCAATCGTAATCTTGTTTCCATAGGAGTGGTAATAGGTTTGCAATCTTCAAGGCCAAAATGATGCAATAATGTGACAATATATTTTGTTTGACACAAAGCTATTCCCCCCATCAACTCTCATAAAGTGATTGCCAAATAATGATCCAAGTGTCCCAAATCTAACATCTCAAAAGAGGCATGCAAATTTGTAAGAAAATAACAGCATAATAGAATAGACCTATAGACAGAGTTGAGAGAAAAATGCAGACAAAGATAGATGCAGACTGAGAGATAGAGAACTCAAATTCTTAGATTGTCGAGCGCAATGCAGTTACAATGATGGTGTTGTCCACCCGTGTGCTCCCAATGTGGATCTTAGATGGCAATCTAGACATACTCTAGATGAAGGGCTTACTAGTGCGCAATGCTATGTAAAGCTCAACTTGGGCCGTGCTTATATAACTTTTACAAGGCGGTTCGATATAGATAAATGTAGTTGGGAGATACAAAATAGTCGGTAAAATATACGATATGAGAAAATCTATATAAGTTAGTTTGTATTAACTGACGTAAAATGAGAGAAGAAGTGGAAGAGAGTGAGACAATGTTAGTAGGAGTTCATTTTGTATGACTGAGTATAGTCAGGCTTCTCTGAGTGAGAAAGCACTTGTAAGCTTCTGAGTTTTTCATAGCTATGACAAGAACTAGTTAAAGTTCTGTGTATAAGTCTTCTTCTTCCATCTCCAGAGTTTTTCTGTGTAATGATTTGAAAAATTGAAGTTTTCCAAGCAAGTCAATGCCTGGCATCGAATCTTAGCTGACAAGTCCTTGTCTTCATATTTGATTTTATCTACTGCTAAATCTTCTTGAAAAGATGAAGTTTGTGGAGCAACTTGATGCCTAGCATTGAGTTTCAACATAAAGTCGATGCTTGGCATCGACTTCTAATATAAAAGTGGTCTTGTTCATGTCTGTGTTCAAGTGGCCAGTTCAGGCGCTCAAAAAGTGGTTAAAAAAAGTTGAAAGTCAATGCCTGGCATCGACTTTTTGTTGCAAGTCGATGCTAGGCATCACATTTTCATTTTTGGACAGTCTGACTTACTAAAACAGGCAAAAATTCCACTTTTGGAAGTCATACAGGGTCATCTTGTGAAGGCTATATCTTGAGTTGTAGAGATTCGTTTCTTGCATATGATAGCTTGTTGGAAATCTCTACTCTTCTACTTTCATTTACGAAAAGATCCTGGAGAAATAGTATTTGTACTAAGAGAAATTAGCAAAATACTGAAGGTATGTCATTTCAGTGACTAGAAAGTTCTAAAGAAGTAAAGTTCTTGGTTTTGGCTATCATTTCTCAAAGTTTGGAGTGGCAATGAGTTAATGGTGACCATAGAGGTGTTCTAGTGTCACATTAATTCATTTCTTGTGGTGTTTTACACATCAACAAGTGGTATCAGAGCAGAAAGATTCTCGAGAGTAGAAGACGTCAAAGGTACGAAAAGTTTTTTGAAAAGTTTTCATTAAAGTTTGAAAGCAGAAACATCCAAAGGCACAAGGCATCAAAAGGTTACTTCAAAAGTATATTCATACAAAAATACTTCAAAAGGTATTATCCTTTATCCTTTAAGCTCACAAATTGCAATAGAAGGAAAGTAGTATGGCAGATCCTATCTCCATTGACAAACTGGACAGAGATAATTACCCCGCATGGGTAATGAGAATGGAAGCCTTACTTATGAGTAAGGATCTCATGGTATATGTAATAGGTGAAGAAGAGAAGCCAGTATTTGAAGATGAAAGCCGACCAAAGAAAGAGGAACTTGATGCTTTAAAGCATTGGCAAAAGAAGGATGCAAGTGCAAAAGCCTACATTTACAATACAATATCTGATCATTTGCTACCACACATCAGAGGATTGGAATCATATGAAGATATATGGAATGCATTGGAATATCATTTCCAAAGTACTACCAAAGCAAGGAAAGCAAGTCTATGGTCAGAGTTTACAACATTCAAGAAGAAGCCAAGTCAAAGTATTAGTGATTATGTCACTAAGATGAAGGATCTTGCAGATAGTCTTGGATCCATAGATGAAGATGTTGAAGATCACATATTGATTGCTCAACTACTTGCAGGTTTGAGAGGAGATGAAAGGTGGAAATCTTTTGTCTTATCAACAGAACTTTCATTAAATCATTATGTTCCAGATTCGAACCAGTTGCTTGGTTTGATGCTCACATTTGAACAAGACTTGAAGGGAGATGGAGATAAAGGACAAAGTTCTGCAATGTACATGAAGAACAAGAAGAAAGGAGATAAAGGTAAAGCAAAGGATGAAGAGGAGTCGAGTTCTCAAGTTTATTATGCAAGAGGTAAAGGCACTGGCAGAGGAAGACCAAGAGCCTTTGGAAGAGGTAGAGGTAATCAGAATAACAACAAGAAGGCTTGCTGGATCTGTGGATTGAGTAATCATTTGGCTCATGACTGTTGGCACAACCAACAAGGATCAAACCAGAATCAAAACAACAATAGCAGAGGTCGAGGTGGAAGATATCAAAGTAATTTTCAAAGAGGTAGACAAAGTCAAAGAGGAGGCTATGGTAGAGGTGGAGGAAGAAGTTGGGGACATAATCAATCCTACAACACCACCTACTACAACTATGCAAATGACACAAAGAATGAAAGTCATACTTCATTAATGATGAATTCAATCAGCACATCAGATAAAGAAGATCTAAAGGTATTTTACATTGACTCTAGTTGTTCTAATCATTTGTCAGGAAACATAGAATTGATGTCAGAATTGGAAAAAGGTATTTCTAGTCACACAGTTCAAACAGGTGATAATACAAGACATAGCATTCATACAGATGTATGGGGACCAACAAAAGAAGGATCTATCAGTGGCTCAAGGTATTATGTTCTTCTCATTGATGATACTACAAGATGGATAACATTATATGTTTTGAAGGAAAGATCAGAAGTATTTGGAGCCTTCAAGCATTTTCATGCATATGCAGAGAGAGTCATAGGTCAAAAGCTTAAAAGACTAAGGTCTGATGGAGGGGGAGAATACTTCTCCCAAGAGTTCAATGATTATCTTTGGAATACAGGTATTAAGAGAGAAATAACTTGCAGGTATACACCACAACAAAATGGTGTAGCAGAAAGAAGGAACAAGACTTTGGTTGAGTTTGCTAGAGCTATGCTGAAAGAGAAGAATTGTCTAAATTATCTTTGGGCTGAGGCTGTAAATACAGCTACATATCTTGTGAATAGATTACCATGTGTAGCTCTAAATGGAATGACTCCATATGAAGCTTGGTGGGGTAAGAAACCAACACTAGATCATTGTAGAGTGTTTGGATCAATTGCATATGCTTATGTGCCATCACAACTTAGACATAAACTTGAACCAAAGGCATAAAAATATGTGTTCATTGGTTATGATGAAAGGCAAATGGGTTATAGGTTGTGGAATCCTCTAACCAAACAATTTCTTGTTTCTAGAGATGTTACGTTTGATGAACAGAAAAGTTGGTATGCAGATCAAAGTCATACAGCTGAAGAATTTGAAGAAGAAGTAAGAAGATGTGAGAAAGGAAAATCAATTGTGCAGGTGAATAGAGATGAAGACTATATGCAAGCAAGTACATCCAAAAGTGGATTAACAAGAAGGAATGAAGAAGCTCCTATATTTGATGAAGATGTGTATCCAAAAACTTATGAAGAATGTTAACCAAGAAGGTCAGGCAGGACTAGAAGGCAACCAGAAAGGTACTCTTATGATACTTCTTACATAACTCAGAAGAACTATGCATATATGGTCAAAGATGATGAAGAACCTCAGAACTATGATGAAGCAAAAGGTAAGAAGCAATGGGAAGAAGCAATGAAGGAAGAGTTCAATGCACTAGAGGAGAACAAGACATGGGAACTTGTTCCTAAACCAAATGGTAAGAAAGTAATTGGAAATAAATGGGTTTATAAAGTGAAGAAGCTTGCATATTTAAGTATAACCAGATACAAAGCTAGACTGCTGGTGAAAGGCTATGCCCAAACCTATGGAATAGATTATGATGAGACATTCAGTCTTGTAGCTAAGATGTCAACTATAAGGACAACAGCTTCAAAAGGATGGACCCTAAGTCAATTGAATATAAAGAATACATTTTTGAATGGATACATATCATATGAGGTATACATGGAACAACCTCAAGGGTTTATAGATTCAAGGTATCCAAATTTTGTTTGCAGGTTGAGAAGAGCACTCTATGGATTGAAGCAAGCTCCAAGAGCATGGAACTATAGACTGGTGAAGTATCTAAATGAACTTGGATATCAAAGTTCAAAAGCAGATCCAAGTCTACTCATCAAAAGAACAGAGGAAGGTACAATCTACATTTGTATTTATGTAGATGACATTATAATCACAGGTACTTCAGATGAAGGAATCAAGGAGGTAAAGAGATTACTTGAGAAAGAGTTCAAGATCAGTGATCTAGGAAAGTTATCATACTTTCTTGGAATGGAAGTTACTTATACAAATCATGGCATATATGTATCACAAGAAAGGTATCTTCTGAATCTATCGAAGAAGTTTGATATGGAAAATTGCAGAGAAGCTTCAACTCCACTTGAAGTTAATCACAAGCTCAGTAAATATGATGGTGCAGAATACAAAGATATGAGGAAGTATCAATCTCTTGTGGGTAGTTTGATTTATGCTACACTAACAAGACTTGATCTTAGTTATGTAGTGGGAGTTTTGTCACAATTCATGCATTGTCCAAAGGACCCACATTGGATTGCAGGTCAAAGAGTTCTCAGATATATCAAAGGAACTATAAAGGAAGGATTATATTATCCTTTTACATCAGATTTGAAGTTGAGAGCCTATAGTGACTCAGACTGGGAAAGTAACCAGGATGACAGAAGATCAACTCATGGTTACATGATATACATTGGTGATAAGCTTGTAAGTTGGTGTTCAAAGAAACAACATACAGTAGCATTATCATCAATTGAAGCTGAGTACAAAGGACTTGTGGAAGCAGCTAAGGAGGTCATATGGATGCAGACATTATTCAAAAGCTTGGGCATTGATCAAGGTATACCTACAATACATGGAGATAATATGAGTTCACTTTATCTTGCAGCAAATCCAATATTTCATGCAAGAACAAAACATATAGAGATACATTATCATTTCATGAGAGAAAAGGTAATGGAGAAATATATTGAAGTGGAGTACATTTCTACAAAAGATCAGATAGCAGACATAATGACAAAGAGCTTGGATGGTGTGAAGACCAGTAGATTCAAAAGGTAAAGGTTTTGAGTCATTCTTGATATAGAGGTGCTCTAACTTCAAGGATAGCTTGTTCTTTTGGGAGTTAACACTCTCCATTAGTGGTATCAGAGTAGGAAGCATCAAAATTGAAGAAAGGACGACTCCGACTATTGGAGACATACAAAAATCAACACTTGAAGGTTCAAAAGGTGAAAGCTTGAGAGCAAAGCTTGAGAAGGAGGCCAGAAGATATCAAGAAGACCAGAAGGAACTTCATTCAAAGTAAAGGTACACTTATTCCTTATAAAGGTTGAAGAATTTAATACACATGTGAAGAAAGGATGGGAGATTCTCTTCAGATAGAGAAATTGGATAGAGAAAACTATCTAGCATGCTCAATGAGGATGGAAGCTCATCTTATGAGCAAAGACCTGATAGGTTATATTACAGGTGAAGAAGAAAAGCCTCAATTCAGAGATTCTAGTGTTCCAACTAGGGATGAGTTATCAGATTTGAAGACATGGATGAAGAAGGATGCTCAAGCAAGGAGCATTATCTACATGGGAGTCAATGACTACTTGCTACCTCATATTAGAGGTCTTGAAAGTGCAAGTGATATATGGAATGCTTTGGAGGAGCATTTCCAAAACACCACAAAGTCAAGGAAGGCATCTATGTGGGCATAGTTTACCACATTCAAGAAGAAAGCCTCTAAATCCATCTCTGATTATGTAACAAGGATGAAGGAAATTGCAGATGCATTAGGAGCAGTTGATGAAGATATTGAGGAGGATAAATTGGTAAAGAAAATCTCACAGGTTTGAGAGGTGATGAGAAATGGAAGCCATTCATTTTGTCTACTGAATTGTCACTAGATCATTTCACTCCTGATTTAAATCAATTGCTAAGACACATGCTAACATTTGAGTAGGATGTCAAAGGTGATGGTGATAAGAGTATAGGTCAAGCAATGTATTCAAAGGATAAGAAGAAGAATAGCAAAGGGAAGCAACAAGCAAATGAAGATGAAGGCACAACTAGCCAAGCTAACTTCCTAAGAGGAAGAGGAGGTGGCAAAGGTAGAGGAAGCAGCAGAAGCAATAAAGATGGAGCCAAAGCTTGCTAGATTTGTGGTAAAAAAAATCAATTAGCTCATGATTTTTTGCATAATAATCAGAATAATGGTGGATATAATCAGAATTTTAATTCAACAGGAAGAGGTGGCAGAAATCAAAGAGGTAATTTTAGAGGTACAGGTAGTAGAGGTTACTTTGGAAGAAATGCAGGTAGAGGATTCCAAAGCCAATCCTACAACAATACCTACTACAATTATGCTTTAGATCAGAAGGAGGATTCAACCTTGATCATGAATGCAACTTGTGAAAGGCAAAGTGAAGACCAAAGAATCTTCTACATTGACTCAGGTTGTAGCAATCACCTGAGTGGCAACATAGCTTTGATGACTGATTTGGAGAATAAGGTAACTAATCATGTAGTTCAAACAGGTGACAATGCAAAGCACAATGTGAAGTCAATTGGATCAGTGAAGGCCAAGGATGGAAATACTCTCTTGAGTAAGGTTTTGTATGTTCATACAATTCCAAAGAATCTGATAAGTGTAGGACAAATTGTTGAAAACATTAGGGGAAAAAATGAACCCTACATGGGCCTTGTAAGGATCCCTAGTTTTTAGGGATTAAGCTTAATTCTGTTCTTGTTTAAGGGGACAAAGTGCATTTAATAGGGCACTTTTTAGTAGGCTAGAGTAGGATTTTTTTTAGGCTTTAGTAGGCCTCTCTCTTTCTTCTTCTAGAGAGAGAGAAAGAGAATATACTTTCCACATCATCAAACTTGTACATGTATTTGAATAAAAAAATGAGTTTTTTAAAAAGCCTCATTTTTAGTGTATATTAACTCAAAAGGGCCTATTTTTTAATATATATGTCAGAAGTCACTTTTTTGGGCCCATTTTTTGAAGTTTCTTTTAGAAAAAGTATAATTTTCAAACTCCCTCCAAAAGTAAGTGCCACATCATCAAATCCGTGACTATGCTTCCCCCAAAAAATGACTTTTTTCAAATTTCATCATTTTCAGCTATACACAGTGGAAAAATACACTTTAACCCATACACATACAAGAAAACACATTTTTTGAGCAAAACATATGCTTTAGAGTCCCTTCCAACAAGTTTTTCATCTTTGTTTTTGATATTGCTGGTCATTAGCAAAGATGGTGTTGACATGTATCACAAACTTCACAGTAGAACGTCCTCATGATCCTGCATCAACAACTATCCATGTTCGTGTGCCTAGAGAGTTTGCTCCAAATACACGATGCAACAATGATGCCAAGTCTCAAAATGAACGTCCTGCAGATGGAGAAAAAAGTATTGATCTTTGGACTCATGGTTCACTATATCCTCTTGATCCAATATCTTCTTACCATCCAACATTCCATAACCTCTCAACTTTACTTCAATTCATTGGTGCGGGTGAAGCTTGACTATTAGGTTACTACAAGCGATTATCTACACATTCACTTGCTACTACTAAGTATTGGTTCCAACAATATCACATCCATCATATGAGGGTGGTCACTTTAGAAAGCACAATCATATCTTTACAAAAACAACTTGTAGATTTGGAACAGGATATTGAAGCAAAACAAAGCACAATTTCAAAGTTAACTGCCAATCTCTAGCAGCTGAAAGAGACTCCACTTGGTATGAGACATAGGAAAAGACCATTTTCATCCTTTGAAGCTCTTTCAAAAGGTGGCGGAGCATGCAAACGACGTATATATGCAACAAGGTGAGTGTTTGTTTTACTTTTATATGTTTTAATGAAGATTTGTAATGGAATCTTTCATTGTGTAGGTCATTTATTCAAGACATAACTGCTTCATCAACAACACAAGACCAATTCAAGTTGATGAATAGTTGTATAAACACCAAAGAAATCACTTCTGCTTTAGACTCACCCATAGGAAAGTGTATTAGAGTTGTTGTTGAAGCTGAGTTTTCAAAGAAGTTAAAAAACCTTATCATAGTGCAAGATGTGCAGGCAATATGTGACAAAGAGGGCATTAGTAGAAATGGGTATACTGCAATGTACACCCTTCTCAGGCAAGCCTTACAATCACAAGGTATTTCTCAAAGTATATTTCCATGCCCATATAAAGTGTCTATCAATAAAAAAACTTCAAATGAGGATGTGACTTGTACTATTGGACAATATTTATTCATAGAAGACACTATGCCTGCCTCTGTTTATCATCCAAATATTCCCAAGAAGCAATAAAAAATCCTATCTACACAAGGATTTACTTACACTAAAATCAATAATATATTTGTGGATCTTCAGAATCTTCAACAAGCAATGGTTCACTTTTATAGTTCAACAACCAAAGGTACCCCTACTACATTTTGTTTGGAGTTGAAGTTTTATTGCATTCAAGTGTCATATTAAGATAATGTTTTCTCTTTTGTGCGGACTGTAATGTTAAGTTAAAGTTCATACTAAAGCTTGATGAGTATCAAATCATAAGGGGTCGACGACTAGAAAGGCTGAGTGTGAAGCTAATGAATGAAGTTATGGACCATGCAATGAGTGATGAAACTTTAAGAGGGAGGGACCATTTGAGTTACAATGTGCAATCAGAGAGAGAGATATCTGGTGGTTAGGTGCTATAGAAGTTCCCAAAGAAACAAACAACGATAATGTCAGAAGTGTTTTCCATGAGAACATCTGAGGTTGAGCAGAAAATACTAAGGCATTGGTCGAGGCGTAGATCGAATGCCTTCTCAATATCGTGCAGGAACAAAAATTCCTCTTCGTCGACAAGTACAACTGGAAACATTTCCATCTCTACCTCTGGTAGAGTGGGTTCCACGGGGTCTAAGTTGGAGGGTGGACTATTCTGTGTACTTGCTTCCTTTAATTTGTCCACTACTCCTTGAGGAAATTCTCTGGAAAGTTTTTGACTCTCTTCTAATAAGTTGAGAGCTTCTATCTGGGGTTCCTTCTTGTCATTTACAAAACCCCAGTAACAAGATGAGGTAGGTCCATGGGTGAAGATTCGGGCTCCTCATTGACAAAAAAGATGGTTGTTGCTAGGTAGGAAAGATATTTTCTTCCCATTTTCCTTTTCTTATTTAATTGTTTAATTTAGGGCATTGTGACATCTAACAGGTGCCCTGAATGGTTGCTATTGTACAACATGTTTTTACAATGGCAACTATGAAACTTGAAAACTCTAGTAGAATGAGATATCCTGTGAAGTGTAAGTATTACTCTACAATATTTTATGTTTTCTTGTGTCAGATATATTTCTGAACTATTTAGATATGTTTTTGTTTGTTTCAGATATATTTCCTTCTACTTTGGTGGAAGACAAACCACTTCATAGTCTTACAGGTACTTTCTAGGCATTGCATGCAGATGTTGGTGCACTAGTCTTTCCAGAAATATCTCCTGCTCAACTTTACCATGATAGAGTTTTCTACACACATAGATATGTTGTACCCTCTACAATGAATGGTTTTGGAAGGTTAGAGAGAATTGAAGTACATTCTCTTCTTAGCTTGGAGTGGCCAAAACCTGATATATGTTCTGTATCATCTTTGAAGCAAACGATGGTAATGAATATACATAACTCTTTGAAATTCACAAAAGTGTCTAGGTCTGTAGGTTTGCACTAGTCTTTTCCCGTTCATTGTTTTGTATATTTATTCCAAGGATTCTCATTCCAAGAGACTTTCACCATGTTCATGTGTAAAGATATCACATATGAGCAAGTCGAAAGTCTTCTTGGTGAAAATTGGGGTTTGATAGAAGGAATTGCAAAAGGTGATAAATATCTTTGTAAAATAGGTGGAACAGGTATAGGATTTCGATATTGAAACAACGTACTTCATTATACATCAGATTCTACTATGATCGTTGGATGTGCAAACTTGGCAAATGGATACCATTTCAAAGTTCAGAGGGATCTTTACATTCATTTGAAATAAATCAGATTGCCCAATAATGAAACAGAAACTATTTTAGTGAATAATCATTGGACCTTGGCTAATCTGAGAGAACACTTGATGATTATGGGGTTTGAAGGACTAACTCAATCCAAATTCAAAATTCAAGGACATAAGGTGAGAAATGTTTTATGCTTTTGTTAAAGTAATCTTTTCATTATTGTTTATTTTACTTTAATGACTTCAATTTCTTGCAAATTGATTACAGGCGGGCAGAAGAATGGAATACAAAATGAAAGTCCCTATAGATTGGAACAAAGATGGAACAGAACTCTCATTGTCATAGTTCTTTTGCAACCTGATAATGTCACTTCTTGGGCCCTAGTCATTGTATCTCATGGTTTTTGCACTTTCAAGAACCTTGTAAAAAGTAGTACAATCGATTCATGTTAGATATTGTATATACCTTCTTCTCTGCAATGGTAATTTCAAAACTTTTGGAATGTCAAAAAGTTTGTTCACTACTTTGAAATGTGGTTGCTCATGTTTTTTTCTGTGCATTATTTTGTCATAAGTCACACATTTTTTGAAATTGCACTTCTTTATTCTATACTTTTAAAAGTGGGCCGAGTCAGTTTAAAAACTTGAAACTGCTATAAAAATGGGTTCTATGTGCTCATTTCTCACATTTGCACTCTCAAAGAGCTAGAGTAGAGAGTACTCATGTGATAGCCACCATCCATCTATGGCTTTGATATTGTGACATCTTAATGTGAGGATTTCATCTTTCAATCGCGTAGAAGCTTTAGCTGTTGCCATTGAAGCTAAAGATCTTCAAGCTACAACAGTAATTCCAGATAGGAGATGCAGGTAGGTTGGAGTGTAGAAACAGGAGCTTCAATGGTGTGCTAAAGAGTGAAAGTAGTGGGAAAAGATGACTTTTTGGGACCTGGATATGAAAATGTGAGGTTTAGGAGGGAAATAACTCTTTTTTGAGTATTTTTGAAAAAACCAAATTTTTCCAGCTCAAAACATGCACAAATTTTGAATTTGGGGTCAAAAAGAGTATTTTGACCCTAAAACGTAGGGGGGTCCATTTTCAGGTGTTATGATGAGTTTTTTAACTTTTTAGAAATTTTGAATTTTTGGGCACAACCGAGTTACGAGATTCCTTCTCTCTCTAGAGGGAGCTGATTAAATAAGGGAGAAATATGTCCCATCTCCCCCCTTCAGCCTAGTATTTTATAGGGCATAGACTATGGCCACCACCCTCTTCTGATTGGTCCATCACTAATCACTCCTTAATCTAAAAGGCCCATTCAGGGTTCATTTTTTCCCCTAATGAAGGTTATGAAGTAAGGTTCACTAATGAAGGAATTTTTGTGGAAGACCCTAGCAATGGGTATAAACAAATTGTTTCAGGGAAGAAAGAAGGAAGACTCTTCACATTGAAGATTCAAGGTAATGTTGGTTATGCCTTGTTCACTTATGGAGGAGATAAGATCTCTGAGTTAGATCTTTGGCACAAAAGGCTTGGGCATTTGAATGAAAGAGGTATTAAAGATATGGTTAACAATGGCTCAGTGCTTGGATTGCCTAATGTTGCATGTCAACATATGACATACAAATGTGAGGCATGTCAATTAGGTAAGGCTCATAAGCAATCTTATTCCAAACATGGTTTTATGTATTCAGAGAAGCTTGAGTTGGTACACACAGATGTGTGGAGACCATCAATACATTCAAGCATTATCATGTGTATGCAGAAAGAATCACAGGTCAAAAGTTGAAGAGACTAAGGTTAGATGGAGGGGGAGAGTATTTCTCTAATGAGTTCAGTGATTATTTATGGAATGCAGGTATAAAAAGAGAGGTTACTTGCAGGTACTCTCCTCAACAAAATGGTGTAGCAGAAAGGAGGAATAGAACTCTTGTTGAGTTTGCAAGGTCCATGATGAAGGAGAAAGCAGATGGGACATAGGTTGTGGAGTCCATCCACAAAACAATTACTTGTGTCAAAGGATGTTACATTTGATGAGCAAGGTACTTGGTATGCAGGTACAATTAATATTCATGCAAGTGATGAAGAAGGTGTGAATCAGAAGAAAGGTAAATCAAAGGTTCAAATATTTGATGAAGAAGAAAATAATGAAGTACAGGTTGAAGTTGAAGAAGTGCTAATGTTTGATCTAGAATGTGATGAACCAAAAACCTCAAGAAGTGGAGAACTCAAAAGTTCATCAAGACACAAATGGCAACCTACAAGGTATAGCTATGACACTTCTTTTTTGGCTACTAAGGAATATGCTTATATGGTAAAGGCAGATGAAGACCCTTCTACATATGAAGAGATTTGGTTCCTAAATCAAATAGTCAGAAGATCATTGGATGCAAATGGGTCTACAAGACAAAGAGATATGCAGATGGAAGTGTGTCTAGGTATAAAGTTAGACTTGTTGTGAAAGGGTTTGCTCAGACATATGGAATAGATTATGATGAGACCTATAGTCCTGTGGCAAAGATGACGACTATCAGGACACTCATAGCCATTGCTGCATGTAAAGGTTGGAGATTATGTTGTTGATATATTTAGGTAGTGATGTGTGTGAACACTCTAGGACTGCCGGGGCACTTTTTTCCCTCTTTAGGAGGTTTTTTTCCCCCGGCTTGTATATACGCCTATTGCCCTAATGGGCTACTTATCTTTGTACATTCTCTAGTAATACATTCAGTATTGTGTGTTTGTGCTCCAAGCTTCTTCTTCTTCCTTGTGCTGTTTGCGTGCTTCCGCAGACGTCTATCTCCAACAATTGGTATCAGAGCAGGTCGTCGCTTCTTCTAGGTCGACACTCCTCCGTTTGCAGTCTCAGATTCGCACAAAATTTGGTGAGCATACTTAGGGTGTTTCCGAGATCGTTTCGGCCTCCGAACGCACTATCGTAGTGCTTGTGCAGGCTATTTCATCCTTTTGTGCCAAAGGTATATACTAGTTTCTGTTGGCCAGTTTAAGCGTCTCGAAGTCTGCTACAGGTCTAGCAGAACTTGTCTGGGCAGTTCTGTTCAACTTTTTGAGATATAGTCAATTTTCTGCATCAAGGTATTTTAGTCACCGGCCATGGCTGAAAGCAGTGATGTATTCCGTATGTTGGCTGTTGAGGATAAGTTGGATGGTACCAACTACCCATTATGGGCTTATATGATGCGACATGTACTGGTTGCAAAAGGACTGTGGAACATTGTGCAGGGTGTTGAAAGACGTCCTGTTACACCTGCGACTACAGGTACTACAAATACAGGTGCTGGAGGTGCTGGAGCTGATGAAGATGGTGTCGAAGATGATATTCTGTAGATTCCTGTTCGTGCTGCTGTTTCTGTTGCACCTACTGTAGAGTAGATTCATTGGGATGGCAGAGATGCCCAGGCACATGCATTGATAGCTTTGTCTGTCAAACGTGCCATTATTCCTCACATTCGCTCTTGCAGAACAGCAAAGGATGCTTGGGATACACTTACCACTTGTACCAGGCTAGGAATGAGGCTCGTGTTGCTTACCTCCGAAAACAGTTGGAGAGTGAGCACATGAATGAAGGTGATTCTATGGACAATTTTCTTACAAAGATCAAAGACCTGAAGGAACAATTGATTTCTGCTGATGAGGTTATACCAGATAGCTCACTTGTGCAGACCGTTCTGAATGGTCTTCCTGATTCATATCAGAGTTTTGCCTCTACTCTTCGGTTGATGATGAAAGGCAATCCGAATGCCTTGTCATTTGAGGAATTAGTCTCTGTTCTGTTGCAGGAAGATCAGTCCAGGCAGAACAGGTCCATTATGCGTGTTGCAGATCAAGCTTTCCTGGCTAGTCAGAAGGGCAAAGGAAAATGGAGCTCTTCTACTAGTAAGCAGAAATCTGCAAATGTTGCACAATCGAAGAACCAGGATAAAGATGAGAAGAAATCAGAAAAGCAGAAATTGTTATGCAAGTACTGTAAAGGAAATGATCATATCATAAAGAACTGTCCAAAACTCGCTGCTAAAGAGGCAAAGAAGAAAGAGGCTGGAATGGTTGTTGTAGAGGCCTCTACACCAAAGACAGAGTCTGCAAATCTTGTGCAGGAAGAAGAATGGGCGTTTACTACTGTCTGCAGTTTTGACCCATCTTCTCATGATCAGTGCATGTCTGCAGTAGACTCAGATGTTTGGTACTTGACAGTGGGGCGACCAAACATATTACCTCGCAGCGCAGTTTCTTCTCTTCACTCGAGCCTGCCCCTACAGGGAATACTGTCACATGCGCCAATAACTCCTCTTATCCTGTTATGGGAGTTGGTAAGATCATTCTGACTACTGCTGATGGTAGTTCTTTCACTTTGTCAGACGCTTTATTTGTGCCAGGGATAAAAAGAGTCTGTTATCAGTTTCTGCATTAGCCAAGATTTGCTTGGTTGTGAAATTCGTTGATGACAGGTGTACAGTCCATGATCTCTCAAATGGCGATATGATTATTGCTTCTGGCATTTTATGTCGTGGGCTGTATAAGCTCATTGACTATGAAAGATCTATGAATGATTCGGCATGTGGAGTTCATGATTCTCAGGCTATGTCAGATGCAAAGCTTGGCATGCACGCTTTGGTCATCTGAATTTTGCTAGTTTGTTACGCCTACAGAAATCTGAAATGGTGTCCTCTTTGCCCAAACTTGAGGCACCTGGAAAACATGTTTGTGAAGGCTGTATTTTGGGCAAAATGCAGCATTCTTCCTTTCCAAAAGATGGTTCAGTTCGGGCTACGCAGAAATTGCAGCTTGTAGATAGTGATGTCTGTGGTCCTATGCAGACACCCTCTTTTGGAAATTACCTTTACTTCGTGACTTTCATTGATGATTTTTCCAGGCATGCATGGGTATATCCATTCAAAGCAAAGTCCGAAGTGTTCATGTGCTTCAAACAGTTTTTGGTTTTGGCTGAAAATCTGTCAGCATGTAAAATGGGCACCCTCCGTTCTGATCGAGGGGGGGAATATATGTCTTCAGATTTTAATGCATTTCTGGTTGAATGTGGGATAAAACACTAGTGTACAGTGCCGTATACACCTCAACAGAATGGAGTTGCTGAACGAAAGAACATGTCACTCATGGAGATGGCGAGGTGCATGGTCAAGAGTCAGGCTTTACCACATAGTTTCTGGCTTGAGGCTGTCATGTGTGCAGCATATGTACTGAACAGGTGTCCCACTAAAGCGTTGCAGTCTATCACTCCATATGAGGCTTGGCATGACCGCAAGCCATCTGTTGCTCATATGCGTGTTTTTGGTTGTTTGGCATATGCATTAGTGCCTGAACAACATCGCAGAAAATTGGATGATAAGGCAGTAAAATGTATTTTTGTTGGGTACAGTTCTGAAAGTAAAGGCTATCGTCTGTATCATCCAAAGACTAAACACATTCTGGTTAGCCGTGATGTTGTCTTTGTGGAAGATGCTATTCAGCCATTGCTTTCATGTACTAAGGAGACATCTGTTAGCTCCAAGACATGTATGATACTTTGATGCCTCTTTTTACAGGTGGACAGGCTAGTGCTGGTCCTAATGAGGCAACTTCTCAGCCTTTGCAGGTTTCATATGATGATGCAAATCATTCCATTTCTGATGCAGATTTACATGATGCACTTGTTGATGAGAGAGCTGATATTGAGCAGGCAAAAATTATGCCAAAGTGGCTGGTGCAGACTTTGCGTGACAGCAAATTAGATGCACCTTTGTCATATCGTACTCGTTCAGGCTCTCATAGTGCCTCCTTTGCATCAGATTGCTATGCTATGGCTGCATCTAGTCTCTGTGATGAGAATGAGCCTGTTTCTTTTGATGAAGCACAAAATTCAGAAAATTGGATGGCTGCTATGCAATCTGAATATGATGCTATAATGAAGAATGGTACATGGTCTTTATGTGACTTGCCTCCTGGCAAGAAGGCCATTGGCACTAAGTGGGTATACAAGCTGAAGTGTAAACCTGATGGTACAGTTGACAGGTATAAGGCTAGGCTTGTTGCAAAGGGTTATGCATAGGAAAGAGGCATTGATTTTGATGAGACCTTTGCACCTACATGCCGTATGACTACTGTTCGGAGCATTTGTGCACTTGTAGCCCATCATGGTTGGAATGTACATCAGTTGGACATTAAAACAGCATTTCTGAATGGTGACTTGCATGAAGAAGTGTATGTTTTTCAGCCCCGTGGCTTTGTGCAGAAAGGGCATGAAATCCAGGTTTGCAGGTTAAAGAAGGCATTATATGGTTTAAAGCAAGCACCACGTGCTTGGTATGAGAAGATACATGCCTATCTGATTGCACATGGTTTTGAGAACAGTCCAACTGAAAGCACCTTATATGTTAAGCGTGCTAACGATGTGCTTCTGATCATTGTTGTCTATGTAGACGACATGCTGCTCACTGGTCCTATTGAGAAGCATATTGCTGATTTTAAGGCTGATTTGCATGCCTCATTTGAGATGTCTGATTTGGGGCATTTGCATCACTATTTGGGCATTCAGTTCATGCACGTTGATGGTGGAATGGCTTTGTGTCAAACGAAATATATTGACACATTATTGCAGCGTTTTGGCCTTGAAGACTGTAAGCCTATTGCCACTCCTATGGAGACATGTTTACGATTGAGTCTTCATGATGCTGGAGATGCATTTGATGCTGTTCTCTATCAGCAGGCTGTTGGATGCTTGATTTACTTATGCATTACTCGGCCAGATATTCAGTTTGCTGTCTCACAGATGAGCAGGTTTATGCATTGCCCAGGAGTCACGCATTGGAAAGCGGTTAAGCGCATCTTTCGCTACTTGAGTGGTACTAGGCTACTTGGGTTGTTTTATCCCAAGGGGGGATCACTACCGCCAGATTTGCATGCTTTTTCTGACTCAGATTGGGCTGGTTGCTATGACACTCGTATGTCCACCAGTGGTTTTTGCTTCATGCTTGGTAGCTCATGTATATCTTGGTTGAGCAAGAAGCAGCCTACTGTGGCCACTTCCAGTTATGAGGCTGAGTATAGGGCAGCTTTCACAACGACTGTTGAGTGTGTGTGGCTCAGACGCCTTATGGCTGATTTGGGTGTTGGCCAGTCTTCTGCCACCACCATCTTCACTGACAGTCAGAGCGCATTGGCAGTTGTGAGGAACCCTGTGTTCCATGCTCGCACTAAGCACATTGAGGTGCATTATCACTATGTCAGGGAGAGGTTCTCTGCTGGGGAGGTCAGCTTGGCATATGTGCCCACGCAGGAGAACATTGCAGACCTTTTCACGAAGGCTCTGCCTAGGGAGAAGTTTGAAGTTTTCCGCAAAGCTTTGGGCTTACTTCCTTTTGTGGAGTGATTTCCACATAGCTTGGCACTTCCTTATACATGAGTGCCAGCTCCTTGTTCACCGCATCACTCCCAGGGGGGATTTGTTGATATATTTAGGTAGTGATGTGTGTGAACACTCTAGGACTGCCCGGGCACTTTTTTCCCTCTTTAGGAGGTTTTTTTCCCCCGGCTTGTATATACGCCTATTGCCCTAATGGGATACTTATCTTTGTACATTCTCTAGTAATACATTCAGTATTGTGTGTTTGTGCTCCAAGCTTCTTCTTCTTCCTTGTGCTGTTCTGTGCTTCCGTAGACGTCTATCTCCAAAATATGTCAATTAGATGTGAAGAATGATTTTCTAAATGGTTATATTTCAGGTGATGTTTTCATGGAGCAACCACAAGGATTCAGAGATGAAAGGTATCCAGATTATGTATGTAAGCTCAAGAGAGATTTGTATGGTTTGAAGCAGGCCCCAAGGGCATGGAATTATAGAATTGTGAAGTTCTTGAAGGAACTTGGTTTCCAAGTATCTAAAGCAGATAGTAGCTTGCTTGTCAAAGCAAGTGATGAGGGGCTCATTTATATGTGCATATATGTTGATGATATAATTCTTACATGTACAGATGAGAAGGGCATACAAAGTTTAAATAAGCAAATGGAGAAAGAGTTCAAGATTAGTGACTTGGGAGACTTGTCATATTTCTTGGGCATGGAGATCTCATACACTCAACATGGAGTGTATGTAACTCAAGAAAGGTATTTGAAGAACTTGTTGATCAAGTTTAAAATGGCTGATTGCAGGGTAGCACCTACTCCAATGGAAGTAAATCACAAATTGAGCAGATATAGAGGAGAAGAATTTAAGGATATGAAGATGTATCAAAGTCTGGTTGGTAGTCTTATCTATGCTACATTAACTAGGCCTGATTTGTCATATGTAGTTGGAGTATTATCTCAATTCATGCATTGTCCTAGGAAAGAACATTGGATTGCAGGACAAAGGGTGTTGAGGTACATTAAGGGTACACTCAAAGAAGGTTTGTATTATGGTTTTACATCAGATACAAACATTAAGATATATAGTGATACAGATTGGGCAGGTAATCCTGATGATAGGAGATCAACTTATGGATACTTGTGTTATGTGGGAGATAAGCTAATCTCTTGGTGTTCTAAGAAGCAACACACAATTGCTTTATCATCTGCAGAGGCAGAGTACAAAGGTATGGTTGAAGCTACAAAGGAAGTGATATGGCTTAAGACTCTTATGAAGAGTTTTGCCATTATTCAGAGTACACCCACTATTCATGGAGATAACATGAGTTCATTGTGTTTAGCTGCTAATCCTGTTTTTCATGCCAGGACTAAACATATTGAGATTCAGTATCACTTTCTAAGAGAGAAGGTGATGGATAAAGAGATTGAAGTTATACATACTTCTACAAAAGATCAAATAGCTGATATGCTAACCAAAAGCGTGGATGGACCAAAGCTACAGAGATTCAAAGACATAGCAGGTATAAGGAAGATAGAGAAAACCTCAATTGATGATTGAGGGGGAGCTGTTGGTGTTTAAGTTGGAAGGTAAGCTACCTATGGCTATAAGCATTTGAATAAAGGGTTTGTAGTTTGGGAGAACTATGTGTTTAAAGTTACAGGTGTCAAAGTCGACTGTAAAGAAGTACAGTTTTAGACATAGGTGAATTGTTAAGATCATTTCTCAAGATCTATTGAATCTTTTGGAATGATTTAAGGTGCAAACTATAGACGACATCTTGTGCAAAGTTTTATAAAAAACTTTACACATTTGATTAGTCAATGAGTGAGATATATGCAACAGATTTTCTGAGTAGTTACTCTCTTCACAGTTTGTTCAAGATTTCGGTAATTGAACATTGATCCTCCAAATTGGTAAAGTTTTGAGTTATTCTTGATATAGAGGTGCTCTAACTTCAAGGATAGCTTGTTCTTTTGGAGATTAACACTCTCCATCATAGCTAAATATTTTATGGTTACGAATAATTAAAATACATTTGAAAAATATGGTTACGAATAATTAAAATACATTTGAAAAATATTTCACAACATCCTAAGGTTAAAATTGCACCACATTATTATGGATCTTTTCGTATTATTCAGAAACTAAATAAGAATGCTTTTAGATTAGATATACCTTCTCATTGGAATATACATAATTCTTTTCATATTAGTTTATTGAAATCCTTTAAAGGAACTTTACCACTCACTCCTATTTTAAATGATCCTCCTTTACTTGAAGAGGATACTGAAATTTTATTTCTAGAGAAAATACTTGTTCATGATGTTACTATTACACACAAAGGTAACCATGCATATGTTTTTACATGGCACATGCTTATGATTGTTCAATGATGGGACATGTGATGGGCCATCCATGTCTACTTTATTTTCATCAACAGAGGTCAGTGGCTTGTCAACTAGGAGGCAATGTTATATGGATTTTAATGCCTTGAGGTTTTTAATGTAATTTGTGTTTTGATTTAGCAAGAAGACTCATGAGAGTGTGAATGTCAATGTAAGTAATCGATGGTACCATAATCTTGGAGTCTTGAGAAATTGTGCATTCATGGCAAGTACACACACCACTAAACTGAAGGAAAAAGGTGGTACAAGAGAGAAAACTCTATCAGATTCCAAGATAACATTAAAAAAGGAAGATGCAAGCATTTTTTGGTGACTCAAAATAATTCATAATTCAAAGGAACTACTTAAGCGCATAACATCCATTAAGGTATTCTAAGTGGCATGGAAGCTTGTCTTTGCATATATTTTTATTTCAAGTCATTGGAATATTTTTTTTGGAGATGATTTAGAGCTAGAAAAATTTGATTAAAAAGAGTGAGGCAACTAATCATAGATGAGATGACAATATAGTGAAGAAAATTGAAGAATAAGACGAGAGAATTCATCTACACTAGACATTTTAAAAACAAAAAAGAAGAAGTGGAAATATACTCAAGGGATTCAAGAGAAGAAGAATAAGAGTGAATGAGACATCTACGACAACCAATGAAGGAGAATGAGGGTAAAAAGACTCAAGAAAGTCAGAGAAAAAGAATAAGACTCAACATTAGGGTGAAAAACGGCCCAAAAAGGGCCGTGTAAGGATTTCAATTAGTTGTGCTTAATTGGGATTAAAGTTGTCAAATCCTTTAAGAAATTCCGTGTAAGTTCATCTAAAACGTATCTTATGCAAATTTTGAAGAGAGAGAAACTCGTATCATATAATCATGAAAAGTTTGTGTGATATCTTACGCCTCGAAGTTTGTGTGATATCTTACGCCTCAAAAGTTGAATTTTCCTCTTGTTCACGGACCTATATAATGTGTGCTGATGACGTTTTGCGCTTTTTTCTCTACTTTTCATAGCAAGCCTGTTTCTCCCTTTCACGTCATTTTAGACACTTGCTGGTCATTTTTCATAGCAGACCATGGAGAACGTTAACCCAAATACTCTCCCTGAGCTTTCAAACAATCGAAATCATTGTAAAAAGTTCCATATCAACATTGCAGTTAGTCAGGAGTATGCGACGACAAGAAACGTATTTCGAAGGGCTCTTCATCCTCTTGAAGTGGATGATTGCGAAAGGAAGGCAAGAAACATATCGACATATGGACAGATGGATCTATTTATCCAATTGATCCACAAACTGGAAGGTACCCCCCTTTTCATAATCTTCATGATCTGATTAAATTTGTGGGAGATGGTGAGGATGGTTTACGAGGCTATTGTTCAAGGCTCTGGGATATTTCAAGGAATTATGTACAATACATAAACTATTTACAAAACACACTACACCAGAAGAATTTACATATGAGAGAGCTAGAAAACAAATTATCCACTTTATCTTCTCAGTTAGAGTCTTTTAAAAAAATGAAAGAAACTCCTATAGGTTTGAGAATGCGGTCAAAACGAGTAAAACCTTTTTTAGATTTGACTGAAAATCTGGCCAGAAAAAGAAAAGAATGAAAATTGTTAGAGATCATGTGACAAATGTGTTAGGTTTCAATATGTCGAGCAGTTTGAGCGCATACATTTTTGTAATGAAATTTTGAGTCAAAATGATGTTTTAAGACTATTGAAACTAAATGAAAATACATGCTTGAAACGCTTTGTTTTTCAAAAACTCATGACAGAAATGAATCTTTTACTAGAACCATCTCAAATTCAAAATATTTGTGATAGTGTCGGAGTGAGTAGGAAAGGTTATAGAGCAATTTCAAAAGTTTGGTGTGAATTTTTAAAATTTAACAAAGTTAGAAGTTTTGGATTGCCTAGACCCCATCATGTAGGAAAGTTTCGGCTCTGCTTGAATAAGAAGATCACATCAGTATTTGGTGAATATAAACATATTCATGGTAACATGCCTTACGAAGTAGGAAAACAAAAGTTACATTTCACTTACAATGCATTTAACAACATATGGATAGATGTTATAAAACTTCAAACATACATGGTTCAGTTCTATAATATAAAAGAGCATGAATGTTCTGGTCTATTGAAATTTGTAATCAAAGTTGATGAAGCTGAGCTTAAAAAACATCAAAAGATGGAGAGAATAAGCATTGCACTGATGAACAAAGCTTTGGACTATAGCCTTGGGAAATTGGATACTCCATCTCTCAAAGTACAATCAGAAATGGAGTTATGGTGGGTTGGCTGTGCTCAAGTTCCATCTGAGAGCCATAAAACACTTAAATGGTTATTCTCACAGACAAACATTCCAAATGTTATCCAAGGGCAGCATGCAGGAGAATTGTTGAATGTCAAAGACTACGGAAACTTTCAAGTTGAGTGGCATTTGAGTGGAGACCTAAAGACACTCAAATGCATGTTTGGTATAAGTGGGGGAGCAAATTCTAAATACCCTTGCTTGTACTGCATGCAAAGCCCAGGCACAAATGGATGGATTACTAGAGCTGAGGGTGAAGAGGCTCCTTCTAGACAAAATGTTATTCTTCGTAACTACTCATCTTCTTCAATGATTTGGGATCCCATACTTCCAATAGCATTGACAAATGTACACATATGTACACTACATGCAGAGTTAAGAATCATTGACAAGTTGGTCCGTCTTCACTTGGATTATGCATATTCTATCAAGCCTACAACTCTTGCAGATGAATGCATAAAAAAATGTGAATGTCTTCTTTCAGAAATGGGGTTTCATGGTGGTGATGTTCATCTAAGAAAAGATCCAAAGCTTTCACAAAATACAGGTGATGTTTTACAGGATGTCTCAATGGGAGGTGCAAAAGCAAGGAGATTCTTCAGCAACCATGATGGCAAACAACTTAATGCCATGTGGAATTCATAGAAAACATTTTGTGAGGTCACGACTAATGTAAAAAGCAAACCAGAAATAGCAAAAAAGAGAATGGAGGTGTGGGTCAAACTAGATAATCTTTTAAAGATCATGAGGCAGCAGGTAACATCAAAAAGTTATGTGACAGATTTCAGAAAGGCGACCACAGAGCTTATAGAAACCATCATAGAGGCATGGGGTGCCAAAGACATAACATACTACTTGGTGAGCTCCAAAGATATTTTATTCAATTTATTTATTTTTAATTGAAATAAAGATCTAATGAAATTCTTCTGCTTTCCAGCATATTCTTCTTGTGCATGGTGCATTCTTTGCAGAAAAAGAACCACTTGCCATGTGGAACACCCCAGGCATGGAAAAATCTCATTATCAAGCAAGGAAAAGCTTCTTTAGGTGTACAAGGAAAGGAGGAGGAGTAACAAAAAGCAATGCCTTCAGAGAGCTTTTTGATTGGTTCTTTAGAAGACAATTACAAAGGACCTCATGCCAAATATAATCAGAAGGATATGGCTATCACCAGACAAATCATGTATCAATATCACAAACTGAAAAAGACCACATTTCAAACAGAGCTTTAATATTTGCAATGTCTTTTATTTCTTTGAGAAATAAAAGATGTCATGTATGTACATTTCATGATGTATTATGCTTTGAAAAGAAATATGTCTACTACCATCAGATGACTTTGACCAGAGAATCAATAACAATTACACCAAAAAAATTTGCAATGTCTTATATCACATTGGGCAATTTCTGTATATGTACATTTGTTGAGATATAGAATTTGAAAAAATCAAGTCATTCCTTGAGCCTTTTGAAAGAGCTTGGCTCTGGCAAATCACCTCTATATCTCAGGAACTCTTTCTCCTGTATCCAGCAATGCTTTTTAAATCTGACACCCCTGCAGCCATTGCATAGCTTGAATAACAAAGAAAGTACCCTGCCCTTGAAGCATTGAGTCCAGGGGCATATCCAAAATTCTGAATGCAGTTGCTCTTTCAAGCAGTAAAACTCTGAAAGCATTAAAGGGTATTGGAGTAAAACCCATGTATTTTGATAGAGTCCTCAAGCAGAACAATGCAAAGTCTGGCTCCTCACTATAGTGCTTGTGAATAACACAAAAAGTGGCTGGGTTCAACTTTGGAAGATAGTGGATAATAGAATGAATATCCACCTTTGCTTTTCCTTTCTCTTCTAAGGCTTTTCTTGTTCCCTTGCCCCTGCCAAGGTAATTGTCTTCATCCAATAAAGTTAACTGTGATAAAAATGAAAAGCATGGTTAGATGAATTGCAAGCACACTTAAGGAAACATGTGAAGTAACTTGAAACTATTAGAAAGAAAAGCAAGAGACACGACTGATGCAAGCGATAAGGGTCTTCAGAGAAATTCAGATTGTCGTTATCGCTTGCATCGGTCGTCATCATATCTATTTGCAAACTGCCTAGAAACATCTAATGTTTGATAAATGAGGGGAATTCCCACAAGCAAGACATGTATTATCATTGCTGCATGCAACTCCTAGACACGACCGATACAAGCGATAAGGCCCAGCGGAAAATATCCGATGGGCCTAATCGCTTGCATCGGTCGTGATCCATTTCTGACACTTCGAATGGAGAACTTGGACAAATCTGATACAAGAAAGAGATTTTGCATTGGTCCCATCTCATATCCTTAACCTAAAGATCTTGAGAACATAGTTAACTGTATACCTTGACGTCATCTTCCTCAAGTCCAAACACGACCGATGCAAGCGATGAGGCCCAACGGAAAATATCCGATGGGCCTAATCGCTTGCATCGGTCGTGATCCATTTCTGACACTTCGAATGGAGAACTTGGACAAATCTGATACAAGAAAGAGATTTTGCCTTGGTCCCATCTCATATCCTTAACCTAAAGTTCTTGAGAACATAGTTAACTGTATACCTTGACGTCATCTTCCTCAAGTCCAAACACGACCGATACAAGCGATGAGGCCCAGCCGAAAATATCTGATGGGCCTAATCGCTTGCATCGGTCGTGATCCATTTCTGACACTTCGAATGGAGAACTTGGACAAATCTGATACAAGAAAGAGATTTTGCATTGGTCCCATCTCATATCCTTAACCTAAAGTTCTTGAGAATATAGTTAACTGCATACCTTGACGTCATCTTCCTAAAGTCCAAACACGACCGATGCAAGCGATGAGGCCCGACGGAAAATATCTGATGGGCCTTGTCGCTTGCATCGGTCATGATCGACTTCTGACACTTCTAATGGAGAACTTGGACAAACTGACACAAGATAGAGATTTTGCATCAAGCCCATCTCATCTCCTTTGCCTTTAAATCATGAGAATATATTTTACTACATACTTGACCTCATCTTCCTCTTCAAGTCCGAACACGACCGATGCAAGCGATAAGGCCCAACGGAGATTATCCGTTAGGTTGTATCGCTTGCATCGGTCGTGGTCATTTTCTCACTTAAAAATAGAGATCTCGGACAAAAACTTTAATTGATAGAATATATCAAACAACATACCTTGACCTCATCTTCCTCCTCAATGAGCTCTTTGAGTCAATACAAATTTTTCCTTTGTCCTCAGGGACATCCAAGAATGAATAGCCACGTCCAAACGAGTATATTCCAAGTTGCTTCTGATGCTCATCAAACTCTTCATCAGCAAGTTTTGGCTTCTCTGAGATAGCTTTCTCAAAGCATTTTGAAAGAGCTTGTGATGAATCTTTGAATTCTTCATTAGACAAATCCAAATCAAGACGCAAAAATTCCTCTCTTCTTTCTCCTTTCTTATTGATGAATCTCCTTGCAACTTCTTCTGCCTCAGCTATAGCTGCAAGACAGTAGTCCTCCCTTAGATTGAAAAGTTCTTGAATGTAAAATAGAGGTATGAACTCTTTCCCAGAGATAAAGTAAAAAGGTAGATTTGGGAGAAGTAGGGACTTCTCAGACACTTGAACTTCTTCAGTTGGCTCCCTTATTGCAGTCTCTGCTTTAAAAGTGGCCACATCAAAATCTTTGACCTGCTCTTCTTCTGCTTGGAGATTGATCTCCTCAACAATCTCCATGACACCTTTCATAGTTTTTGAGCTAGCCTCAAGTGCCAGCTCTAAGCAAGGCTCGTCTTCATCATGAACATTTTCCTCCCTTTCAACTGAGATATGATCAAGCCATATCAAGAAAGCAATGTTTAAAGGGAGCAAGCAGCAGTCCTTTTCATGCTCTGGGCATAAATCAAGCTTCCCTGGCAAAGGGGATATCCTTCTGCATTTTCTTGTGATTTTAGCCCTATCTATTGGATCCTTCCCAAAGATGTGAGGATGGACATAGGTTTTCTGAGAAATAGAAAGGATCCTCCCATTGACCAACCCCAAGAAAATCTCCCACTCATCCTTAAGAAAACTTTTCGAGTTCTCTAAGAGTTTTTCAAAATCAATTTCGGGGTTGAATATGGTCATTGCATCAGGAAAATAATCTACACTTAAACCCTCTTGAACCATGAAATCAAGAAGTTTCTCTGATGGAGAGACACTAAGGATCTCATTCATTACCTCCATCTAAGCTGCAGCTTCTCTTGTATGTCTATTAGGAGAACACAACCAATGCAAGCGACTAGAGCGAGTCAACGTAGGTCAAACGGCGAAAATCGCTTGTATCGGTCGTGTCGGCGACGAAAGAAAAATACACATGTAGGTGAGAAATCCTCTGAAGGTTGAAAGTTTGAGATTGTGAAGAAATAGGTATTTATAGGCGAGGAGGGAAGAAACGGTCGAATGAGGTGGACCAATCACAGAGTGCCACGTGGCAACGTGTACGTTGCCCGATGCAACGGATAGATGACGTGGATCAATCAAATCATGCCACGTGGCAAAATACATTGGAATTCGCAACGGGTATCTGACGTGGACCAATCGGGGCATGCACGTGGCACAACGGTCAACTCAGTTTTGGGACCTATTTAAGCTTCCCTATTCATTTGCTTTTTTTTTTTTTGTCAACACTTGCCAAGCGTGGAGGTTCCATTGCCACCAAGTTTTTTGGCTACTTCACAATTTCTATAGAGAGCGCTCTCTCCGTAAGGTAATGTGGACACGACCGATGCAAGCGATTAGGGACATCCGAGATTTTTGGATAACCCTAATCGCTTGGATCGGTCATGTTTTTTAAATAGCATCGAGTCCTTGATCATACCTTGCAAATTTTGGTTTCTTTTGTGTTGCTTGAGTATAACGCATTGTTACCTTTATTTTAACTTCTATTTATTGAAATATGATGATGAATTCAGGGACGACCGATGCAAGCGATGAGTGACATCCGGGCATTTACGGATGACTCTTATCGCTTGGATCGGTCGTGTCTCTAGTGAGACAAGTTCTCTGAAGGTTGAAAGTTTGAGTTTGTGAAGGAAGTAGCTTTCTATAGGCGAGGAGGGAAGAAACGGTCGAATGAGGTGGACCAATCATAGAGTGCCACGTGGTAAAGTGTACGTTCCCCGATGCAATGGATAGATGACGTGGATCAATCAAATCATGCCACGTGGCAAAAGACGTTGGAATTCACAACGGGTATCTGACGTGGACCAATCGGAGCATGCCACGTGGCATAATGATCAACTCAGTTTTGGGACCTATTTAAGCTTCCCTATTCATTTCCTTCATTTTTTTCTGTCAACACTTGCCAAGCGTCGAGGTTCCATTGCCACCACGTTTTTAGCCTACTTCACAATTTCTATAGAGAGCGCTCTCTACGTAAGGTAATGTGGACACGACCGATGCAAGCGATTAGGGACATCCGAGATTTTTGGATAACCCTAATCGCTTGGATCGGTCATGTTTTTTAATATCATCGAGTCCTTGATCATAGCTTGCAAATTTTGGTTTCCTTTGCTATGCTTGAGTATAACGCATTGTTACCTTTATTTTAACTACTATTTATTGAAATATGATGATGAATTCAGGGACGACCGATGCAAGCGATGAGGGACGTCCGGGCATTTACAGATAACTCTTATCGCTTGGATCGGTCGTGTCTCTTACAGTGGAACGAGTCATTGATTATAGTTTTCCAATTATCTTTTTCTTAGTGGTAATTGAGTATTTTGCATTGTAAGATATATTTTATTGATATTTCATGATAAATTTAAAGACGACCGATGCAAGCGATCAGGGACATACGAGCATTTCCGGATGACTGCTATCGCTTGCATCGGTCGTGCCTCTGATAGTGGAAAGAGTCATTCATTATAGTTTTCCAATTATCGTTTTCTTAGTGATAATTGAGTATTTTGAATTGTAAGATATATTTCATTGATATTTGATGGGGAACAACATAAAGAGTCAAGCTGAAAGCTCCAAAAAGGGACATAAGCAACAGAGAAAGCAAGGCTCTAAAAAGGATAGAAAGGGTTAAATCAATTTTTGAGTCTTAGATTGAAATCAATTGTAAAGCCAACCAAGGTTGGAAGATTTATTTTTTTAACAAATTGTATGTAGTTATGCCAATCTTCATCTGGAAGATGGTCACAGTTGTATTGAACCTCTTGAGAGTTTGACAAAAGTTCATTGGATGGTCCAATTGAGTTTATTAATGTCACAATTATGAATGCATTGTGGGTTTTTACTTCATTCTTGTTGGAAAGTGTTTAAATTCGAGAAGTTACAGAAGGACATAAAGAATTAAGAGGACACGACCGATACAAGCAATACGGGGAATCGGAGAATCTTGGATTGCCCCTATCGCTTGCATCGGTCGTATTATCCATTTCATCGCTGTTGCTAGTTTTTATACTCGTGAGTCAAATCTTTACGCAAGGTCACTTCTTGAAGTCTCCCGCGGTAGTTTGCTAACACGACCGATGTAAGCGAAAAGGGCCATCCGACAATTTCAGATTGCACTAGTCGCTTGCATCGGTCGTCTTCACTTATCTCGTCTCCTCTGCTTTATGCCTTAAGACATGCTCTTCTAATATTGAAATACCAAACCTTGGATTGGAATTTGCACCAAGTTCTCCACTCTCTCTTATATTACTTGGTAGTTTGCATTTGTACCATGATAATTTCTCTCGTGGTAGTTTGCTAACACGACCGATGTAAGCGATAAGGGCCATCCGACAATTTCAGATTGCACTAGTCGCTTGCATCGGTCGTCTTCACTTATCTCGTCTCCTCTGCTTTATGCCTTAAGACATACTCTTCTAATATTGAAATACCAAACCTTGGATTGGAATTTGCACCAAGTTCTCCACACTCTCTTATATTACTTGGTAGTTTGCGTTTGTACCATGATAATCTCTCTCGCGGTAGTTTGCTAACACGACCGATGTAAGCGATAAGGGCCATCCGACAATTTCAGATTGCACTAGTCGCTTGCATCGGTCGTCTTCACTTATCTCATCTCCTCTGCTTTATGCCTTAAGACATGCTCTTCTAATATTGAAATACCAAACCTTGGATTGGAATTTGCACCAAGTTCTCCACACTCTCTTATATTACTTGTTATGTGTACCATGATAATTTCTCTTGCATTACTTGAGGACAGAAAAGTTGGATAGAATCAAATTATTTAGCTGAGACTAGTGTGCACCTTTGATAGACTATAATTATTAAATTGAAATTAGATATTCAATTCTAGATCTCTTCTTCATCTAGAATTAACTTATGCAAGTTCCTGTATAATTATTTCTTAGTCATCAATTCACTCCTGCAAAAAAAAATCAATGGAAATATGAAATTAAGGACCTAAAAAATATCTAAGACATTTAAAATTAATAATTTAACACACATTGTTTGTAACCATCCTGCCAAGAAAATTCAATGGAAGTATCAATAGAAGCTTCTATTAGATGAAGATACATTATGTAAGAATGTCAGGGTTAACTTGTTACAATCTTAAAGGTTGGAACTTAATCACCCTTGGTGGCAGGCAGCTTATGCAAGATAATGATTTCTCTGATCTAATGTTAACTATTGCATCATCAATTGAGAATCTACACTGAGATGATACCTCATCAAGGTATTCTAGAAGCTCCCTTACATTTCTGAGATTCCAATTTGCAGTGACAATTATTTTCCTTGATTGAAAATCTGGATGAATCAATACTTCTAACTCAAATTCTGGACAGCTCTCCTCTGAGTCCAAGGCTATCCAAAGTCCAAGCTTTTTTTTTCCACCTTCTATAGTCATATCCTAGAACCAGAGATTGTCGACATATCTGATATGAGATTGAAAGAGAATTGGGACTAACTTTACATAAAATAATGTCACCTAGCTTTTGAACTTCTTTGCTATCCCATTCCCTACCTAAAACATCATCAATCTCTGAAATAGGGACTCTCCTATTCAACCACATTGTTTTTGTTTTATGTAATAACATGTTTTTAAAGCATGCTACAAAGACATGAATAGGCAAAAACCATTGAATCTTTATCCTTCTCGAAATTCGGCCTGCTGACATTGCCTTCTGGATGTCAAATTTAATTTTGCAGAGAAAACTTGAAACTGTTGAATGATCAGGAGCATCCCAATCTAATGAAGAGATGCAAGGACTAGGTACGTGTACAAGAATTCCATAAGAACTCCTCCCTGACGGCACTTGATAATCTGCATAATGGACAAATAACTCTATGCTATTGAAGAATTGAACAGATTTCTCTGCATACATGAGTTCTGCATATTCCTTATGAAGAACTCTGAATGTTCCTGTTAAACATTCAACAGGTTGCCATTCCACAATATTGGAAGGAAAGATATCTGCAGTACAAAAACATATGTTTCATTATACAAAATCAACTGGAATGATAGAAGAGCATTATCAAACTTCACTTACAGTACGAAGGGAATTACAGATGATTTTCTAGAACAAGATCCTTAGCGGTGTACACATGCTGTACTCGTGCAAACCAACCGCATCTCTTCAATTTGAAACTGAGAATACGTCCCTTCCAATGGTTTATTGTGTTGTCTCTCTTGGCACGCTTGACTTTATAGGCACCTCTACAGCTAGGAAGCATAGTAACCCAGTCATTTACTTTCACGGAAAGAGGTTTCCACAAAGAATCCTCTCTTCTATTGTAAACCTCACATGAAGTTACGCGATTGGAAGGACGACGAGAAGAAGAAGCCATTTGAACTTAGGAGAAGAAGAATGTTCAAAGCGAGAAACCGACATTCACAAATTTTGGCAGTATTTATAGAAAAAAAGGCTTTGTACACGTGGAAACTTTTGATTTGATGTTAACCCTGTCGTTGAATGATCATGACATTTTGTGAACCCAAAAATATTTCGTATCTTCAAAAATCAATTCCTTCTTGGAAATTCGAGAATATGCTTTGTGTAGTGTGCAAAAGTATCTTTTTTGCATCAAACCGAAAAATTGTACTCTGAATACGAGACTCTTCATCACTTTAGCGGCGCTTTGAAAGAAAATTGTATTAAAAAAAGAAATTCTCCATACGGTTAAAAGAGACAGCAATGTTATATTCTTGTACACGTGGAAAGACGCTATTTGTCAATTTCCTTAATCTCTCATTAGCAAACAGCCCCTTTTCGGTCGTTTTTCGCCCTAATGAACAAGTCATCTATAACAGCCAACGGTCCAAAGATAAGAAGATGCAAGGAAGTCGAGTTTAAAACTAGAGAAGAAAGAGAAACTCAAGTATATGAAGAATGTTTTTTAGAATTGAAGAAGATGTGTGAAGATTCCTAGTGAGTGGCTTGAATGGCTTGAATGGCCAAGATAGAATGGCCAAGATAGAAGATAGATAGTAAAAAGAGAAGAAAAGAGCTTTGGACTTTCAAAATAAAGATAAAGGTTTCTAAAAATTCTTGCCACAAAAGTAAGATTCAAAGAGGAGGTATTTCTACCTTCATTCTCTACGCCAAAGTATGGAGTCTATGTCCATTTTTGTCCAAGTTATATCACTTGGAGGTAATCGAAGGAGAAGATGCTTTTTTACAGGTGTTGAAGGTTTGTATGGATAACAAAAGCTCGTCAATGTCCAAGCTTCGTGGATTCAAAGACGAAGGTAGCCATGTGAATCAAAGACTAGATGAAGATCAGCTACAACTTACCGAGGAAGCATTTCAAGCTGTAAAAGAGGACTATGTGTGGTGGATTGTTTGGATCAATCACACTAAGCTTGGAGGGAGTATTGATGAGTTCCAAGAGGTAAGTATCTTTTGTATCTCCACATGAGTAATGTCTTGGTGCATATGTACTTAGGAAACTACACATCCAAGTACCTGTGTGGAATTTGCTCCCAACTCCACGTGAATCTAGTCTTGGTTCTCTATAAAAAGAGTTTGCTCCAACAATTTCTCTTTATAGATGATCTTGGAAGACAACGTATCATTGTGGTTGTTTTTTTTCAATAGGTAATTCGACTGAAGCAAAATCTCCCTTTGCTTGAATTTACTGGAAGAACAACGGTACAAGCGAATGGGCATAGCACCAATGGGATCCCCCATATCCTAGAAAGCAACGATTAAACTATTGAAAGGTGACACATGGAAAGAACTACCTGAAGGAAACTGGTTGAATTGGCTTAAATGTGCTCGAAGGGAATAAATAGGTTTAAGGCTCACAATTGTCCTACCATAGGGAGAGGTTGAACCCTCACCCCCGCCTCAAGAGGCAAAAGCCCAACCAACAAGCCTAATGTGCACGGGCATTGTGGTTGTTTCTGCATCAGCATATGGTGTATATGGTGTATGGCATTAAGTGAGTAGTTAGTAGCTAAGGCAATTTGTCTCACATACATGTGATATCCCTCTTTGGAGTAGTATAACCTGTTGAAATGTGCCGAATGCTTAATGTTTATAGTTTTTATGGAGTGATAGGGTTGAATGGTTGCATCATGTTTTCATTCACAATCGCTTTCGGGACTTCGATAAGGTATTTCCGCATACCAATCGGATTCCGAGTCCACAGATGTAATGGTTTGCTTGGTCTTCCCTTTTGGTCAAATAAGTACATAATACATGGTCAGCTGAAACCACAACTACGCTATAATATGAATCAAAGCTCGCATAAAAAGGACAAAGTAAAAAGGTCATCAATCCTCTCCTATGGTTCACGTTCATACAAATTTTAGACCGTGCTCATGTACTTGTAAGTAGAAGCACATGTGGAAGTAGAAGGTTTATGATCATAACAGATTAATCCAACTCCTCCGTATATTTTGTATCAATTAGAAAAGCTGATGAAACAGAAAGCATGATCATGCCTGAAGAGGCAGTGTATTAACCAGATGAGACATCAACATTCAAGGAAATCTGTGCGGTGACCAGAGGAGATATCAACATAGACGAAAATCTCAACAGGAATGAGAACGATTAGTGATCATTTACATGCATGCTATTCATTTCTTTCTCAAAGAAGGAATGGTAAATGTACAGCGACTGATAAGTTCTATGCAGTCTAGCACGAAAAGGAAAACTTTTCGACTGATAAACTTTAATATAGAGGCAGTATTTCTTCCAAGCAGCTACTTCTTTTGGAATGTTGAGGAGAATACAATGAAGCATCTCATGAGTCATGGCTTGAAATCCTAAAGAAGCTTGTCAGGGTACGACAGCGTTGGTCTGAGCCCCGTGTGCCCTATTACAACTAGGGGAGCAGATATACAAGCCTCGACGAACAGACACGGATGATTTCCTGCGTATCTCTCGTTTCTGCAAGAACAGGCAACACGAATGTAGCCAAGTTAGAGAGAGAGAGAGAGAGAGAGAGAGAGAGAGAGAGAGAGAGAGAGAGAGACCTGTTCCGAAAGCTGTTCCATCGAGATCTTCGTCGAAGATTGCATTCTCGACTTGCCTAAAAATGTTGCGCCATAAGGAATGATCAATTTTCGTGTTGATACCCACAGTGGCATCAAAGAGAACTTAAAACCGAAGACACAGATGCTACGATTGGAGTTACCTGTCAAGGCATGTAGAGATGTTTGAGTTACACGACCGCCAAACGCTGATTGGGCGAGCAAGAGAACAAGCACAAAGGAGGCGGCAACGACAGGACGCAGACCGTTGGATATCTTCATGTTATTTCTGCCAACAGAGACAATCACGACAGCGGGATGCTGAAACACTATCAGTTGAGCTCCTTATATAGATTGCGAGATCGAGTTTGAGACGGCCGGCGGCGGGGGGAGAGAAGACATCGTACGATGAAATGAATAGCATTTTTGGCTGAGGTGAGTGAATACGATCTCCTAATAAACCTTGAACCCCACAAGCGAATCAATGCATACACTTTCTTCATGCAGATGCATTTGTACAGGAGGCAGGCGTTCCTCAAAGAAATGCAGGATATGGTCAACTCCCTTGCCCCACAGCAGCATTATCTCATTTCCGCCGACAGATGTGAGAGAGGAAAATTCATCGTGCTCACTGCTGATGTACTGCAGTAGGTTTGAAGCTCCATACCGTGTCTTCCTTCGGCACGGACTGAAGGCTCCGCCAAATTCATTGTGAACCTTCAAAGATCAAGTTCTTTGACTCTGCCATGCTAGTCACAGCTCCATCCGCACCCATGAAGCTTCTGCACCACTATCCGCACGGACTGGAGGCCCCGCCAATCCAGCCTTACTCTCTTTCTTTTTCGTGGTAGCAGTCGTCTACTGTTACTCCTACTCTTCCTCCTTTTGCTTTTTCTTCTTCACTCTCTTGCCGTAATGAACTGTACAGCAGATGACGAAGACTCCCATTCGGAGAGTGCGCATCATATTCACTGCTTGTTTCATGAAAGAAAGTGCGAGGAAAGAGAGTGTCTGAAAGGGATGGAGGAGGGATGGGAAAAAAGGAAGTATGATTGAGCTGGTGGAGTAATGCGGACGGGCATTTCATGCCATGGCCGACTGGATCATCAACTGTTTTACAGCCTTTCTTCCCACACGGTTGATGAGAAAGTCGCAAGACAAAAACACGTGCATTCGTAGCTCCAGAAATGCATGATTTGCTGAGGAATCTTCATCTCTTTCACAGATTTTGAATCACGTGAAAGTTTGGAGATGGTGACGAAGTCTTTCTCACGACAGTGGCTTCATATCTTGCACACATTCTAAAACTTTTAACGCAACATCGTTTTAATTATTTTAAGATCGATTTGTTCACTCTCTACCTTGTCTTTTTGGAGCCGAAATTACAATAGTATAAAGGACGACCGTTAATGTATTCACCGTACTTTTCTTCAAGGGGACCCTGGATCCTTTCCCTCAAGTTAACTCTCGGGGTCTTCCCTCGCTCCGATGGAGGAAGTAGAGGGAACTTGCGTTGCTGAGACGGATTCAGAAGGTTTCACTGAAGTAAGACGCAGGAGGAAAGTTAGCCCTCGAAGACCATAAACAAGGAACACTACGACAATTGCTCCTTCGAATAACATGTACTCCAACCTAGAAAAGGAGATTAATGAGGTTGACTTCCCAGGGGACAACCACTATGAAGAAGACCCCACTGATAATACCCTTGGGTGCTCTACCCGCAAAGAAGACAACCAAGAAGGTTACACCACGAATAAAGAGGAAGGCTTCACTACTAGCAATCAAGACAACCCAGACAGTGAAAGCTCTCTCCTTGGTCCTTCCCTTCCGGCTTGCTTTCCAAAGCTACCGCAACAAAAATTAAAGCTTAAAGGAAAACAACCATCTGGCATGCCATGGAAGAGCCCCCTCAAGAGTAGGATCCTAAGTCAAGAAGCTGGGAGGAAAAAAGAAGATCACAAGAAGAAAAAAGATCGGGTCCCTCCCCTCAAATAGGGCAACCATCAATAATGCAATTTACTTCACTAAATGTCAGGGGTTTGTCTGACCCGTCAAGAGCGGCGATTCTTGGCCAGTGGTTCAACGACAAGTGCCTCAACCCTGACTTTATCTGCTTACAAGAGATTAAAATCGACGGAGAGGATCTCCAGAAATGGCTTAAATGCATTTCTCCAAACCACCTTTGGTTCTCCACTTCTCACCCTAGGGGGGCGGGGGGTGCTGCGATCGGTATAAGTCACTCCTTGTCTAGCAGTGTGACCTCGACTTTTGAAGGTCGAAATCATCGCTGGATTGCTGCCTCTATCGGATTCCCTTTTCAGTTCACCGTGGTCTCAATTTATGCCCCTAATGGAGAAGCAGATCGAATTGATACTTGGGCTTCCCTCGACTCCCTCTCACATAATGTTCTGATTTGTGGGGACTTCAACATGGTTGAGTTTCCTGAGGATCGATGGAATAACAAAGGAAGAATTATTGACGGCCAGGAGAAAGAGATATGGGATAAAATCAAGCTCCATCTCGACCTGGTGGAGGTGAAAGACGTGAAGGGGTTCTCCTGGTCAAATCTCCAATTGAGGAAAGGGAGACTTGATAGATGTTACATCGACCAAAAGACCATCCTCCTGTGGGGTATTCCTTCGATTTCCCAACACATGGACCTGACTATCTCGGACCACTAACCGATCACTTTGTCTTTCAAACCGATTCCCATGCTCCAGAAAGCCCCTTGGTTTCATGCTTGTCAGACATCGTTTTCCCTCCCCTCTATCCACTAAGAAATTTCTGCAGTGTGGGCGGAAGCCTTTGCCTACTGTAATGAACCGGCTAAGTGCTGGAGAAGCGCGGTGGAAAGGACTCGAAAAATTCTAATCAGGACTCAAAAGGCTATAAGAGATATCCGGAAAAAAAGAAGAGAAACGGTGTACCGGAGGCTCTCACGGCTTGAAGAAGAGGTGACCAAAGGTAACTTACAATGCCAACAAGGTCTTTTGAAAATCAGGGGAAGAATAAGATTAGAGGAGGAGGTTCAAAGGAAAAATCTTCAAATATTCTTCAAAGATTGGTGGGCGGGGAAGGCGGACAAACCATCGAAAGAGATGTGTAACATTGTTAGCCCACAAAATGGTTGGTTTTTATGCACTAATATGTTTATATTTGGCAGGAAAATATTGTTTGATTGCAGGTACTTGCAGAGTTAATCAATTGGATGAAAGGAGATTGCACTCATGTCTACAAAACTTCTGCTTGGAAATGATGTATTGGTTGCAAATGCACTTATCTCTATGTATGGCAAGTGTGGTCTAATGGATGATGCAAGGATTAACTACATGGATGCAGACAACCAGCAAGGCAGGAAGCAAAAGTGGACAACAATACAACTAGTAATATGACCATCCACAAGTAGTGGACAACCATGTGCAAAGAATAACCACAGGTTCCAAGGTGAGCAAAATCTGATCCAGAAACTAAAGGGGGAGTCGGCTGCCACAAGATAAGGAGGGGAGGGCTGGCATTTTTTTTCTCTCTCTCTCTCTTGTTTTTTTCGTACAGGTATCACCGGAGGAGGACTAGAGGAGGAAGCGTGTGGACATGTATGCGACCTGGGCAGCAGAGGCCAGAGGTGCAACAGAGAAAGGAGAGGCGCCATGAGTCACCGTTTTTCCAATGAAGGCTCGTAAGGAGGCGGAGAGAGAGTTTTCCTTCTGATCACTGGAAGGGGAAAGCTAATCCATAGAGAGACGGGCGAGGATTCATTAGGGAAGGTGCGTCCGTGTTCTGAAGGGAGCAGCATGTGAATAGAAAGCTCGAAGGTAGAACGCAGTTTTCACGAGGAGTACAGAAGAAAGTAAAGACCGAAGATGGTTAATGGAGAAAAAGGGCCGCATGAAGGGAATTTTGTGATGTATGATTCCGAATGACACATGATTTACGATGTGGGTTATTGGAAGAATGGCGCTGAGAGAGGAAAAAGTCAGTAAGCATCACAGATAACGAACCTGTGCGCGTGGCTATTTATAAGGGTGAAGCTATGTGAAGAAAAGCTGAAAGTAAAGGAAGAAGATCATCAAGGATGAATTGATTAATTTGGATTGCGGAGATCGATACATGCTGCACATCGTTAGTTCAATAAGGGAGGGCATACGCAACAGCTCATGGTTTGGCATCAACAGTGCATGAACAACTATACCAGCAAAGTGAAGGGGACTAAACGTTGTCATGATCATGGAAGTGCGCTGATCAATGTCAGCCATAATATTGCTGCCAAAAAATGAAGAAAGGGAGTCATGAAGTTGCAGAACCAACTGTTTGCTATGCGTTGTTTTTCATGCTTTGGTGGTTTTTGCAAGCATAGCTAATTGGGTTCTCATGTGATTGCATTTATGTACAAGCAATTATTTATGTCTGGAGAATCAGCTGATGATGATTCAACCCTATGATGCTCTGTCACATTCCCTTGAAGTTCTCTCCTTGTATGGTGTTGTAGTCACACAACAGGAACGACGAGCAGACAATCAACAAAGTGATAGAGAACAGATGTGTCATAGGAAGATGGTGAGAAAGAATCTTGTCGGGCGGAATCATTCAAATAAAACATGAAACTACCAATCTTTCTCCCTCCAGTTTCAAGCAATTATGTTATATAATCTTGTGATGGTGGAAGTCGAACTGACTGCTCAAAGTTCATCTTAATACATCAAGATCTGCATTCCCTCGATTTCTATCCATGGGTGTTGGGTTCGAACTCTCCTATGAAGACGGCCTCCCTTGTACATTATCTCCCTAAAAACCCTCATAGTAGCCGTTTGGAAGAAATAAAAGAAGTTATATTCAGATCACCCAAGTAAGACACGTAAATGAGTAAGGGCAGATGATCCACAGAAGACCGCAAGATTTATTCGAAGAAAGCAGGAAAGAGAGAGATGTGGGTAAAATAAGGTCTGTGTGGAGGTGTAGAAAGAGAAAAAGCAAGTAATGTGTTTTGTTCAAGGATGATAATAGGGAGCAAAGCTCAAAGTCAAAGCACAAGGTTCAGATTGTCTTACTGCTACAAGCTGTGCGGAGAAGTGTTGTTTCATTTATGATTAGTCCATACCTTCTTTCTCTGAATATTGCATTGGGAAATATGACGCGAGCAAAGCTTTTGACAACAAAGATGTACCATGACTGAACAAATGCGTACATGTTTCAGTTCTCAGAGCCATAACTATTGTGTAGCAGAGATTTAGTAAAAGGAAGTTGAAGCATCTGTTAGCGTTGGTTGCTGACATGAAAGGAGGGTGATGGCCGTGCAAACTAGCTAAATCAGGTTCTGTCATGTCATTCCCTTCACGTTCCCATGCGTTCAGCTTCAAAAATTCAAAAATGTTGGATTGACTGTTATCTGGTAGGAATTGAAATCGTAGACCTTATGAAGTGTCATGGTTAGTTTTTTTAGTACAGTAAATGATGTGTTGTGAACGTTTTTCTTTTCCCTTTGTAATTATCTCTTTAGTACACACGACATCCTTTGTATAAAAAAGAAAAAAAAAAGAAAAAGTGAGTGGAAAAGGAAAGAGGGAATATGTTGCTGTTGTTTGGTGCCATGCCCGTGTAAATGCTCTTTTAGCTGTACTGCACAAGTTCAAATTCTTAGTGCATGAGTAAGGGCATTTCAGAGGCAGTGGTTGATCCATGAGCAAGAGATGTGTGATGTGTTTGACTCTTCATGCAGATCCTATTGGAGTCATAGTATTTGACAGGAATGGTAGTCTTAGGGAGTGTGTGTGGGATTCTCCAATAGTCTTGCTGTGTAATTGATCAGTAAGGGACCAATTTGTTTGCATAAAAGATTTAAACACTGTTGTGTTCCATCATGTTCATTGGAGATGAATGAATCATAACAGCACCCTATGCTACTTCTATGCTGTTCAAGATGCCTCCTTCGCCAAGTTGAAAGAAATTGTTTCCATGCTAAAACTGGTTGTTACTTTTGTTTGTGATGATTGCACATGCGCTGTTGTGTTTTTTTGGATGTATGAGTATTTTGGGTGAGTTGTGTGAGAAAGTCGAATGAGGTGAGAGTTGTGCGGCGTGTGAGCGAGTGCATAGTGATCGAATGAGCATGTGAGCTGGAATGCATGTGTGTGCACAAAACGGGTGTGAGGGAGTGAGAAAGAGTGCATGAGAGGAAGAGGGATAGAGTAAATGAAATAAGGAAGTGTGGGTGAGAAAAGGCTGCGATCACGAGAAGTAGTCATTGGGAGTTTGGTTTTAGGTTGTGGCCGGATTCAAGTCTCCATGTCTACATTTGAGCATTGTTGAATGACCTAGAGGAAACGAAAGTGGCATAATCCAAGGAAAAAAAAAGAGTGAACCCAAAGCATGTGTGTTGAGAGCAGTATGGGCACCCAAGGACCGACTAGACAAGGAAGCCAGCGGAGAGAGTCAGAACAAGGTGAAGGAGTAAGTAGACAAAGCAGTCGACGCAAATCTGGCAGATAGGCCCTTCAATTTTTCCCAAATCAACATCTTTTAAGAGTGATTCTTATCACTAACAATCATTGTAAATACCATTTCATATTTTTGTAGCTCCATTTTGTGCAAGCCAAGGAGTCCTTGAGCTTGAGGAGCCTTAGAAGTACCTACATATCAATTTTCGTATTTTTTAGACTCCGTTTAAGCCCTCAAATTGGCCCTGGAACCTAATTTTTAACTAGGCCGGACACTAGGTCTGGACAGGGCCAAAACCTAATCAAAAACTATAAAAAGAGCTAGAGAGCTCATTTTTGAGGCTAGATTGTAATTGAAACGAACTTGTAAGAGCATTTTGAAAGTAATCTAAAAGCTCCATTGATTCTCACTCTTTGTCTTGCCTTGTGTGCGCGTGTGTGTGTATGTGTGTGCATGCTAGTGTGCTTCCCACTCACGCACTTGTGCAGCCACTTGCTCGAGGTCTTCATACCATCCTCACGTCTTCCCGGATTGACATTAAAGGAGGCGCTACTCATCATTGAGCTACACCAAATTTTGGCGCCGTTGCCGGGGATCGAGCTTTGAGGACGAGCGTGTGATGGTAAGATGTAGAGTTGACGCGTTGGAGTTGTAGGTAATTTCTTTATTTTTCCTAATTTTCTCTTTCTTACCTCACCACCATCATCATCATCATCATCATCACCATCTTCCACCTCCATCTCCATCATCGCGAAAATTTTAGTTTTTTGACTATATCCCCATCTCCACCTCATTTCCCTCATTTCACTTGTGTGAGAGAGCGAGAGAGCGAAATTGCGTGTGCTGTTTTTGCATGTTTCTTGAGCTATCTTACAGGTACAGGTCACATCACCATCCCCAGCTTCCTGTGCAGGTACGAAACTCGACGAAACTGTCTCGCAGTCGCCGACTTCTGTCGATCGCGATTGACAGAAATTCTCACCTTTTGGTAAATCTGAGTGCACCACAGTGGACTAGAGACCCTGCACACCACCTTTCCACCAAAACTTTTGAAAATCTTGTAAAATTTCAGTCCATCGCGATTGACAGCCCTGTCCATCGCGATTGACAGCTCTGTCCGTCGCGATTGACAGCCAGTCCATCGCGACCGACTGCCTGTCCATCGCGATTGACTGAACCCCCTGTCCATCGCGACCGACTGCCTGTCCATCGCGATTGACTGAACCCCCTGTCCATCGCGACCGACTGCCTGTCCATCGCGATTGACTGAACTCTCTGTCCATCGCGACCGACTGCCTGTCCATCGTGATTGACTGAACTCTCTGTCCATCGCGATTGATTGCCTGTCCATCGCGATTGACTGAACTCTCTGTCCATCGCGATTGATTGGGTGTCCATCGCGATTGACTGAACTCTTTGTCCATCGCGATTGATTGGGTGTCCATCGCGATTGACTGAATTCTCTGTCCATCGCGATTGACTGAGTGTCCATCGCGATTGACAGCCCTGTCCATCGCGATTGACAGCCAATTTTAGCCAAATTTTTTAGGGATTGTTAATTGAAGAGTTGGGCTAATTTTGGGCAAACATTTTACTCTAGAGCACATTAGGAAGCTTTAGGAAAGCAACTTGGGGAAAACCTGTTGCACAGTGATCCTGTTTGAACCCTGTCGTAACCCTAGAACCCTGAACGGTTACATCTTTTTCATACGAAATCCATTTTTTGAGCTCTAGGGCTTGTTGAAAAGCTCGTGGCATATACTACACGCCCTCAACTGTTTTTTATAAAGATAATGCATTGATTTTCAGATAGGGTATTTTGAAGTTGACCATACCCAGGGGGATCAAAGTCAGGGGTCTTTAGAATTGTTCTCTTAAAAATCACAATGCAAGCTAGTGTGTGTGCTACAGGAATGAAAATCATTGGTTCTGTCTTTGGAATTTAAATCTTTAAGCTAACTTTGGAACTTTTACAGATCTTTTGAGAGCATCCAAAGGCATTCTAAGCAAGAGTAAGTGCAGACTTGGGAACACACTTCCTGGGCAGTCAAGGCAACCAAAAAGGAAACAAAAGGTTGGAAATTCTCAACTTCCTCTATCAATTCCTAGCTTAGGCTAAGAACGACGAGAGGTAGGAGTAAGTCAGAGCGACGATAAGCAGGTATCAAGTTGAAGACCACCTAAAAACTCAAGTTCAAGCTAAAAACCTAATCTCTGTACTGTCGGTAACATAAAGGAAAAGAACCTAACGTGGAACGATCAACCTGAAAGTACGAAGAACACTCGAGTATTCCGACGACGTAATATCAGACAAGACCTTAAACACGATAAATAACTAAAAAGAATCAAGTGACTGATACCAATTGGTCGGCAACGAAGTTGTACTCTGGGCAAAGAATTGGGCTACTTAGTTAGGCATATGAACCTTAGATCGGGACGACATCTAGTAAGGGAGAGACAGAGCCTTAGATCTTCAGAGGCTAGTGTTAACCACACTGCTAGGTCCTGGGCCCAACAGTTGAGCCACCACTCGTATTACCCTAGCTCTGAGACCAGTGAGTCAGAGATGTCTCAAGGTATGGACAGACCTACGGGAAGTTCAGGAGTGCCTTACTTGTACAGGGTAGAAGGCCCTTACAAAACACAGCTGGAGTACCTTAGGACCAACCGATTAGGTGCCAGTATCTATGAGGACGGCTTAGGAAGATCTGTGATACAGATTAAGAATCCTGATCAATCCATTGGACTAGAACACCCAGCTGTCAAGTTTGAAAATGGTGCATACCTGGACAAAGAAGGAACTATATATGTAGTCACTAGTCACCCGGATAGGACAGATGAATTTGGGAATGTAATCTCAGAAGCGGACTTAGGTGACTTGGAACAAGGGAACATGGGTGCGGAACCTAGAACCCCTCGAGGTAAATCAGTTCTCACTAGGATTGTCACACCTGAGTGGGTACCCCAAGACAACAAGAGCATAGAGTTGCTCCTCAATCGAGAAACCGAAGAAGCCTTCTGGAGGTATAAATCTAATCAGCCAACTGATATAGGAAACATCATGATCTATGAGTTTAAGGATCCGGATAGCCCAGGTAGAGTGACCTACTTAGATCACACTTCAGAACGGATCTTTGCGGTTACGGAAAATGATCGGCATGCTTACACTTGGAAGGGTGAATTTATTTTCCCCCAACCAAGATCAAATGTATCCTATGGTCACCCTGGGGCTGGAACTTCCCAAGCTCATGGCATGCAAAGAGACAGAAGTAGAGATAGACCAGAAGTAAGTTTTGCCAACCCAGTGGGCAGAGAAAGAACGAGAACGGAGACGAATAGGGTAGAACCTGAGATGCTTAGAGCCCACAGGAACCAAAGAAATGTAGATGGATTCCCTCTGCCGAGGCCTAGAGAGCACACAAGAACTTTGAGACCCACCCAGCTAGTTAAGTCCATGAAGAATTACTTTGACGGCACAGGAGATCCCTATGATCATGTGGCAGAGTTCAAGCAAGTCTTGAGAGCTGAACAAGTGGAGGATCTATTCACGCAGTACAATGCCTTCGGTCTAACCCTTAGGAACACAGCACTTACATGGTTTCAGCCATTGGATGAGCGACAGTTCAGGAGCATAGACCAACTCCTAGAGGCTTTCATTGTAGAGTTCTCTAAGAGCGGCATAAGACACAATACCTCCTCAGTGATTCACAGCTTTAAACAGACTCCCCAAGAGACTGTAAGACTAGCAGGAAGAAGATTTAGACAATACCTTGAAAGGTGCTCTGTTTCGGAGCTACCCACACCTGCCAAACAAGTAGCCTTATTCCTTGATGGATTGCTGAGTACGAAATTGAGATCCTACGTGTATCTGAAGGACCCTAGGACTATAGAAGAGTGTGTACGCATGTGCATTGACATTGAAGATAACCTAGGGGAAGAACTAGAGCTTTCCAAAATCTACAAAGATTCAGATAGTGCATCTAGTCATTCTTCCACGCAATCCACATCAATTGAGGAACTCGCAGAGAAAGTAGCTCAGAAATTGGGTGTAACTAGCAAACAAATTCCAAGGTTTGCTCTTGTGAAAAGGTGCTATACATGCGGTGGTGACCATCTAGCGAATGTCTGCCCCATTATGGCTCAGCCCCAAGTAAATCCTAGTAGCCAGTACTGCACCATAGAACGGAGATACACCAATCACACCGCACAAGATTGCCCATACAACAAGCAGGCAGTTAGGCAACCCTACCCTCAGCCCTACCAACAAGGCAGATACCAGAACCAAAATCCACCACCACAATATGCTAGACCCCAACAAACCTACCAACCACAATATCAAGCCCAACAGAGACCCCAACCGGTGCTAGCACAACAACCCCCTGCCCCAACCAATGTGATCCCGGTAAAGTATACTGCCGCAGAAGAGAACATGAATAGAGCCTTAGTCTCGGTAACATCCTTGCTTTCTGAAAATGACCTCAGTGACCATAGCTTTGATTCTACACATGTTGATAGTCCCCAGGCGTACTACATGCAGTCCCCAGAACATGGTGAGTCCTATTACAGCGAAGAGCCAAATGAACCTAGTTGGGAGTCAGATTATACAAACGTCATGTATGCAAACCCCAACCCTAGGCCTCAACCTAGACAAGTAAGACCTCCATTCCCAAGAGGACCGTGCTACAGATGCCAAGGAGATCACCTCATTCGTGATTGTCCCTTACCTCCACCTACACAACCCCAGTCAGTGGCAATCCAAGGCTTTTGCCAAGATTGTGGAAAAGAGCATCTCTTACGAGATTGCCCAAAGAACCCCAATAATATGCCAAAAATCACGCCTATCAACGTTATTGGGTTAGTAGTAGATCCCACAGGAAGTGTCACTTCCACTACTCCCGTACAGGTAGTCACTAGAGCTCAAGCATTGCAGCAAAACCAAGGGGTAGACCAGGAAAAGAGCCCAACAGCTAGTGAAACTGAGAGCATAACCAAGAAAAGGACTAGAGCTTGGAGAGATAGCCGTGAACGCATGAAAAGGCAATGGGCAAAGAAGATGAGTGAACTTGAGGAAAGTTTACGCGAAACCAAGGCTAAAATCTTAGAGATCACATCCCAACCGCACTCTCACACAATCCCACCGCTACCATCCCCATCACCCTCCATCCCTCCACCCTCTAATACACCCCATGTAACCCACCCACCACCCCAAGCAGGATCAGTATTAGCTGATCCCACTCCCGAGGACCTAAACATGATGCTTAAAGCATATCAGGCCAGAATCCAAGAAGGGCCAACCATAACTGATCATGAAAAATGCTACCCTAGAGCCGAGCTAGAGCTTGAACGAACTAAGATTTGTGCCAAAATGGTGGAATTGGCTCAGACCATGTTTGAGGCCAGCCGCCTATTTAACATTTCTAGTTCAACTAAGACGCAGTTACACTTTGATGGACTGCTGGAAAGAATAGAGAGGCTAATTGCACAATCAGAAAAGGAACCTGCCCCTCAAAGAAAGGACAGGGCAAGAGAACGGATAAGCCAGCCTCTTCAGGAAGCCCATGTGCCTCCTCAAGAAGCTTATCTTCCCCCCCAAAAGGCAGATGAACCCCCCTCGAAAGCTTACGTACCTCCACAGGTTGCCTACATTCCTTCTCAGGGAGCGTATGAGCCTGCTCGGAAGAGTAATAGAATAAGTAATCCTCCCCAGGAAGCTTGTGCTCCAGCCATCTATGAGAACAAGGAGAGAGTCAACGATAGAATAAGCCCTCCTTCCCAGGTTGCTTATGTGCCTAATTCTACGGAGCCAGACACTTCTTCTTCTATCAATCGGTTTGCACCAGACTTCCTACGAGAGATTCAAGAAGACAAATGGGATAACGAAAGTGAAGTCGCCCCTCCCTTTGAACTTGTGGATGATGCACACGACCAATTCCCACAAGACATCCCATCTATTTACGGGGAACATGAGAGTACTCAGTCTCACGAGAGATTGGACTTTGAGTCTAATTCCATTCAAGAGCTACCCCACTTCACAGGCCCATGGGAAGCAAAGTCCACGTGTATGAGAGCACCCACAGTCATGGTAAGGAACGACGACTCAGTCATATCAAGGAACACGGAGGTAGTAAAGAACACCAAGGCGCAGCGCGATCTCACTTTGGAAGAACTGCCTAAGAATAGACCAAAAGCGCGGAAAGGTGTAGCCAGTCAAGTGACTGAAGTTGCAGAACCACGTTCCCGAATAGGATCCCATAGGACAGTGCCAGAAATTCCCTTGGACAAGATAGGAGATATGTGTGAAGGTGAAGAAGGGAACACCTATCTTCCCATCACCTACCAGGAGTACACTACCAAGGCAATTTTGGACTCAGGTGCAGGAGTTGCTATCGCTACCACCTCCCTATGGAAGCGTTGGGGCAAGCCAGCACTCAGGCCAACGAGAATGAAATTGCAGATGGCCGATGGTCATATAGAGAGGCCCTTGGGATTGCTAGAAGGCATAACTCTCACCACTTGTGGTGTTGAGTTTGAGCATAGCTTTGCTATATGTGACTTTAGCAAAAATCATGCCTATGAGATGATTTTGGGAAGACCATTTATGCGACAGTTGCAAGTGGTACAGGATTGGGGAACCAATTCTTTGTACCTGCAGCACTTAGGTGTTACGACCAAAGTCAATCTCAAGGATTATTCTCATAGAGATGTCCCTCCTATCCAGTGGAATCCCATCCATAGAACCAAAGATGATACGGAATCTGTGCATTCCATAGGGTCAGGATCCTCATGGATGCATGAAGACACCCACTTATGGATGTGCAAAGTAGCAGTAGAGGAAGAGAAGAGAGAAAAGGCCAGAGAAATAGGTGCAAACGAAACTCATAGACCCATTCAAGACCCAGCCTATGCGCCTATAGTCTTTCCAGATGAGGAATTCGAACCCCATGGCTGGGCAGAAATCTTAGCAACCATGGACGTAGCCATCAATGAAGAACAATGGACACCTCACTGTGATGAGGATGGCTATGACATTTCAGTCTTCTCCATAGAGCCAATCATGGGAGAGGCAGTTCTAGAAGAATGCGAACCTAGTCCTGATGCATTTGAGGATGCAAGTGATTCCGATCTCGAGTCTATCATTATGGACCCACCATTCGCATCAGATGAAGAATACTTCCATGAAGTAGAATTTCAACCCCAGAGGCATGGAGAGCTTACAAATGATGTAAGATTAGCAACACATGTGAGGCCAAAGGAAGAAGGAAAGAAACGAAAGAAGAGAGAAGTCTCACCAGAAGAGGAAGAATCCTTGTTTGAGGTCCCAGAAAATTTTAAGAAGTATGAGATAGATGACAGGAGAGTCATGATTAGAATGCCTAAACGAGAGGCACAATCAGGAGAGGCCTATGATAACAAAGAAACCACCAAGAAAATAGTAGTGGCCATAGAAGAAGGAGAGGAGAGATGCACGTATATAGGCCATGACCTGACAGAAGAAGAAGAGCACGAATTGATTGCCTTGCTAAGAGAATACAGAGATGTATTCGCTTGGAGTTACAAGGATTTGAAAGGTGTTGACCCTGACATATGCTCACACACTATACCCATGATTGCAGACGCTAAACCCTCTAAGCAAAAGCCTTATACATATAACGATAATTACGCTGCTAAGATCAAAGAAGAGATAGATAGACTGGTCGAAGCTGGATTTATCTATGAAATTGAGCACACTGAGTGGGTATCACCCATCGTAGTGGTGCCCAAGAAGAATGGCAAACTGCGCGTGTGCATTAACTTGAAGAAGGTTAATGCAGCCACTATTCGAGATAACTATCCGCTTCCCATCACAGAACATCTCTTAGAAAGAGTGGCAGGCAAGGACGTGTACAGCTTCCTTGATGGGTTTTCGGGTTACAATCAAGTAGCCATAGCTCCAGAGGATCAGCATAAGACAGCCTTTGCCACAGAATGGGGCATTTTTGCCTTTAGAGTAATGCCATTTGGGCTTACCAATGCACCAGCTACCTTCCAGAGGCTGATGTGCCATGTGTTTAAGGAGTTCCTGAGGAAGAGTTTAGAAGTCTATGTTGATGATCTTTGTGCTCATTCCAATATTAGACAAACCCATATTCCTGAACTCAGACAAATCTTTGACAAATGTAGAGAATATCAAGTCTGCCTGAACCCAGAAAAGTGCGTTTTTATGGTCAGGCAAGGCAAGATTCTAGGACACATAGTGTCAAAGAATGGCATATCTACCGACGAAGAAAAAGTGAGAGCCATAGCAGAGCTACCTAGGCCAAAGAATGTAAAGGAAGTACAAGCTTTCATGGGGCACTGTGGTTATTACCGACGATTTATACACATGTATGCTGTCATTGCAAAGCCCATGTACGGACTTCTGACAAACTTTGAGTGGACGGATGAATGTGAGAATTCCTTCCAGGAGCTTAAACGAAGATTGTGTTCAGCACCAATCTTGACCACACCAGATTGGAATAAGCCATTCCATGTTCATGTTGATGCATCCAATTATGCTATTGGATGTGTGCTTGCACAACCTACTGGTGAAGGTAATATGGATCTTCCAATTGCCTATGCCAGTAGACAATTGAATGCGGCTGAACGGAATTACACCACTACAGAGCGAGAAGGATTAGGCATGGTATATGCAGTTAAGAAATTTAGACACTATTTGCTTGCAAATAAGTTTAAATTTTTTACTCATCATCAGGCATTGTTATATCTTGTAAACAAGCCATGCAATATAGGAAGATTAGTAAGATGGTTTCTCTTGCTAATGGAATATGATTTTGAGGTTGTGGTAAGAAAAGGGAGGACCCATTTGAGAGCTGATCATCTTTCTAGGCTCACAACGGGAGAAGCCCCACAAGGAGTATCAGATGACCTTCCTGATGCTTACTTGTTCAATTTGGAAGTGGTGCCGCAGTGGGCTAAGCCATTGGTACCAGTATTGACATACGGGCCTAATCATCCAGTGGTGAACACACGGAATAGAGAGATCGTAAAAGCCCAAAAGTATCACATCATGGCAGGAAGCATGTACAAGCACACAGATCAAGGGATCTTGGCTTGTTGCGTAGAAGAGGATGAGTACGCTAAATGGTTGCAATTAGCACATGTAGGTGCGTTAGAGCAACACCATTCAAAGCAACGAACTTTACAGACTCTAAAGAGATTCGGAGTACATTGGCCAACTATGGAAGCTGATGTCCAAAAGTTGTGCAAGGAATGCCCAATCTTCTGCACTAAACCACCTGTGGAACACGCTACTCTTTATCAAGTATCCATAGTGCCAGATTGGAGCGAACCTCTCGTATCCTTCCTGAGGACAAACACATTCCCGCCAGACATGACTCTGGCTAGGAAAAGGAGTTTAGAACAAGAAGCCCTGGATTACTCACTCATTGGTGATAATCTATACAAACGTGGTAAAGATGGTTACCTAAGACTGTGTGTCCATGAGAGTGAGTATCTTAAGATCTTAGACACTGCTCACCAAGGTGTAGCAGGAGGACACTTTGGACCGGATTGAGTGATCAAGGCAATTCTATTTGCGGGCTTCTGGTGGCCTACCCTTCACATGGATGCACATACCCATGTGAAACGGTGTGATGTCTGTCAGAGGACTCAGTATCCTATACGCAAAGATGAGATGCCACTGAAACCTATGATGGGTGGACGTGCATTTTCTAAGTGGGGAATAGACTTCGTAGGTCCTATTAATCCCCCAGCCAAGGGTTCTCATGCGGAATACATCATTGTTGCAACAGATTATCTTACCAAGTGGGTAGAGGTAAAGGCTACGACAAAGAACGATGCTCAGACAACTGCTAAATTCTTGTTTGAGAATGTGTTCACAAGATATGGGCTACCTATAGAACTAGTAAGTGATAGAGGCACTCACTTCCTGAACGAAGTGATTGAAAATCTACTCCAAGAATTCCTGGTAATACACAAGAAGTCTGCCCCCTATCACCCTCAAGCTAATGGACAAGCTGAGAGCACTAATAAGATCTTATGCAATGTTCTGACAAAATTAGTGAACACTAAACGCTCTGATTGGGACAAACAGCTACACCATGCTGTTTGGGCATACCGAGTGGCCTACAAAATGGTACTCCAAGCCACCCCCTTTCAGATGGTATTCGGCCAAAACGCTGTGCTACCCTTGGACTTCCTGATCCCTACATTGAGAGTAGCACAAGAGCACGAATGGACAGGTCATGAGCTCTCCTCTAGGATCTTTGACCTTGAACGATTAGGAGAAACAAGACTGAGAGCCGCTGCAGGGATATATGCAGCCAAGAAGAGACAGAAGGCATACTTTGATGCCCACGTGAAGGACAAAGGCTTGAAAGCAGGAGATCTAGTCTTAGTCTATACACTAAAACAACACGCGAGGAAGCTAGAAAAGAGAGGCTACGGACCTATGATCATCAATAGGATCTCCACGAGTGGAGCAGTACAATTGGCCACATTAGAGGGTGATGTTCTCCCAAATTATATTAGCGGTTGCAGAGTCAAGTTGTATCAGGAACCCCTCACGGAGGAAATGCTCAGCCGACTCAACACTGCTAAGAAACGCAAAGAGGAAGAAAAGCGAGTTCGAGAAGAAGCTCAAGCAGAAGCTTTAGAACGCATCAGAAGGATGAAGTTACGAAGGCAAGGCCGAGATCAGACTAGAACAGATGACTATGCAGATCAAGGATATCCTATGGCCATGTGTGAAGTCGCAGGAACAAGCTCGCATAGGATAATTGATCGACGTCCTTTCATAACCCTAGATATAGGACAAGGCACGAGTGCAAGGACCGTAAGAGCCTTGATTGACTGAGGTGCAGCCACTAGTGCGGTTAAATTGTCTTACTGTCAAGAGTTGCAGTTAACTGTCAATCCTGTGGAAGCGTATCTCATAGGATTGGGAGGTGTGGAAACCCCTTGCATGGGCGAGGTGGAACTTCCCCTCTACATTCATGATGAGGCATTGACAGTTAAAGTACTAGTGTGTCAAGATGAGGATCTCACTGAACCTCTTGTCTTGGGTCAAGACTGGATCTATGACCAAGCAGTCAACTTAAACCTAAGAAGTGGACTTCTTCAGGTATGGGTCAATCATAGTCGAATTACAGTAGAGTTAGATAATGGAGCACTCAAGGAACTAGGAAAGGCACAGACTCCTGGTCCTTCCAGGAGTACACATGAAGATGACCATGCTGTTCTTGTCCAAAACTATGTGTTGCAGAAGAATGATGGTTGCAAAAAAGGAGTCAGGGATGCAACGGAACTCCCGTCTTTTCCAAAGGTCAGAAGGAGGCAGCAACCGAAGGTGGATCAAAGGCAGAAGAACCAGAGTACTACCTATGCCGGAAATCAAAAGTACCCGCGTAGCAAAACGTCTCAGCAAGTGAACCAAGTGTGGGTGCGGAAAGGCGAACACCCGGTTGCACTTAAGCCAACCACACGGGCAAAGCCTCTCATTAGTGACCAACAACCCGATAATAATAAGAAGTCTTTCAGAAGCTCATCTGCTAACGTGAAGTCTATTTGGGTGCCCAAGAAGTTGATGAAGGCCAGCCCACAATCAAGACAAATTTGGGTGCCCAAGGCTTGTTTGCGGGCTCAAATAGCTACACCAAGAACACACCCTACACAACATGATCCATTCACTCGCACAGCCTACATCCACTCATATTCAACACCAAGGCCCATGAGCACGAACAGAATCACTTGTAAATGGGTCCCTAAAAGGCCTCACTTCCAAGCTGACACGCCTATAAAGCTCTCGAGAGTCTTTACGGAACCAAGAACAAAACCCATCCACTGCATTTGGCAGCCCAAGACTTGTAACAAACCCCCGGATCCCGATTGTAAATCCATGACCACCTACTAACCGCTTCACTCTCACATCACATCATTTCTCTTAGCTCTTAGGACTACCTAACTCCTAACTACACACACTAGCACCGAGCACTTATTAACCCCTAACCACTCCCGAACTTTAAGTTAATGTTGTAACAAGGGACACTATGTCATTTTTGTGTCCATTGCAATGTTAACGTTTATTCATATATTCTCATAGAATCAGCTGCGACATTTTCAACATGGCGGAGGCAGCAGGAACTAGCTCTCACACAGAAACAAGCCCGCAAGTGGTGGACTTGGACAGTTTACCCATTTTGCCGGAGACAATTGAAAGACCAGAAGAATTGCAGGCCGTCAAAATCATACCTATTGCGGACCCTCCGCGAGGCCACACCATGCCCGTGGGAAAGACTTCCCACTGGTTTACCGAGGTGGCAGGACCCTTGGGTGAAGGAACGTACCTATGGGAATCAGAGTTGGACTTCAATGGGAAGCAAGGCAGATACCATTTCTTTACAAGAGAATTTGAGAAATTACAAAATGCAGAAGGTCTACGTCTGATATGGGAAAAGGCAGGATTGAGTGCCTATTTCAGTGCCCGACTCCCAAAACCTGACTTCATGCGATGCTACTATCTCATCAACACCTTGACTCCAAACCAGAACCCAAAAGGTGCAAGCTCATTTGTGATTCCATCTCTGACAAAGGGGAATGAGCTCAAGAGGTTCAGGCTATCAAACAATTTGGTGAGAGAAGCTCTAGATATGCGCGGAATGCATATTCCTACAGAAAAGGAAACCCTAGTACCGGATTACATGAAGAATCGAAGTCTCACCAAACTCAAGGACATGGTATCCATGACGCCTAATATTGCAATACACCTTCGCATGTGCATGCAACACTTTGCTTTCCCGGCGCAGGATAGATTCACCATGCCGCCCAAAAAGATTTGGTTTAGCCTGTATCTGGCAGAGACACAGAGCCTCACCATCAACCTACCCCACTGGATAATTGATCAGATACACTTAGCTCACAAACGCTGGCCGCGGAAACAGGTTTTATATGGTTGCTGTGCTCTGACAAGAATCATTTATAGGTGTTTGGCTTATGACATTCCAATCCAACGGGCCCTGATGTGGAATCGGGTAGAGCAGTTTCGAGGCAGGACATCCACTGGACCCCCTTCTAAGAAGATGAGAGGCATGGTCCAAGTCCCATGTGCTCAACCACGTGGAGCCACCCTAACACCAGACGTCACCCCGCCACCCCGAAGAGTCCGACCATTCACACTCCGACTTCCAAGACGCAGCACCGATGGTTCCACCTTGATATTCCCTCCCATCCCAACGGATCTCGAATTTCCTAGTGGTGCACCTTTGGAAGAACTCACTAATGAAGACTTCGAACAACTATTACAAGATGTAGAGCTGGAGGCAGAAGAGGCACAACAAGCGGAAAACGTACAAACGCAGGCCACAACCTCCCAAGCACCTGTCACACCTGTTGAAGTGGATGCAGAAGATGACGGAGATGAAGAACAGGAGGATGGTGAGGAGGAGTATGATCAAGAGCACCAAGAGGAGCAACAAGAAGTGCCAGAACTTGTAGGTGCACCAGCATATACAGCTCAACTACGAAGGCTATACGACACTATCAAAGCAGTACAAGAAAGGCATCAACTCTCTCTGGTATCAGGTCAAGCTTTGATGCAAGAAATGCTATCAGATGAAGGGGTGGACCAACACTTCATTGACACCCTCAAATTAGTGTCAGACTCTTTAGGAGTTCCGGAGGCTGTCCACACCGCAGTCCGCCAGTCCGTAAGGTATGACAAACGCAGAGTGGACACGTTACCACGAGCAGGTAAGACTATCAGGATACCCGTCACAGAACCAGAAGTACCCATTGAGACCACAGCCACCCCCACAACCACCACTGACCTCTCCGCCGAAACCTTCGTTCAGACATCACCCATCTCACCCCAGCATCCTCCATCACCACCTTCTCCACCCCCACCACCACCTCCCACCTTGGAAGAAACGACAGTCATCACCTCTACCTTCACTTATAACCCATCCTCATTCAAATCATTCTCATTTCGAGAACCCACCTCACAAGACACCCTCTTCTCCTTCGTCACCAATCCCTTGTACACTTCGTCCCGTCTATCCTCTGAACCCATGACTGGCCATCCCATAATTCCAAGTGTAGTTGGAAACCCAGCACCCACAGAAGGCACCCTGTGTTTCCCGGCCTATCCCCCAATACGGGTACCTCCATTCCATGACCCTCACTTCCCATCTGGCCCCTACACCTCTTTCAACCTGACCGCGCCACCCCAATACCCGTCCGTTGTGGAGCAGTTCACCCGCTCTCCAATGTTTCCGAGGCACATTTCTCCGATGTTCGCAACGACATCAATTTACACGAACACCACACTCACTTCACCTACCATACCCACCTACATGGTAGCCCCTGCACACACCACCTTGTCTGACCCAATGGACATTTCACCAACCACAGCACCTCTCCCCACGATTCCACCATCTTCCCCTCCCTTGCCCCCCACCTCACCACTCACATCATTGGCACACACAGCATTCACTACCCCCCTACCCAATCCCACCTCCCCTGCATTTCAAACTTTTCCCCTTGCATCTCATAATGTAAATAGCACGTTCAACACATTACTTCAGTGTGCACATCAGCTACAACAAGACTACCATCAATTGGAAGAAGGCACTGCTGCCCTCCAGGCAGAATCTCAACGTCTGCAAGCTAGAGTCACCACTCTTGAAGCTGACTACCAGACGCTCCTAACCGAGCATACCACACTACAGTAGGCTCACTCCGAATTGGAATCAAAGACATCAACTGTAGATGACCAAGCAGTCAAGGAACTAGAAACAGTGCTTCAAGCGCAAATGATATCTAACGCTACACTCAGACGCAACATTGGGCTATTAAGGAAGCATATGGCCGCAGCACTAGAAGAGAACAAACGACTTCAACAACAAAACCAAGACAACTTTGAAGCGGCTATGGAAGGAACCGTAGGAGCAACCATTAGCCCTACCAGATATAGAGCAGTTCCATCAGAAGACATTCGCATCTTACTTGAGGAGCATGCAAATTTCTTGGAGTCATATGAAAAACTAGAGACTGAATGTGCAGATCTAAAGAAACAGATAGCCAGTGTACCCACTGCTCAACAGGAGCCGGTAATCTTGCAACACTCTACAGAAGAAATGGAGACCCTCCGGAAACAGGTGGCAGAACTCCAAGCACGCCTCTTACCATATGAACGGCCACCCTCGCCCATTGAAGAACCAGAACCTGAAACAGTAGTGGAAATCCCCGTCGATGACAGCTATGAAGAGCCATACGAGCCTATGCCGACGCCTGGTGGTCGAACTACAGAAGAAGGACAAGACACGTTAGAAATTCAAGTTCCAGATTGGGTCAAAAGGGTCGAGAAAGTGGGTAAGACACATGATGATCGTGTGGCCGTGCAAATGCAATCTCTCACAAATCTGGAAGAAACTGTCCTTCGGTCTTCCTACTTTCAAAATTTATCCCATCAACGGTTAATCACAACATCAGAATCGCAATACATGCCTTATTTTGTCTTACTACATGATTATAATGCAGAAGTCAAAAGACATACAGGGAAGGAGCCCATGTTCGCCACTCAATTTGAGATAGGGGATTTACCGACAGATGCACGTGCTGGCTCGATCTTCCAACCTAATTGGCGTGCACGTTTACTCACCGATTACCCAGAGATGATGAGTACCTGGGCAACCATGCCACTATATATCAAGTATAATCCATGCTATTGTCCAGTGGTACGTCGCAGATCCTGGCAAGCATTTGCAATCAAGGTACACAACAATAAAGAGTGCTCGGCTTGGGTTAACTACCCATATTTTGCTCCAGCTCGAGGGACTCCAACCGTAGCCTACATGATATCAACAATCCGACACTGGTCTACACGTCTAAATAATGCACCCGACATCGCGGCGAAAATGTGTATGAAGATATTCGAGCTCATGACCATTGTCTTCAAAACCTTTCGGAATGTCCAAGCTCCATACATCTCTGCCCCTGGATTCTCTCAAGGCAACAAGGATTTAGTCTACGACATGAGCCAAACCCCCTCGATCACTATCATCTTTGCTTGGCATGCACGAATAAAGTACTTGCCCGCATGCTTCAAGCAGACATTTGAGGAAATGTTCTCTACGGGATTCTGGGAATACAATTCCGAAATTTTCATTCCCAGACCCACACATTTGCTACATCTATTCGCAGTAGAACAAGCGATCCATGCAGATCAGTTACGTCTGCCACATCCGGACATTCCAGGACCAATCGATTGGGATCGTATGATGACAGATTTGGCCAGAGGACTACGCATACAAGAACATCAGCTTGCCACTCAGGTTGTGGAATACTACATCCAACACTCCCAGCAACAAGGGTCTGTCAGGGACGACAGACGCGAGAGAGGGGGGGGTGTTGAGAGCAGTATGGGCACCCAAGGACGGACTAGACAAGGAAGCCAGCGGAGAGAGTCAGAACAAGGTGAAGGAGTAAGTAGACAAAGCAGTCGACGCAAATCTGGAAGATAGGCCCTTCAATTTTTCCCAAATCAACATCTTTTAACAGTGATTCTTATCACTAACAATCATTGTAAATACCATTTCATATTTTTGTAGCTCCATTTTGTGCAAGCCAAGGAGTCCTTGAGCTTGAGGAGCCTTAGAAGTACCTACATATCAATTTTCGTATTTTTTAGACTCCGTTTAAGCCTTCAAATTGGCCCTGGAACCTAATTTTTAACTAGGCCGGACACTAGGTCTGGACAGGGCCAAAACCTAGTCAAAAACTATAAAAAGAGCTAGAGAGCTCATTTTTGAGGCTAGATTGTAATTGAAACGAACTTGTAAGAGCATTTTGAAAGTAATCTAAAAGCTCCATTGATTCTCACTCTTTGTCTTGCCTTGTGTGCGCGTGTGTGTGTATGTGTGTGCATGCTAGTGTGCTTCTCACTCACGCACTTGTGCAGCCACTTGCTCGAGGTCTTCATACCATCCTCACGTCTTCCCGGATTGACATTAAAGGAGGTGCTACTCATCATTGAGCTACAATGTGTAAGGATATTTCCCTCGGGTTCAGGAACCATTCATTTTGGTGCGTTTGCCGGGAATTTATGAGCTAGTGCATAGCCATAAGAAGAATCCATTTCGAGATAATTGTGGGCTCTAGGTAATCCAAGTAAACCGATTCCGAGGGATTTGAACAAAATAAAGTCTCGTATAACCATTTTTTCCGTGGGCATTAGGGCCTTTCATTTTGGTGCGTCTGCCGGGAATTGGCTTAGCACATCTCATCGAGAGTGCTACGAGTTCGCTTGGTGCCCCAATTGTGTGGCACAGCCAAGTCGATCCCAAATCTGCTTTGACCTTCATTAAAGAAATGGCTCAACAAAAGCCAGCATGTGGTTTGGAGAATGCCAACATGAGGCAACCGAATTTTGGACAAAATAGGAGATGGATAGATTCTCGTCCGACCATGAGACATCATGTGAACCGAGGGTGGCGATTTGGCCCGATATCAAATTATGTGAGATGCTGGTGTTGCGAGCAGATTGGGCATATAGCCAAATATTGCCCTCGTGTATGCTCCCCATTGGATTTTGTCCCCACATGTGCGGACTGTGGGAAAAAGAGACTATGCGAGCACGTGTGTGGCTCAAAAGAGATGACTGACACAAAGGTCGCAACGAATCAATCGGATAGGTGTTTATCCTCTTTGTATGTGGAAGTTGACAAAGGTGGAGTCACTTCGTCAACGGAGACTGCGAGAGCAAGTGAAAGCAAGGACACTGGATCTCATGATCGAGACTTGGTAGAACTCGTAAAGAGCTTGGAATGTCAAGTCAATTTGCTTCGGGTAGAGCGAGATAACGAGAGGATCAAAATAGAGAAATTAGAGGAAAATCAAGTGAAAATGGCCGAGGTCCTAGGAACTTGGGAAAAGCAAGTACGAATATTGAAAAATGAAAACAAGGAGTGGAAAAGAGTAAACAAAAGCTGGAGGCAAGATCTTGTGAAGCCTGAGAGTGAAAACGTGGTCTGGGACTTGAGATCCGGTTTGATGGTAGCCGACTGCTTTGGAGTTGCGATCGAAGAAGAGCTCTCAAGAGACGAGGATGACCTAATGAGGAGAGTCGAGCGAATGGAGCATGAAATTGAGAAGGTACAAAGCACAATCTGTCGATACAGTGATCAAGCGGGTAAGGCATGTGAGGAGTTCCACCTAGAGCTAGAAAGAATGAAAAATGCCCAAGCAGAGAGCGATGAGAGAGTTGGACGGGTAGAAAAAGAGAATGCAAAGCTGAGTAGCAAGCTTGGTAGGTGGATGAATCGGAAAGACGATGTGATGCGAGGACAAGTAGAGGACCCAAAAGTAGGAAAATTGGAGGAAGAGCTGAAAGCGGTGTTGGATAGGTTGGATGCGTTCGGAACAGAGTTAGAAAGGACGAAGAATGAATTGTCGAAGAAGGTAGATGACCTGGATGAAGAAAATATGATTAGAAATTTGGGAGGAAAGATCGATTAGAGAGGAAGTCGAGAAGTTGACCGTTCGAGTTGAGAAGAGGGAGGATATTCCCCTCGGATCTGCAAAAAGGGTGAGAGAGGATAAAGAGATGGAGCAAATATGGAATCGGTTCCGAGGCATCGATTGTGACCTGTTCCAATATCAGAGTGATATTGAGCACAACAAACAAGGATTAAGGGACTTAGCGGCGAGGCTTGAATCATTGAGGAGCACAACGAGAAATGGTAATTTTTCAGGTCATTTGTCGAGTCAGGTAGAATCTCTGCGAGGCAGAGGTTGGAGATGAAAAAATAGACGAGGCAATGGATGCCGGTTAGGACGGCTTAAGTCTGATTAGGGTTTGCTTTGCGGATTGCGAGTCAGAGATGTGAGGACGGATGGATCGAGTTGGCTGTACACTTAGGACTGAAGTGACACTTTTTGAGGTTTCAGGTCGGCAAAGTAATTAGTGTGTGCGGGTTTCGAGAGGAAAAGTTGACCATGGCATCAGTGGCTGGATTTTGGCTTGAGTAGCAGCAGAGAGGAGATATGTCTCATTGGGATGTCCACGAGGGGATATATGTGTGTGTGTCGTGATGGGGATGGTTGGGAAAAGATCCTTTCTTTTGTCTCCTAATTCTCGAGATGCGGGAATGAAAAGAAAATGAAAAAATATATGTTTGTGTATGTGTGTCATGTGAGTGTGGCTACGTGCCTATGTGGGCCGATAGGTGGGTGGACCCACTTTGGCCAGGTGGTCAAAGCCACGAACCGACGTCGGTTTCACATAGGGCTAGCTGTCTGTGTGTCGTGCGCTACGTTGGGTTGGTAGATGGGTGGAACAAACTCGATCGGGTGGTCGAGTCCACGAGTCGCATCCAGCTTCGGCGTAGGCCGGCAAGTGTGAGTAAATATATGAAAAAAATGATGAAAAAAGAGAGAAAAAAATTGTGGAAAAAATGAATGAGAAGAAGTCCTCGCTCGAGGGGGGACATAAGAGAGGTGAGAGAGCATGATGCTCGGATGGGAATATATGTGTTTGTGTTGTGGGGATTTGGGTTATGTGTGGACTCCCGATGTCAAATTGAAGCTTAAGCTCGTCTAGGGTTTTGGTTGCGATGTGTCTATGTAAAGCTTGGACTTGAGGGATCCAATCGTGCTAGTTGCATTGTTTGTCTGCAAACCTTCCGGAAGTGTTCAGTTTGGCTCTTAGGTGGTGCAATGACTTGTGAAGTTCGGAATCGCGTCGACGATGAGTGATCTTGTTAGAGTGAGCTCGTGTTAGGCTTGAGTGGTCTTTGTCGTGTGTCCATCAATTTAGGAGTGGTGTGGTGGTGACCTAGCATGGAATTTAGTTGATGAAAGAAAAAAAAAAACAAAGAGTCGATGGAATGAAAAGCGGGTAGTGAAAACCCTAGGTCAAAGGGGAATGGAAAATGGGCAAGAGGGTCTGAGTGGAAGTGGAAAAGAAATTAAGCAAGAGAACGTATAAACCAAAAGAGTAGCGAAAAGGAATAACGGATGCGGATCTCGCATGAATGTATGTTGTGTGTATGAAAAAGTAGCAGGAAAGCAATACTGAGGCCCAAAAGGATACCAAGAAGAAGAATTGAATGCGGTTTTTACTTGTGTTCACATTGCATGTGAATGGAGAAGAGTGACGAGAGGGAATGTGGATGGGTTTTTTGCTTGCATGTGTGTTGTTCGTGACGAGAATGCATGTGTGACGCGGATCATGATGTGTGTGCTGAGTATATATGTGTGATGTGTATGAAGGATATAATTGTCTTTTCATTTTGGTTGTACATATTGTGATTTGATGAAGAAAGGTTCTAATGTTTTAATGAAGTTTGCAGACAGGTGGACATGGCGATGAAGATACATCAAGATGGACGAAGATGGTAAGTGAAATGATTGGATTTTGGTACTAACAAATGATTGTATGAGTATGAGGAAGAAGAGTATGGTCATGCAAGGTAAAGATTTGCATTTGATTGAGTGATCAGCACATGTTGGATGATTTGAGCGCAGGAACAATTTGGCTCGTCGGGGACGACTTCGCAATTAAGAAGAGGGGAGTATGTTAGCCCACAAAATGGTTGGTTTTTATGCACTAATATGTTTATATTTGGCAGGAAAATATTGTTTGATTGCAGGTACTTGCAGAGTTAATCAATTGGATGAAAGGAGATTGCACTCATGTCTACAAAACTTCTGCTTGGAAATGATGTATTGGTTGCAAATGCACTTATCTCTATGTATGGCAAGTGTGGTCTAATGGATGATGCAAGGATTAACTACATGGATGCAGACAACCAGCAAGGCAGGAAGCAAAAGTGGACAGCAATACAACTAGTAATATGACCATCCACAAGTAGTGGACAACCATGTGCAAAGAATAACCACAGGTTCCAAGGTGAGCAAAATCTGATCCAGAAACTAAAGGGGCAGTCGGCTGCCACAAGATAAGGAGGGGAGGGCTGGCATTTTTTCTCTCTCTCTCTCTTGTTTTTTTCATACAGGTATCACCGGAGGAGGACTAGAGGAGGAAGCGTGTGGACATGTATGCGACCTGGGCAGCAGAGGCCAGAGGTGTAACAGAGAAAGGAGAGGCGCCATGAGTCACCGTTTTTCCAATGAAGGCTCGTAAGGAGGCGGAGAGAGAGTTTTCCTTCTGATCACTGGAAGGGGAAAACTAATCCATAGAGAGACGGGCGAGGATTCATTAGGGAAGGTGCGTCCGTGTTCTGAAGGGAGCAGCATGTGAATAGAAAGGTCGAAGGTAGAACGCAGTTTTCACAAGGAGTACAGAAGAAAGTAAAGACCGAAGATGGTTAATGGAGAAAAAGGGCCGCATGAAGGGAATTTTGTGATGTATGATTCCGAATGACACATGATTTACGATGTGGGTTATTGGAAGAATGGCGCTGAGAGAGGAAAAAGCCAGTAAGCATCACAGATAACGAACCTGTGCGCGTGGCTATTTATAAGGGTGAAGCTATGTGAAGAAAAGCTGAAAGTAAAGGAAGAAGATCATCAAGGATGAGTTGATTAATTTGGATTGCGGAGATCGATACATGCTGCACATCGTTAGTTCAATAAGGGAGGGCATACGCAACAACTCATGGTTTGGCATCAACAGTGCATGAACAACTATACCAGCAAAGTGAAGGGGACTAAACGTTGTCATGATCATGGAAGTGCGCTGATCAATGTCAGCCATAATATTGCTGCCAAAAAATGAAGAAAGGGAGTCATGAAGTTGCAGAACCAACTGTTTGCTATGCATTGTTTTTCATGCTTTGGTGGTTTTTGCAAGCATAGCTAATTGGGTTCTCATGTGATTGCATTTATGTACAAGCAATTATTTATGTCTGGAGAATCAGCTGATGATGATTCAACCCTATGATACTCTGTCACATTCCCTTGAAGTTCTCTCCTTGTATGGTGTTGTAGTCACACAACAGGAACGACGAGCAGACAATCAACAAAGTGATAGAGAACAGATGTGTCATAGGAAGATGGTGAGAAAGAATCTTGTCGGGCGGAATCATTCAAATAAAACATGAAACTACCAATCTTTCTCCCTCCAGTTTCAAGCAATTATGTTATATAATCTTGTGATGGTGGAAGTCGAACTGACTGCTCAAAGTTCATCTTAATACATCAAGATCTGCATTCCCTCGATTTCTATCCATGGGTGTTGGGTTCGAACTCTCCTATGAAGACGGCCTCCCTTGTACATTATCTCCCTAAAAACCCTCATAGTAGCCGTTTGGAAGAAATAAAAGAAGTTATATTCAGATCACCCAAGTAAGACACGTAAATGAGTAAGGGAAGATGATCCACAGAAGATCGCAAGATTTATTCGAAGAAAGCAGGAAAGAGAGAGATGTGGGTAAAATAAGGTCTGTGTGGAGGTGTAGAAAGAGAAAAAGCAAGTAATGTGTTTTGTTCAAGGATGATAATAGGGAGCAAAGCTCAAAGTCAAAGCACAAGGTTCAGATTGTCTTACTGCTACAAGCTGTGCGGAGAAGTGTTGTTTCATTTATGATTAGTCCATACCTTCTTTCTCTGAATATTGCATTGGGAAATATGACGCGAGCAAAGCTTTTGACAACAAAGATGTACCATGACTGAACAAATGCGTACATGTTTCAGTTCTCAGAGCCATAACTATTGTGTAGCAGAGATTTAGTAAAAGGAAGTTGAAGCATCTGTTAGCGTTGGTTGCTGACATGAAAGGAGGGTGATGGCCGTGCAAACTAGCTAAATCAGGTTCTGTCATGTCATTCCCTTCACGTTCCCATGCGTTCAGCTTCAAAAATTCAAAAATGTTGGATTGACTGTTATCTGGTAGGAATTGAAATCGTAGACCTTATGAAGTGTCATGGTTAGTTTTTTTAGTACAGTAAATGATGTGTTGTGAACGTCTTTCTTTTCCCTTTGTAATTATCTCTTTAGTACACACGACATCCTTTGTATAAAAAAGAAAAAAAAAGAAAAAGTGAGTGGAAAAGGAAAGAGGGAATATGTTGCTGTTGTTTGGTGCCATGCCCGTATAAATGCTCTTTTAGCTGTACTGCACAAGTTCAAATTCTTAGTGCATGAGTAAGGGCATTTCAGAGGCAGTGGTTGATCCATGAGCAAGAGATGTGTGATGTGTTTGACTCTTCATGCAGATCCTATTGGAGTCATAGTATTTGACAGGAATGGTAGTCTTAGGGAGTGTGTGTGGGATTCTCCAATAGTCTTGCTGTGTAATTGATCAGTAAGGGACCAATTTGTTTGCATAAAAGATTTAAACACTGTTGTGTTCCATCATGTTCATTGGAGATGAATGAATCATAACAGCACCCTATGCTACTTCTATGATGTTCAAGATGCCTCCTTCGCCAAGTTGAAAGAAATTGTTTCCATGCTAAAACTGGTTGTTACTTTTGTTTGTGATGATTGCACATGCGCTGTTGTGTTTTTTTGGATGTATGAGTATTTTGGGTGAGTTGTGTGAGAAAGTCGAATGAGGTGAGAGTTGTGCGGAGTGTGAGCGAGTGCATAGTGATCGAATGAGCATGTGAGCTGGAATGCATGTGTGTGCACAAAACGGGTGTGAGGGAGTGAGAAAGAGTGCATGAGAGGAAGAGGGATAGAGTAAATGAAATAAGGAAGTGTGGGTGAGAAAAGGCTGCGATCACGAGAAGTAGTCATTGGGAGTTTGGTTTTAGGTTGTGGCCGGATTCAAGTCTCCATGTCTACATTTGAGCATTGTTGAATGACCTAGAGGAAACGAAAGTGGCATAATCCAAGGAAAAAAAAAGAGTGAACCCAAAGCATGTGTAAGGATATTTCCCTCGGGTTCAGGAACCATTCATTTTGGTGCGTTTGCCGGGAATTTATGAGCTAGTGCATAGCCATAAGAAGAATCCATTTCGAGATAATTGTGGGCTCTAGGTAATCCAAGTAAACCGATTCCGAGGGATTTGAACAAAATAAAGTCTCGTATAACCATTTTTTCCGTGGGCATTAGGGCCTTTCAAACATCCTCAAAAGGAAACAAGCTAGGGAATCCATCCCCTTATTGGTCGATAGCAATGGAACCGAATGTAGCACGGAAGTTGAGAATAGATCTATTATAGTCAAGCACTTTACCCATATTATTGGGGTCTCGGCTCCTCTCTCCCCGCACAGATGTGACGCCATGGCAACCATCTCAAGGGTTGCTCAATCTAGAATCCCACAGAACATGATTTCTCTGCTGGATGCTAACATTTTCGAGAATGAAATTATCAAGGTCATTGATGCTCTTCCCAATGAGAAAAGTCCGGGTCTTGATGGCCTCACCAATGATTTTTTCAAGTCCTTCAAACATGAGATGGCCACCCCACTGCGTCTGGTGTTGGCAAGAGGCTCTCTCCTTTGGTGCCCTCCCTGAGTGTCTTAATAATGGCATCATCAAGTTAATCCACAAAAGGGGAGATAAAAACAAAATTGAAAACTGGCGACTGATTACCATGCTCCAAACAGGATACAAGATAATTGCAAAAGTGATCGCCAAAAGAATCTCTTGTCATTTAAAGTCATGGCTTTGTGAGGACCAGAAAGGTTTTATCAAACGTAGATCTATACTTGAAGCAATTGTCAACATTTGGGAAGGCCTTGCATTTGCTGAGGAGTCTGCACAAGACCTGGTATTCATTAAGATCGACTTCGACAAAGCGTATGACAGATTGGAATGGGACTTTATTCTTCAATCACTGAAAGACCTTGGATGCAGCCAAAAGTTCACGAAGATGGTTTCCGCTCTTCTTGCAAATGCTTGAACTAGAATAAATATCAACGGTAAGCTCTCTGAGCCCATTCGCTTAAAAAGATCAATCAGGCAAGGCTTCCCTCTAGCTCCTTTACTATTCGCTATCACCTCGAACGATCTCAGTCGCCTATTAAAGCATCACACGGACGCTGGCAATCTCAAGGGTCTTTCCCTACCTCTTAATCACGGCCAAATGATTGCGAGACTCTTTGCCGATGACATGAATGCCTTTGTGCATAACGATATTAATAGCATTCAGGTATTTTGGTGGTGCCTCGACACCTTTTGTGTGGTGTCAAGCTCAAAAATCAACCATGCTAAAACTGCTTTTAGAGTAATCAGCGGTCCTACACCCCAATTGTTGTTAGTTCAGGGGTGTCAAGTTATCCCTAGAGGTCAAGTCTTTCGTCTCCTCGGCATTCCGATGGGATTCGACATCTCAATGGACCAACGATGGAACTGGGTGCTATCCAAGTTGGATAGCAAACTAACTCATTGGAAAGGTATGCAAGTCAACTTGGCAAGACGTGCTATGGTTGTTAACACATTTATGATGTCTACAACTATTTACTTTATCTCGTGTTGGAGACCTAAGGAGAAAGACTTAGCCAAAGTGGAAAGAATTTGCAGAAACTTCCTTTGGACTGGGGACCCCAACAGGAGGGGGATTCCCAAAATCAAATGGGAAACTTGCATTAGCTCGAAAGACTCAGGGGGCTTGGGAATCTTGGATATCGCTGGGTTGGCGGACAAGCTGGCGGCAAAGTGGCTTATCAAGGCCTGGAGCAATAATGAGTCATCTTGGGCTAAATTGATCTTCAGAAACATGGAAGACCTTACCTTAGTTGGCCATCCTAGTTGGAAGGACATAGGGATTCTCACGCTTTTGTTCTCCCCCCACCCGGTGTCCCCTAAAGGCTCTAGCCTAGTGTGTTCTTTATGGAAGAGTTGGAACAAGGACAAACAATTCATCAGAATCAGTGATGAGTGGAAGTGGGCGGTTGGGATAAGACAAAATGACTCTATCTAGTTCCCGATCGATGGAATTAGGGGGGTGGAGTCTTGGAACCTCCAAACTGCAAAGCGGTTATGGAACAAGGGGCTCAAATAGTGGAAACAACTCTGGAAACAAGAGACCAGCCAATGGATTAGGTTCGTAGACTTGGATCCGAGGCTTAGAGTTACCCTCGATGAATGGACTCTTCTTCAAGGTAGGTGTTTAGCATGGGACCGCTCAACTACCGGCCTTCTCTGCGGTCAGGATCTTCCTTGCTTGGAGGGCCTCAAATGGAGCAATGGTAATAAACTATCCAGAATCCCCAACTTCAAAGAGAACTTAGATGTCCATAACACTCTTAACAAGAGATGGTGCCTTTCTTAGACCAAACTTCAATGGGAACTAAAGTTCATGTCTATTTGGCAACCCCTAATTGAGATCAAAAAGTCCGTTCTCATGTGGCAGATCTTGCATAAAGGTATCTGGTCCAATGCAAGGGCTAACAAAATCTATGGTGTGCCGCCATGGTGCAAGCGTTGCCATCGATGCATCAAAGATTTACCTCACATGTTCTTCGATTGCCCCAAGTCTCGTATTATTTGGCGTCACGTGATCCGGGTAATGAGACTCACGAACCAAATCAATTGGCAACAGGTGCTCTTGGGTGAGGCGGTCGGCTGCTCATCGAGGCTGTGGAATGCCATCAGGGGTGAGACTCTTTGGAAGATTTGGAGGGAGCGATGTGCTGTCAATTTTGACCAAACTCCTAAGGAACGGTCGATCTAGAAATCCTTGTTTCACTCTAGGTAAAAGAATTTCCCGAGATAAGAGATCTCCACCGTTTAGACATCACTCTATTTATCTCCTCGAAAACAACAAGTTGAAACCCAAATGGGTCCCAAGTGAGGGTGATGATAGATTTATCCGCCTCATTTGTAATGCCCTCTAGCTTGCCATAGTCCTCCCCTGCTTTGTGGGGTTTTGGGGGGTCCCATGGGCACTAGTCCCATTCAGTTGTAACTTTTCTTCTTTATTTTAATTAAAGTCTGGGAGAATAGGCTAAGGCCGAACTTCCTTTTATTAAAAAAAAAAATGTATTCACCGTACTCCCCATATCTCGCAAAGGTGAGGCAATTCTCTCATATGACTTGATGGTTGACAGCAACAATCTCTTTACACACTTGAGGTAATCCTCCTTTCTTCCTACTTAGCAAACGTGACTTGTTTTGAAAGAGAAACGTTATTTCCATTAACAAAAACGGGTATATCGTTTTGCAAAGCAAAAAAAAAAAAGAAAAAAAGAAAAAAAAACGCGTGTATGTATGTATGCATGTGGTTTTGATGCCTATGTGTGTGTGTGCACGTGCACACATAAGTACACACACATAGAGGCATGAAATTCACATGCATACACACATATACTTTCAAATCTCCCATTTTCGGGAAGCAAGACCTCATCTAGCTTCCACATGTGTCTGAATGTGTCATACATTGTGATATTTGATTTAACTTCAAAAGATTTTCCTTCTTGGGAATACGCAGGATATTTATGGAGAATCCGCATACGAAAATCACTCCATGTTTACTCCATTAATATCTATGTAATCATTTGAAAAAGACCCCTCGGTGTGTAGCTGATTCGCGTTGACCTTGATCTAATAATGAGTCCTTAAAAAGTTTTTCAAGTGCCTTTACAGGTTCTTCTAGAGCATCACGTAATCTAAAATAATTTCCTTTTTTTTTGAAGAACAACGAAAACAGTAGATTAAATACAAGAAAATACAGCCCAAGAAGGGGGCTCCCAAAGTCCTGAGGGAGCAACTTACAGTAAGGAGACTAGAAACTCCAACATACCAAGCCTCTTAATAGAGTATAGAGCAAGGACTTTATCTTTCCAGAGACTATAACGATACTTAGTACAGATGTTAAACCATTGGTCATTACCACAAGGGGCCTCTTTCATTAAGGTCTTGCAAATCTTAGAGATATTTTGGAGCTTAATGTTACACATAACATAGAGGTTCTTGGGGGTACAAGAGAACACTCATTCCTTTCCTTTCAGATAAACCATAAAATCTGGGTACGCAGCAACCGCCAAATCCCAACTTCCAGACGGTGACTGACTCCAAGCAGAGCCTCTTTCAAAGTGAGAGACGAGATACTAGAGGAGTTGCAGAAGATATTCATGACCTACCAGTATTTTTTGGCTTTGGGACAGAGGAAAAACAAGTATTCTATGTTCTCAACCTAGCCACAATTACAACACAACCCATTGTTGATGTTACAAGCCTTAGCTCTATTGCCAGTCCATAGCCCTTTGTGCAGGATACTCTAGCGCAAGAGGGCCTGTTTATTAGAAGGGGAGAATGCCCACAACAGCCTGAATCTGTATCTCCATTGGTGAGAGTTCCAGGAGACCTTCCATTTAATGTTGAGCCTGGGAACGAATCTCTGAATACTGTTGAAGGATTTCTTAAATCTCTGATACATGTCAGCAGCCATCTGAGGAAGCTGTATCAACCTGAAATCAAGAAAAAGATTAAGTTTATTAGCAAGCCAGTTTCTTTTCTCAATAAGGATATTTTTATAGGCAGCAGAAAGTCCTTCAAGCTCCAGGATTTTGTTCTGGCTCATGATGTGGCTGTCCCTGTAAAAAGAGGACCAGTTAGTAAAACCAACTTTCCTATACTTATTGTTTTTTATAGTAAAGGAACAAGGAGAGTTCCATCCACACCAAGGAGAGTTCCATCCACACCAAGGAGAGTCCTGCACAATGCACCAGAAATAAGTAGCAAAATGTTCAGACAGAGAGTAGTTCATCTTAATCTTCATCCAAGCCTTCCAGAACGAACAGACCAGATCACTGCCTTTAGGCACAAAGGGGACGGGAGAAACAATTACTTCCCAAAGACTTGTAGCCTTCCAGCTTTTATGGTCCTTAATGTGGAATTCTTTAATGTTTCTGTTGATTAAGGAAGCTCAAAAGTTATTAGAAGCAATCGCCCGAACAATCCACTTTCCAACCATTTGGGTGGCCATTTTGGAGGGGCATGTGAGACCAAGCCCCCCTTCATCTTTCTTCATGCAGCAAGTGTCCCACTCGACCTTAGGAATTTTTTTTGAACTTGGAGTCCCTCCCCACAGAAACCTTCTGGCCAGGGAAACAGCTTGGGCCAGTTGCTTTTTAGTTCACTACAAGAAATAGGGGGGCATAGTGACGCCCCCGAATTGAAAAAAAATTGGTACCGTCGCTTATGCAACGCTGGCGTCGCATAAGCAACAATAAAGTTTTCGAATTTTTTTTCCCTGCGTTCGTCGCATAAGCGATGCTAGCGTCGCTTATGCGACCCTAAATTACAGCGTCGCAAATACCGTCGCTAACTAGCGACGTGATTTGCGACGTTGGCAAACTCAACAGCGTCGCATATGCGACGCTCTGGAATGTAAAAAAAAAAAATTGATTTCTCCCACCACATTTGTGCCGGGATTTTGACGCGAGAGCAAGAAGAGACCGAGAGAGAGAGAGAGAGAGAGAGAGAGAGAGAGAGAGAGAGAGAGAGAGAGAGAGAGAGAGAGAGAGAGAGAGAGAGAGAGAGAGAGAGAGCGTGCGAGAGAGAGAGACACATCTACTTGAAGCAAGGTATACGCATACACACACACACACTTACACACACATACATATGCATACACACACACATATATACACATAGACACACACCCACATACACATAGACACACACACACACACATACACACAAATACACACACATATACACACATATACACACATATACACACATACACAAATAATGTTGCATACACACATGCACACATAATGCATACACATGCACACACATATACACATATATTTACACACACATACACACATACACACACACATACACACACACATACACACACACATACACACACATACACACATACACACATACACACACATATATGCATACACACACACATAGAGAGAAATGCACACACATACACATACATGCATACATAATGCATATGCATATGCGTACATCCATACATACTTACTTACATGCATACACACACATATGCATACATAATGCATATGCATATGCGTACATACATACATACTTACATGCATACACACACATATGCATACATAATGCACATGCATACATACACATACATAATGCATATGCATACATAATGCACATGCATACATACACAACATAATGCATACACACACATATGCATACATAATGCATACACACACATACTACATGCATACACATACACACATAGACACATATACACACATAGACACATACACACACATAAACACATACCCACTCATAGATACACACACATACACATAGATGCGCACACACATACACACACATATACACACACACATACACACATAGACACATACACACATAATGATGCATTCACACACATACACATGCATACACACATAGACACACATATACATACACACATACACACATACACACATACACACATACACACATACACACATACACACACATATATGCATATACACACACATAGAGAGACATACACACACATACACATACATACATACATATGCATACATAATGCATATGCATACATACATACTTACATGCATACATACACAAACATAATGCATACACACACATATGCATACACACACATATGCATACATAATGCATACACACACATATACACACCTATGCCTACATACATGCATACACATAGACACATAGACACATACACACACATAGACACATACACACATACATACACACACATAGACACATATACACACATAAACACATACACACTCATAGACGCGTAATGACACATACACATAGACAAACACACATATACACACACATATACGCAAACACATACACACATAGACACATACACACATAATGATGCATACACACACATACACATGCATATACATACATATGCATATATACATGCATACACATACACACATAGACACATACACACACATAGAAACATACACACATAAACACATACACACTCATAGATACACACACATACACATAGACACACACACATATACACACATATACACACACACATACACACATAGACACATACACAGATACACATGCATACACACACATACACATGCATACACACATACAGACACATATACACACATACACACACATATATGCATACACACACACATATATGCATACACACACACATAGAGAGACATACACACATATACACATACATGCATACATAATGCATATGCATAGATACATAATGCATATGCATAGATACACATACATGCATACATAATGCATACATACTTACATGCATACATAATGCACATGCATAGATACATACACACACATAGACACATACACACACATAAACACATACATACTCATAGATACACACACATACACATAGACACACACTGACATACACATACATATACACACACATAATGATGCATACACACACATACACATGCATACACACATGCAGACACATATACACACACATACACACACATATATGCATACACACACATAGAGAGACATACACACACATACACATACATGCATACATATGCATACATAATGCATATGCATATGCATACATAATGCATATGCATATGCATACATACATACTTACATGCATACATAATGCACATGCTTACATACACATACATAATGCATACACACATATGCATATATAATGCATACACACACATACACACATATGCATACATAATGCATATGCATATGCATACATACATACTTACATGCATACATAATGCACATGCTCACATACACATACATAATGCATACACACACATATGCATACACACACATATGCATACATAATGCATACACATACATACACACATATGCGTACATACATGCATACACATACACACACATAGACACATACACACACATAGACACATACACACACATAAACACATACACACTCATAGACACATAGTGACACATACACATAGACTTATACACATACACACACACACATATACACACACACACAAACATACACACATAGACACATACACACATAATGATGCATACACACACATACATATGCATATACACACAGATGACCTCATAGACACAAACACATACACATAGACACACACACACATATACACACACACATACACACATAGACACATAGACACATACACACATAATGATGCATACACACACATACACATGCATACATACATGCATACACATACACACATAGACACATACACACACATAGATACATACATACACATAAACACATACACACTCATAGACACAAATACATACACATAGACACACAAACACACACATACACATACACAAACACACATAGACACATACACACATAATGATGCATACACACACATACACATGCATACACACATACAAACACATATACACACACACACATACACACATACACACATACACACATACACACATACACACATACACACATACACACATACACACATACACACATACACACATACACACATACACACATACACACATACACACATACACACATATATGCATACACACACACACATATATGCATACACACACACATATATGCATACACACACACATATATGCATACACACACACATATATGCATACACACACATAGAGAGACATACTCACACATACACATACATGTACATAATGCATATGCATATGCATACATACATACATGTATACATACACATACATAATGCATACACACATATATGCATACATAATGCATACACACACATACACACATATGCATACATACATGCATACACATACACACATATACACATACACACACATAGACACATACACACACATAAACACATACACACTCATAGATGCACACACATACACATAGACACACACACATACACACACACATATACACACACACATACACACATAGACACATACACACATAGACACATACACACATAGACACATACACACATAACAATGCATACACACACATACACATGCATACACACATACACACACACATACACGCACATACATACACACACACATGCATACATACACATACTTAATGCATACACACATACATATGTACACATATATATATTGATTTCTAACCATTTTGTTTTATATGTTAGGTATTATGGATCCTAGTAGAGAGAGAAAAAGGTTCAAAAGGTGAAAGCTTGAGAGCAAAGCTTGAGAAGGAGTTCATACAACACCAAGGAAGAAAAAAAGAGTGTCATTCGAAGTAAAGGTAACCTTATACTTTATAAAGATTGAAGAATTCGATATACAGGTGAAGAAAAGATGGGAGATTCTCTTCAGATAGAGAAATTGGATAGAGAGAACTATCCAGCATGGTCAATGAGGACGGAAGCTCATCTAATGAGCAAAGACTTGATAGGTTATATTACAGGAGAAGAAGAAAAGCCTCAATTGAGAGATCCTAGTGTTCCAACTAGGGAGGAATTATCAGATTTGAAGAATTGGATGAAGAGAGATGCTCAAGCTAGGAGCATTATCTATATGGCAGTCAATGATTACTTGCTACCTCACATTAGAGGTCTTGAAAGTGAAAGTGATATATGGAATGCTTTGGAGGAGCATTTCCAAAATACCACAAAGTCTAGAAAGGCATCCTTGTGGGCAAAATTTACTACATTCAAGAAGAAGGCCTCTCAATCCATCTCAGATTATGTAACAAGAATGAAGGACATTGCAGATGCATTAGGAGCTGTTGATGAAGACATTGAGGAGGATAAATTGGTAAGGCAAATCCTCACAGGTTTGAGAGGTGATGACAAATGGAAGCCATTCATTCTATCTACTGAATTATCACTTGATCATTTTACTCCTGACTTAAATCAGTTGCTAGGATATATGTTAACCTTTGAGCAGGATGTCAAAGGTGAAGGTGACAAGAGTACAAGTCATACAGTGTACTCAAAGGATAAGAAGAAAAATAGCAAAGGAAAACAACAAGCAAATGAAGATGAAGGCACAACTAGTCAATCCAACTTCCTAAGAGGAAGAGGAGGTGACAAAGGTAGAGGAAGAGGCAGGAATAATAAAGATGGAGTCAAAGCTTGCTGGATTTGTGGTAAGACAAATCACTTAGCTAATGATTGTTGGCATAATACTCAGAGTAATGGTGGATATAATCAGAACTTTAATTCAAGAGGAAGAGGTGGCAGAAATCAAAGAGGTAACTTCAGAGGAAGAGGTAGTAGGGGTTACTTTGGAAGAAATGCAGGTAGAGGATTCCAAAGTCAACAATACAATAATACCTACTACAATTATGCTTCAGATCAGAAGGAGGATTCAACATTGATAATGAATGCAACTTGTGAAAGGCAAAGTGAAGACCAAAGAGTCTTCTACATTGACTTAGGGTGTAGCAATCACCTGAGTGGTAACATAGCATTGATGACTGATTTGGAAAATAAGGTATCAAATCATGTTGTTCAAATAGGTGACAATACAAAGAATAATGTGAAGTCAATTGGATCAGTGAAGGCCAAGGATGGAAGTACTCTTTTGAGTAAGGTCTTGTATGTTCCTACAATTCCTAAGAATCTGATAAGTGTAGGACAAATTGTTGAAAAAGGTTATGAAGTTAGATTCACTAATGAAGGAGTGTTTGTGGAAGACCTTAGCAATGGGTATAAACAAATTGTTTCAGGGAAGAAAGAAGGAAGGTTGTTCCCATTGAAGATTCAAGGTAATGTTGGTCATGCCTTGTTCACTTATGGAGGACATAAGATCTCTGAGTTAGATCTTTGGCACAAGAGGCTTGGACACTTCAATGTAAGAGGTATCAAAGATATGATTAACAATGGTTCAGTGCTTGGATTGCCTAATGTTGCAGGTCAACATATGACATATAGATGTGAGGCATGTCAATTAGGTAAGGCTCATAAGCAATCTTACTCCAAGCATGGTTTCATGTATTCAGAGAAGCTTGAGTTGGTACACAAAGATGTGTGGGGACCATCAAAGGATTTCAGTATCAATGGTTCAAGGTACTATGTGATTTATGTTGATGATGCTACCAGATGGATCACTATCTATGTGATCAAAGATAAGTCAGAAGTGTTTAATACATTTAAACACTGTCATGCATATGCAGAAAGAATTACAGGTCATAAATTGAAGAGACTAAGGTTAGTTGGAGGGGGAGAGTATTTCTCTAATGAGTTCAGTGATTACTTGTGGAATGCAGGTATAAAAAGGGAAATTACTTGCAGGTACTCTCCTCAACAAAATGGTGTAGCAGAGAGAAGAAATAGAACTCTTGTTGAGTTTGCAAGGTCAATGATGAAGGAGAAAAATTGCCCAAATTATTTGTGGGCTGAGGTTGTAAATACAGCTACTTATTTGGTCAATAGGCTACCATGTAAAGCCTTGCAGGGTATGACACCATATGAGGCATGGTGGGGTAAGAGACCTACCTTGGATCATTGCAAAGTATTTGGATGTTTGGCATATGCATATGTGCCATCACAATTAAGACACAAGTTAGAACCTAAAGCTGAAAAGTATGTATTCATTGGTTATGATGACAAGCAGATGGGTTATAGATTGTGGAGTCCATCCACAAAGCAATTCATTGTGTCTAAGGATGTTACATTTGATGAGCAAGGTACTTGGTATGCAGGTACACTCAAGATTAATATAGGTGATGAAGAAGTTGTGAGTCAAAAGAAGGGTAAATCAAAGGTTCAGATATTTGATGAAGAGGAGAATAATGAAGTGCAGGTTGAAGTTGAAGAAATGCCAAGATTTGATCCTGAGTGTGAAGAACCATAAACCTCAAGGAGTGGAGAACTCAGAAGGTCATCAAGACACAAGTGGCAACCTACAAGGTATAGCTATGATACTTCTTTTTTGGCTACCAAAGATTATGCTTACATGATAAAGGCAGATGAAGACCCTTCCACATATGAAGAGGCAAAAGGTAAGGAAAATTGGGAGAAAGCTATGCAGGAATAATATGATGCATTAATGGAGAATCAAACATGGGATTTGGTTCCTAAACCAAATAGTCAGAAAATCATTGGATGCAAATGGGTCTACAAGACTAAGAGGTTTGCAGATGGAAGTGTGTCTAGGTATAATGCTAGACTTGTTGTGAAAGGGTTTGCTCAAACATATGGTATTGATTATGATGAGACTTATAGTACTGTGGCAAAGATGACAACCATCAGTACACTCATAGCTATTGCTGCATGTAAAGGTTGGAAAGTATGTCAATTAGATGTGAAGAATGCTTTTTTAAATGGTTACATTTCAGATGATGTTTTCATGGAGCAACCTCAAGGATTCAGAGATAGAAAGTATCCAGATCATGTATGTAAGCTCAAGAGAGCTTTGTATGGGTTGAAGCAGGCTCCAAGGGCATGGAATTATAGACTTGTGAAGTTCTTGAAAGAACTTGGGTTTCAAGTATCTAAAGCAAATAGTAGCTTGCTTGTTAAAGCAAGTGATGATGGGTTCATTTACATGTGCATATATGTTGATGATATGATTCTTACAGGTACAGATGAGAAAGGCATTCAAAGCCTAAAGAAGCAAATGGAAAAGGAGTTCAAAATCAGTGACTTGGGAGACTTGTCATATTTCTTGGGCATGGAGATTTCATACACTCAACATGGAGTATATGTGACTCAAGAAAGGTATTTGAGAAACTTGTTTATCAAGTTTAAAATGAATGATTGCAGGGTAGCACCTACTCCAATGGAGATAAATCACAAATTGAGCAGATATGGTGGAGAAGAATTCAAGGATATGAAGCTATATCAGAGTTTGGTTGGTAGTCTTATCTATGCTACATTAACTAGGCCTGATTTATCATATGCAGTTGGAGTTTTGTGCCAATTCATGCATTGTCCTAGGAAAGAACATTGGATTGCAGGTCAAAGAGTGTTGAGGTACATTAAGGGTACACTCAAAGAGGGTTTGTATTATAGTTTTACGTCAGATACAAACATCAAAATATATAGTGATGCAGATTGGGCAGGTAATCCTGATGATAGGAGATCAACATATGGATACTTGTGTTATGTGGGAGATAAGTTAATCTCTTGGTGTTCAAAGAAGCAACACACAGTTGCTTTATCATCTACAGAAGCTGAGTACAAAGGTATGGTTGAAGCTGCAAAGGAAGTTATATGGCTTAAGACTCTCATGAAGAGTTTTGACACCATACAGAGTACACCTATCATTTATGGAGATAACATGAGTTCATTGTATTTAGCTGCTAATCCTGTGTTTCATGCAAGGACTAAACACATTGAGATTCAGTATCACTTTATGAGAGAGAATGTGATGGATAAAGAGATTGAAGTCATACATACTTCAACAAAAGATCAGATAGCTGATATGCTTACCAAAAGCTTGGATGGACCAAAGCTATAGAGATTCAAAGACATGGCAGGCTTAAAAAAGATAGAGAAGACCTCAATTGATGATTGAGGGGGAGTTGTTGGTGCAGAGCAATCAACAATTGAAGTTTTGGAAGTTAAAGAATGAAGACAAGATCAAGTTATGAAGCATGGAAGAAGTTTACATTCAGGAGTTGAAAGATATGTACACATATGTACATTAGTTCAGATATAGGTCACTTACACTTTTGAATAGTCATAAGCTTGTAAATTTTTGTCTATATATATACTTGGAAAATGTCGAGACAAGTATGAGAGAATGTAGTGCATGAGAATTGAGAAAAATTAGAAGTCATTAGACACTTATGAAGAAATTAGAATAGCTCTCTCATCCAGATGTAATTTCTATCAGAAATGAAGAGAAGTTGCGCCTGATATTTCTCTGCATTCTCCATCTGTGCTTGATCATTTCAAGAATCCTTTTGTAGATGTCAAAGTTCATAGTTAATGAGTCTATGGTTAAAGTTTGAGAGTCTAATTGTAAACAGGCTGTGAGAATTATGAGTAGGAACATTCATATGTAAAAGAGTGTTCATAGTTTTTGGAAACAGGCGCATTTTTGGTGGTCAATGATTTGATCATTTCTCACTGCACAGATTAAAGTTTTGCATCAGTGAGGACCCAAAATATAAGTTGAGAGGTAAGCCATCTATGGCTAAAAGCATTTGCTTAAACGGGTTCTAGTTTTGGAGAACCATGTCTTAGAAGTTGCAGGTGTCAAAGTTGACTATACAGAGAGACAATTTCAGACATAGGTAGATTGTTTGAATCATTTCTCATAATCTACTCAAGCTTTTGAAGTGTTTTGACTTGGAGGAGCTGCGCAATAACTAGGCAAAACATTCTACAAAGTTCTATAAAAAACTTTACAGGAATGATTAGTCAATGAGTGATTAAAGTGCAACAGACTTTTCTGAGAAATGACTTTCTTCACAGTTAGTTAATTTCTTGATAATTTGGTGCTTGTCTTCCAAAATTGGTTGGAGTTTAAAGTTATTCCTGATATAGAGGTGGTCTAACATCGAGGATAACTTGTTCTTTTGGAGATTAACACTCTCCATCAATACTCACATACATGTACACATACTCGTATACACATACAAATGCATAATCATATGTACACACACATAGACTCATATAATCATATTTACATGCATATATATACACACACACACAACACATGCATATGCACATATAGATACACATACATACACAACACATGCATACGCATAAATAAATAAATAAATAAATAAATCCTATTTCAAAAATCCTAAATTGAAAACACTAATTTCGATATTAGGGTTTTAAAACCCCTAATTTAAAAACTCTAATTCAACCTTTTAGCCATATGGTTGAAGTATATGTACACATTGCATCTATTCCTCCGACGTCCTACTAGAGAGATGTCTCTCCTCCCAACCTTATGCCTCTATATATAGCTACTCAAATCAACGAGGATCATAATATATATAAAGATATATACACATCATGTAGATAGGATACATAAATATAAAATGGAGTAGAAATATTATGCATCACACATACATGCCTAAATGCACACATAAATATATATATACATATTAACATAGTTACATGTACACATTTACACATAGACATATATACATATATACATGTACACATCACATATACATGCCTACATGCACACATAAACATATATATACATGCATACATATTTACATGTACATATTTACACATAGACACATATACATATATACATGTACACAATTATAAACACTTGCATATATTACATGAATACATGAATATTTTACATAAATGCATATGCATATATACACATATGCATATTTATCACATGTATACATATATCACACACATGCAAAAACATACATATACATGAAATACATATATATGCATACTAACATATGTATACATATAATACACATGAATACACACACATATGCATACATACATGATAAAAATTTGCTCCTCGAAGATAAAGCTATATATAAAATAATTAGGCATACCCCCGAGCTTCATGTTCTAACTTAGAAGAACATGATTTCATCTCTCTAGTAGGATTCATCGTTATTCAAGTTAATAAAAAAAATCTATTATCTGATATCCATTCAGAAGCTTCAAGTTATTGATCGATAAGTAGAGTAGAATTTACTATCTAATCTGCTCATATGTTTTCATTATTGCCATCATTTTGGTAAGACATCAATATACTCTCATCTTCATTATGCTTATTGATTTCATTTATTACTTCTATTGTTAAATCTATGTTCTCATGAATCACATCATCTATTGATGGATTAATATCTATTTCTGGTAATTCCTCTTCCTCATCAGTAGAATCAGCATGTAGAGAATTATCCTCTTCATCAAAAAGATTAGTATCATTATCACATATAATGATTCTAATTTCTATTTCAGATGTTGATGTATCAGTATCTGATGCTGAATCATCAAGAGGACTTTCTTCGATCTCTCTAACAATAAACTATTCAAACAATGACCTACCTCGAGGTTGCACATGAATGACTTGCCACCAAGGATGAGCATCTGGGTTTTTATAAAAAAAATGCTTGTTCAATATGCCTAGGAAGAATATATGGTTCTTTAGTAGATCTGGAAGAATCAATTGCCCAAAACCCAGATAATTCCTTTCTTAATGTGGAATTACTGCCTTTATACTCCGCTCGAAACCAGTCAACCTTCAAAATGACCTATCAAACTATATAACAACAAAAACCCATTATTAGGTGCTTAAAAAAATAACTAACTCTATAAAAAAAAAATATAAACTTTTTTCTACTTGTTTGAATGTACGAAATGAAATTTTGTAGATACCAACAATAGTTCCTATGTAACCAAGTTCGCTATCTATGAGATTCGTGTCTTTTGAGCTAGCATGTGATAGTTGCTTGAAAGAAGCAACAATACTAGAATCCTCTGTTTTACGTAAAGAATCAATGGCTCTGATTCTAATATGCTGTCCAAAAGCCCACATATTAGTGAACATTCGAGCCTGATTTCAATTAGTAAATAGAAACTAACATACATATATGAAAAAAATAAAATATTATTCCATTTTTTATACCAACCCATAGGCATCATAGGTTTTGGACACTGACCTGTTTCAAGCTTTCCATTAAAATGTATCGCTTCTCTTTTAGATCTTAATGGATGATCATCAGGCAAGAATCATCGATGTCGAATATAAATATTTTTGTTGAGATTCTTACTATAGATTGATCTCAACCAATAAGCACAATATGGACAAGCTTTATAACCCTTAGTAGATATTCTTGCATCATGGAAAATGATAAAAACATAATTAGATTAAATCATATTTATTTACATGCATATGGAATAAAAAAATTACATCAATACTTGAACAAACACCATATCTTGGAAAATCGTGAATAGTCCAAGCCACAATACCACGAACCACGTCAATGAGAGGAGCAAGATATATATTCATATCTTTAACTTGTCTTTTGCATGGGATTAAAAGTGAAAGCATTAAATGTTCCTTTTTAATGCTAAGATATGGCGGAAGATTGTAGTTTATGACTACCACTGGCCATGTTGACCATTTACTGGATTTCATGGAGAATGGATTAACCCCCATCTAATGCAACTCTTAACTTTAGATTCTGTGGATTTTGTGCAAATTCAGGCCATGTAGAATCAATATGCTAAAAAGCAACACTATCATGAGGAATTCTGATTATTCCATCAGTACTTTTGTGATCATGTCCCCAAGTCAAAAGCTTTGATAATTTGGGGCTTTGAAACATATGTCTAATCCGTGGAGCCCAATAGGTACTTGTGTTCAAAAGATTCAAGGCACATGTTGAGGAGGAAAGAGGTTGCTACATAAAAACCCTAAGTATATAAAATACAATCGTTAGGACATGCATGTATACATTGATAATCTATACCAAGATTGTTGATTATCTTCTTCATTTCATCATGTGAGGTAGGAAGAATATTTTGACTTGGTAAAAACTTTTCAGATAATAACCTGTAAGTTTATCAAAAAAAGATATATTAAAAAAAGTAAATAAATAAATAAATAAATAAATATATATATATATATATATATATATATATATATATATATATATATATATATATATATATATATATATATATATATATATATATATATATATATATATATATATATATGCATATAATTTTATATATGTGTATGCTTATGTGCATCTTTCAAAATATTCGCACAAAATTTGATTGTTTTGGATGGGAGGATACGATTGTTTGTTTTGGAGGATATGAAGTATGTACCTTCATTGAATGATTTGTCGATTGACACATATGTTCAGTTTGAAAGTGTGAGAAGCGGGTTTATAATTGCTATTCAAAGAATTTGGCACTATTTATAGGCCATACGATGGTGACCTAGAGGAATCGCATGCACAAAGGTTACTCAAGATAGAGCAACCTGATTATAAGGGACTAGTACCAACAGGATTCCTAGGGCATGCAGTAAACCTCTTGCATGTCAATGATGAGAATCTGAACTTTAGGATACAAAGTGGAAATCATGGTGGCTTGCAAGGATCACTTTTATACAGCTTGTTCAAAAAACTTCAGGTTTATGACACTGAAGTTTTTTGAACAAGCTGTATAAAAGTGATCCTCTCAAGCCACCATGATTTCCACTTTGTATCCTAAAGTTGAGATGCTCATCATTGACATGCAAGAGGTTTATTGCATACCCTAGGAATCCTGCTGGCACTAGTCCATTATAATCAGATTGCTCTATCTTGAGTAACCTCTGTGCATGCGATTCATCCAGGTCACCATTGTATGGCCTATAAACAGTGCCAAATTCTTTGAATAGCAATTATAAATCCGCTTCTCACACTTTCAAACTGAACATATGTGTGAATCAACAAATCATTCAATGAAGGTACATACTTCATATCCTCCAAAACAAACAATCGTATCCTTCCATCCAAACAATCAAATTTTTTGCAAATATTTTGAAAGATGCATTAATAGTTTTAAAAGATGCGCGGACAAAAAGTGTCCATTCAATTCAAGTTCTTGTTCTTATCTTATATAAAGTAAGAATAAAAACCTGCATATATATATATATATATATATATATATATATATATATATATATATATATATATATATATATATATATATATATATATATATATATATATATATATATATATATATATATATATATATATATATATATATATATATATATATATATATGCATATATATATATATAAATAGATAGAAAATTGAAAATTATACCTTAATAGTGTCAAAACAGATACATTACTCCATCCAAAACGATTTTGAAGGTTGAGAATAAGTAAGCTCGCACTTAGTCATGTCAAACCACTTCCTTCATATACATGCTTTAGACATTCCTCTCGAAGATATTTCTCATTTTTAGAAATATCAATGCTCTCACTGTCATTTTGATACCAATCCCCAAAAAAATCTGCCATGCCATCATCTTCATCATTGTCACACAAATCTTGTACTTTATCGTCTTTTGAATATAGATCTTTCAACTTTGCATATTGCACATGATTAGTTTTGCGTAGCCTCCTCATGGAAGCTTCTGATAAATGAGGTCTTACTTGAAATGTGTAATGTTTGGAGGTATATCATCAACATCATACGTTGAAATCTACACATATAAATAAAATTCATTAATATTCCATAAATGAATAAAAATTAAACTTTAAATATAAAGAGCCAATCTCCCCATCCATATATATGACCACAAAATGGCATAAGAGTGACTTCAGAGTTCGGAGGCACATACAAATCCTCTACAATAAAGAGACCACGAACAACATTAGTAATAGTGGATGGGGCAATCGTATAGCGATTACCCCAAAAGTTGAAAACCTCTCCATCTAAAGGAAGTGGTCCTCAATTCCATTCTCCATATCTTCTTCTATCATATGTTTGTACTAAAGAACGATCACGAGCTGGCAATGGATAATCTCCAGCCGTTTCATTCTCTAAGCCAGGAGGTAGAGGAGTTCTAGAAACCTTTGCTTGTAATTGATGAACAGCAAGTCCATGACGTGTACGAGGTACATTAACATTATGAGAAAAATTATCATCATCATCATCATCATCATCGAGCAAGTATTCCTGTATATCAACAATAATTTGATTTTATATATGGTTTTTAAATAAAATAATGATATTAATATATATAGAAAATACATACCCAAGCATTATCACGTTGATTAGGTGATGGTGCACGCTCAAAAGTACCATACTGTGCCTCATGTTCAATACATTCCAATCGTGGTCTTCGATATGTGCCATAACAAGAGTTACACCAACATATAATATGCTCTTCATAGTAAAATTCATCATAATTCCTATCGGAGGACACATGTGAAGTCGTTGCATGGGTAGGAGGTGGTGGAGTACTCTCTGATTGATCAGAATCTGCACATAATAAGAAACAAAAAAAAAAAAAGTTATGTATCCATCAAATATATTTAAAATTAAATGTTTGATATATTTACACTATAAAGTCGTTGCACGATGAGAAGACGGTGGTGGAGTTCCATCTGATTGATCAGAGTCTACAAATAATGGTATTCGATATTAATAATCTGATTATCTACATACACAAAAAATTCACATATACATATTTACACATACACACATATTCGCATATACACATTTACACATACACACATATTCACATATACACAACTACACATTATTGTGGGATAAATGCATGTATTTTGTATGAATGAGTGTATATGCATGCATGTGTGTGTACGTATATATATGGATATGTATGTGTGTTTATGTTATATGTATGTATATGTGTATATGTATACATATATGTATGCATATATGTTTGCATGTATATGTGTATGTGGGTATGTGTATGTGTAAGTGTGTGTATATATGTGTATGTATTCTAATTTTTTTTTCTATTTGAGATTAAATTAATAGGAGATATTGTATGGTGGAAAAAAATAAGAGGCGAGCTAACATACCACCTGAGACGTGGCAGTTTTTTTGTAGATAGCTTTTTCTTCACGAGTCATTTCCTCAGCAGAAGGTACACAAATTAATAGTTTATATTTATAATTTTTATATATTTTAGTAATTATTTACATTTAATTTATGTATTTTTTTTCTTGAATAAACACAGTGCTGCAAAGAAGAGAGTGGAGTCGGGCCACACATCGCACCTAGGCCAAATGGGCCATAATGGTTTTGGAGCTACATTTGTATATGTGTTATTGTGAATATATTTTTTATTTTAGTTAAAATGCAAGCAACTAATGTTTTTAATTTGTTTCATTGCAACAGAAGGATTATGGCCGATATCCTATGAAACATGAGATCGAGTATGCTACACATTTTGGATATCGGCGTTTGAGCGAGTATATGCAAGATCATCCTGATGCCTTTGTGAGTATTTTTAAATTTTATATAATTATTTTATTTTTATGAATGGTTTAATTGTTTTATTTATTTATGTTTGTTATATGTAATACATGCGTATTATGGAGAGAAAAATATGGATGAGGTGGAGAGACAAACACAGGAGGGACGATCTCGATCGTCACAGGGTGATCATGACGATGAGGATGAGGAAGATCAGGATGATCATGATATTGCTGATGATGATGATGATTAGGATTTTAGTTGATGATGACATTCGATTATATGTATTTACACACACACACACACACACACACACACACATATATATATATATATATATATATATATATATATATATATATATATATATATATATATATATATATATATATATATATATATATATATATATATATATATATATATATATATATATATATATATATATATATATTATCTATATATTTTTCATTTCAGTTATGTTTTGAATTGTGTGTATGGTATTAAGTAATGAAGAGTTTTGTTCTATTGATTGTTATTATTGTTTATATTAAGCATGTGTTTTAATACTTTAATTATATAATTCATTCATATGTGTGTACCTAAGTGTATATGTATGTATGTGCATGTGTATGTGTGTGTATATGTATGTGCATGTATATGTGTAACTCTATGTGTATATGTGTGTATGTGCATGTATGTGTATATGTAGGTATGTGCATGTGTGTGTGCATGTGTATATGTGTTTTAATACTTTAATTATATAATTCATTCATATGTGTGTACCTAAGTGCATATGTATGTGTGTGTATATGTATGTATGTGCATGTGTATGTGTGTGTATATGTATGTATGTGCATGTGAATGTGTAAGTGTATATGTGTGTTTGAGTATGTGCATGTTCATGTGTAAGTGTATATGTGTGTATGATTATGTGCATGTGCATGTGTATATGTGTGTATATGTATGTGCATGTATATGTGTAACTCTATGTGTATATGTGTGTATGTGCATGTATATGTGTATATGTAGGTATGTTCATGTGTGTGTATGTATGTGCATATATATGTGTATATATGTGTATAATGTATGTATATGCATGTGTATATGTATGAAACATGCATGTGTATGTGGATGCATTTCCATTTGCATCCATGTGCATGCATGTGAATGTGCATATACATGTATTTGCGTATATGTTAATGTGTGTATGTATATATATATATATATATATATATATATATATATATATATATATATATATATATATATATATATATATATATATATATATATATATATAATAATGCATGCATGTAAGTCTTTTTATGTGGTTGTAGAAATGTTTGTGCATATGCATGTGTATATGTGTGTATGTCTAAGTGTATGTGCACATGTATCTGTGTGTATATATAGGTGTGTATGTGCATGTGTATATGTGTATATGTGTGAAAGTGAATCTTCATCATGTATAAGTGTATAAGTGCATATCAATAAGTGTGAGTATGCTATCTAATGAAAATAACACAATTCAAATGATATACAAAGAATAGAAATTGTACTTACAATAGTTAGCCATACTTTTTGCTTGGTTATCTTCTTGAATAACCTCCAATAAAGAGAGAAAGGGGAGAGAGAGAGAGAGAGAGAGAGAGAGAGAGAGAATTCAAAGAGAAAGATGTAGAAAGAGAGAAACAGAGACAGAGGGAGACAATAAGAGAGAGCTTAGGCAAAATAACAATTCTGCATATACTTGTTTCAGCTCGTAAGCGCAACGCAATTGCGAACGTTGGAGAGCTCTTCGATCGGATGCGTGAAAATGCCGATCGAAGAGCCTCCAATGTTTTAACTTTTGTCTGTCAATAGAAAATCATGTAAGCGATGCTACCCGTCGTCGCATAAGCGACATGTTTTTAGTGTCGCTTATGCGACGCCAAAATCGTCGCCTATGCGACGTAAGAAAAGCGACGCTATTTAAAAGCGTCATGTTAGCGATGATGTATGGGAGCGTCGCAGCCTCGTCGTGCCACAAGTCGCAAAAACCGTTGTTTGCTTCGTCGTTTAATCGACGGTCCATGCGTGACGCTAATTACGATGCATGTTGCAATTTTATAGCGACGAAATTCTATCGCCTTAACCGTCGCTATACGCCCATATTCCTTGTAGTGGTTGGCTGCGAACAAGCAAAATAGTAGGTGAGAGAAGGTAAAATGTAATGCTTCAAAACGAAAACTCTTTGAGAGAGAGATTGCTGCACGCCCATCCAATGGAAAACTTTCCTTTTGAATTTTTCTAGGACCCACGACCATTTCTGTTCTAAGGAAACATAAAAGCCCATCGGGATCTGTAATACTCTAAAAACAGTTCCTCTTTTAATAATCTCACACCTTTTTTTTGAAATAGAGCCAGGAATACAATCATTAGAAGAAAAAAAGTCGGTTTTAAGATGATTGATAATAGACCCACTGGCCTTACAAAACATATCCAAACACAGGAGAAAATTATCAGTAGACATGGTATCAGCTCTAGTAAGCATATTCGTATCATCTGCAAACATCTGAAGGCCAAGCTGATTGGGGGACCCAGGAATTACCACACCTTTGATGAGGCCTTGTTCATAACAGTCCCTAACCATCCACCCTAAAGAATCACTAGTGATAGCAAAGAGGAGGGGGGCAAGGGGGCAGCCTTGCCTAATGGATCTACAAAGTTTAAAGGACTCACAAAGGTGCCCATTCACAGCTATTCTGGATTTAGCATTTCCAAAAGGATACTTGTGAACTTAATAAACCTTTTTTCCAAATCCAACATCGTGTAAGGACTGAAGAATAAAGTCCCATTCAATTCTGTCATAGGCTTTGTCAAAATCTACTTTAAAGAAGAAGAAGTCATCTTTGATCTCCTTAGCATACTCAGTCCCTTCCCATATAGAAATAATAGCATCCAGAATGAATCTATCTTTTATAAAGCCTTTTTGTTCAGGTAGAATGATGTTGTCCATGATGGGGCTTATTCTTCTAGCAAGAGTAGAAGCAAAAATTTTGTAAAGAGAAGTCAGACAGGAGATAGGTCTCCAGTTATTGAGGTCATCCTTGGACCCTTTTTTGTGGATCAATTTAATCACACCAGAATTGATAAAGGTAGAAAGACTACCCTTCCTAATGGCTTCTTGCCACACCAAGAGAACAATGGGCTCAATGAAATCAATCAATTCCTGGAAGAACTCATTGGGAATACCATCAAAACCAGGGGATTTGCCAGACTTCAATTTACAAATGCTTTCTCTAACTTCACCGACAGAGAGGGGTAGGTCCACGAGGGAAGCCGTGGCTTGAGAGACCATTTTTTTCCTCTTCATAGCAATAAGGGCCCGGGCCCTCTGGATATCCTCCCCCCTCTTGGGAGGCATAGAGAAAACATTAGTAAAGAAATCAATAGCCACATGAAGGTTATCTTTTTGGGACAAAGCATAATCCCCAGAATCTTTCTTAAGTTAAGGGCACAAAATCCTTAGCTTTCTTCTTGTTCATAAGCTCAAACATGTGTTTATTGGGTTTATCCACTTTTCCTGCCCAGAATTCTCTTGAGGAGGCAAAAGCACCACTAGCAAGAAGATAATCTTCAAACCTAAGCCTTTCTTGGAGGTCATAAATTCTCTGATGTTTATTAAAAGAGTCCAAGTCAGAAAGCTCAATTTGCTCTAACTTCCTTATTATCATCATCCTTCTGTTAGATCTGATACTTCTAATTTTTTTCTTATAATTTAAAAGCTGCGTCTGAATATCCTTGATCGCCCTTTCCTAAGCCAAAAAAGGATTAAGACAGAGGGTGTAGAAATACTTGGACAGAATACTTTTAATTTCAGCTTTGATGCAAGGGATCTTGAGCAAGGAGGCATCAAAATGGGTCCATCCAGCCTTATAGGAATGGGGCATTCATGTACATATTTAAAACCAGCGGCCAGTGATCAGACATGGCGAGAGACTTATCAACAATACAAGAGTGGTTCCGCAAGTCATGAAATCTGAGGGCAGTCATGTACCACCTATCCAGCCTAGCAGAAAGCAGGTTACCCACATCTTTGTTGGACCAAGTATGACCAGTCAAGAACGAACAGTCAATCAAATTTAAAGACGAAGTCATATTGTACCAATTATTTTTTTCCCTTCCCTGCAAAACATTGTCAGGATTACTCAGGATTACCTCTCCTATCATTAGGGTTTAGAACCATATTGAAATCTCCAACAAGAACAACCTCCCCAGTAAGAGAAGAAAGCTCATTCCAGCATTCACATCTGTCATCAGTCATGTTGGACACATACACACTAACTATGGTGAGGTTGAGGGGAAACTTACATATAATTGCAACCCATTGGGCATAATCACTAACCAGCACCTCTTCGATAATACTATGAGAAAGTTCTTGAAGAAGGCCAATAGATGCACCTCCCTTACCTTTATCATGGCTAGTCGTATACCACTTGTGCCTTGGGGAGGCAATGTTCAGATTGGATTCTAGCTTGAAGCCTCTGCATTTAGCTTCCTGCAAGCATATGATGTCAGGACAAACAGAAGAGTCTTTGAGCCAGTTATTAAAAACCTTACCACGGATCGGGTCAGTAAGACCTTTAATATTGAGAGAAGTAATTTTAAGAGCATCCATGAGATCAAAACAAGGTAAAAAGAAAAGAACTTGCAGCAGACTTATAACTGACCAACTTTTAGTCATTTCCTCAAGTTTTTGAGAGGCTTAATATTAGAGTTGGATACTCTAGCAGTCTCCTTCCTCTTGCTCTTACTAAGGTCCTTACTCGTCTGGATGGGGCTGGTCATCATGTGCATTTCCACATCAGTGGCAACTATTTGCTTATTCTGAGCTTGGGTGAAATTTTCCGTGTCCATGTGGTTAAGCTCGGCAGCGAGCACCTTATCTTCAGGCTTTTCATATTCTGATTCTTCTCCAACTGATGTGGAGTTGTAGGTATGGCTTAGAGGAGCCGGGTCCCTAGGAGGTCCCTGGAGACTCACTTGCTTCTACCCCTTATCAGGGTGATGAGCATCACAGACTACCTCCTGCAAAGAGCTTTTTATGTTGTCCTGTCGACCACAATCCATTAGATCATTTGGGGAAACTTCGGAATGTTCCTCAGGAACAACAAAAGGATTACTTATGCTATGAATTGTGGTTGTGCTTTTATTTAGAATAGAGGAAGCTTTCTTTTGGTTTCTATTCCCAACTTTCTTGAAATTATTATCAGGCAAGTCCTCGTTTCTTTTTATCTGCGTGTTATCTTGAGCTTTACTATCTACCTTGCTAGCATCATCTCTATTGTGCAGCAGAGGACAGTCTTTGATTAGATGCCCTTGTTTCAAGCAGTTGAAGCAGACATTGGGGAGGTTTTTATATAAGACCTTTTGGACATGAAGTCTAGTGCCATCCTCATCCACAATAGAGATGGAGGATTTCAACTCTTTAGATATGTCGATTTCCACTAAGATTTGCAGATCCCATTTGGGTTAAAACCTTTCCTCTGCTTCTGGCCAATAACTTTCCCTAGAAGCTTCCCTATGTGCTCTATCCAGGGATAGAACTCCAGGGGGAGATTTGGAAACTCAATCCAAACAGGGATTTTTGTGGGTTTGGGACCGCTTGGATTGAAGCCCACATGCCACTTGAAGATGGACTGGGGGGAGTTTCGGATGAGCCAGTGCCCTTCCGAGAGGACTTGTAAAGCAATTTTGGCATCATCGAAGAAAAACAGAAAGAAGTTATTAGGAAGAAACTGGACATGATTCACATATAGGCCCATGCTCTCCCAATTGTTCTTTATCCAACCCTTAAGAACTTCGTGGGCAGGTTTGGGACCATGACATAGCTCAACCAACACTTTTTCATATAGGTGATTTTGCGAGTTACTTAGCGTGTTCCTGTCAATGATAAGCTTCTGGTTGTCTTCCCCCTCACTATCCACATTAAGGTCATGGGGATTACCACCTTGACAACCTTCAAAAGTGCCTTCCTTCTGCTTCCCCTTAATACTACAGTTAGGGTTAGGGCTACCTGCAAGAGATCGTTGCCTGGAATCGCGGGGGGGGGGATTGGGCCACCTGCGCATAGGATTTCCCTTCGTTTGGAGGACGAACAGTAACCGGGCTCCATCCCATTGGCACGCCCGTAAGAGAAGTGTCTCCTTTGAGATGCATGGTAGAGGCCTGGAGGTCCCGAGCAGTCTCTGATGTCTCCCACATATCTGCCATCGTCTCCATCCGACTGACATGAGGGGGGAAGCTGTCACGAAGTGCATCTTGTAGCGCCATTCCTCCCCCATCAAGGGGAGGCGAGGAAGTGAATGTCAAAAGACGAATAGCGGCCGCTGCAGACACCCCCTTTCTCCTGAGGAGGGAGGAGGACAACGGCACTCGCCACGGAGAGCCACAACAACCCTAACTCTCAGTAACAAAAAGTGGGTGGAGAAAGGAACATAAAACAATATTGCTCACCCACGTAAATTTGCTTCTCAAAAATAATTTCTACATCAATGAATGAATCTCCAAAATCATTATATTAAGATATTTGAATTAATTTAAACTCAAGGGATCTGGCTCAGATTGGACTCTCGCATTCTTGGGTTATGTTTAATTATCCTATCACTATCTTCATTTTGTAGAAAATAAAAACAAGGTTTTAATCGATGTTTTTGAACTTGTTATGAATGCTTATTCTTCTCGAGCTCTAAAAACCATACAACTCAACTGTTATGCCATTTTTATCTCTTCTTGATTATCTTTGCATGTGAAAATTCAGGAATCGATGTCTCTACGTGAAAACATTTGGATTCCCTCATTATTTTAATAGGTAGGATATGTCCACGTTAGCTACTATGTTCAAGCATATGAAGGTATATGCTTGGAGGAGTTTTTTTTCCTTGAAAACTGTGCATGCATTTTGGTTCAGCTTATATTTTAGCGGATTTCAAGATAGAGATTTTTTCGTATTGGTAGTTAGCCATCCTGTTTCTCGATACTGAATTTCTCCAAATCATGGTTGAATACAATTCTACGTGCACCTAAATAGGTCATGCTTACGAAATAATCCTTTGGGGATGAGCTATCGTACTAGCTTTTTTTGTGATCACACATTTTTTATTTATACATCTTCTTTGATGATGTTCTTAAGGAATGTAACCAAATAGTACTATATTTATGTCATGAATTGTAGATTGGAAGATTGAAAACTTTGATTTAACAATGAATGATTGTGAAATAGGAAGTGACCACTAGCTCATACGACTTGTTATGATGGCATCCAATTTTTCTCTTACTTTTTGAATGAGAGGAATATCTACATCACTTCAAGGTTTTGTTGAGGGGATCCATGTCGGTAAGACCTTTTTAAATGTTGAATTTTGATTGACATAATTGTGTGAACCCTAGGGATCATTACTAATTTCTTTTCAAAATATGATTATGAAATTTATGCATGAATAGGAAATCACTATTCATGAATAGGAAATCACTATTCATGAATAGGAAATCATTTTTTGTGGAGATTCATGTTGGTAAGACCTTGTTAAATGTTGAATTTTGATTGAGATAATTGTGTGAACCCTAGGGATCATTATTAATTTCTTTTCAAAATATGATTATGACATTTATGCATGAAATGGGAACATTTCAATGAAATGTTTTATTCAAAATACCAAAATAGCTACCTGTGTCTACATATTGTCATCCTCCTGAAAAGTCGGGATTATAGCCCTGAGTTTTTAAACTCATTGTCAAGTGTATACTCACTCTAAATTAGTGAAATAACAATTTGCATAGTTAGCCAAGATCTTCAATTAGATGCGCCTAAAAGGTCTCGGGTCAATTGTTATCAGAGAGTGAGAACTGAACATTTTTATGAGAGGATCAAGTCCAAAAAAAGCAAGTTTAATTTCAAAGTTCCCCTAGGTGCAAGTTATCTATTTTGGCACAACTAAATGATGCTCCAAGGTACATGGTGGATCTAAATGCATATTTGAGAAGCCAAACGTGTCTACTAAGGTGCCGTGAAGTCACGTTGGCAGGTGTAGAGCACGATTATTACAACAACACCTCATCTTTGGAATGTATCCAATCATCTCCTTAGAGTGGTATTAGAGCTACATCAACTCAACATGGGAGATGGATTTCCTTCATCCATTGACAAATTGGATCAAGGTAACTACTCAACCTGGTCAATTAGAATGGAAGCATAGCTTGAAGCGAGATTGCTTACATCTCTGGAGATGAGATGATGCCAATCCTCAAAAGAAAAGTTCAACCAATTCAAGAAGAACAAGAGAGGTTAACTACATGGTGCTCAAAGGATGCTCTAGCTAGGTGATACATTCTTAACTCAATCTCTGATTTTTTTACTTCCACACATTAGGAGCTGCAAGAGCTCACAAGAGACATGGAATGCCCTTGAAGCATTCTTCTCATCAAGCACTAGAGCTAGGAAGAACGAAATCTGAATGGAGTTTACCACACTCAAGAAGATGTCCAAGAAAAGTGTGACTAATTTTATCACCAAAATGAAAGACTTAGCAGCTCAACTTGGAATCATTGGAGAAGTCATTGAAGATGAGTAGATACTGAGACAAGTAATCAATGGAATTAAAGCAGATGATAAATGGGAAGCCTTCACCACAACAATGGACCTATACATGGACATGCAAGTACCTAACTTCAACACTCTCATGGGACAATTGTTCACTCATGAGGCAAAGCTTATGAATAATGAAGACAATTCAAAAGTTAATCAATCCTCTACCTTATACACATATAAGAATAAGAGTAAGGATAGCAAAGGCAAAGGTAAAATTCTGATGATGAAGGTAGTACCTCCCAAGCAAATTTTGCAGGAACAAGTAGAGGTTCAAGAGGAAGAGGCAGAGGAGGTAGACAAGGCAGGGGGAGATTTCAAAGCTCTTCTCCATGTGCCATATGTGGCCAAACTAATCATACAACTAGGAATTGTTTCAGGAATCCCAAAGATCAGAGAGGAAGAGCCTTCAATAGAGGAGGCTATGGAAGTGCAAGAAGAAGATCAAATAACTTCAATGGCTACAACAACAACAACTTCAACAATACAAATCATCAAGGAGGATATAGAGGAAGGAGAGATTATAACAATTACATTGAAGAGGAAACATAAGAGGACTCACTTCTATTGATGAACATGACTATGAAGCAAGGTAAAGCAGATGTGCATGTATTTTATATAGATTCTGGTTGTTCAAATCATGTAGCAAGGAATGTGGCTCTACTCTCAGACTTAGAAGATCCAAGAAATAGACATGAGATTCAAACAAGAGATGACACTAGACACTCAGTGGAAAAAGTTGGAAATGTGAAAACTCTAGATGGAAACATGAATCTACTCAACAAGGTATTGTATGTACCTACCATAAAAAAGAATCTCATAAGTGTTGGACAAATTATAGAGAAAGGATTGTAGGTAAGGTTCATAAGAAATGGAGCTTTCCTTGAATATCCACAAGAAGGATTCAAGAGAATTGCAAAAGGAGAAAAGACAAGTGGACTCTTTATGTTTGAATTTCAAGAAACTAGAAATATAGCCTTCACTACAAGAAATAGGGGGGCGTAGCGACGCCCCTGACTTTTTTTACGTGCATTCGTCGCATAAGTGATGCCTGCGTCGCTTATGCGACACTAAATTAGTGTGTCGCAAATACCGTCGCTAACTAGCGACGTTATTTGTGACGCTGGCAAACTGGACAGCGTCGCATATGCGACGCTCTAGAATGTAAAAAAAAAATTCGATTTCTCCCGGCACATTTGTGTCGGGATTTGGACGCGAGAGCAAGAAGAAACCGAGAGAGAGAGAGAGAGAGAGAGAGAGAGAGAGAGAGAGAGAGAGAGAGAGAGAGAGAGAGAGAGAGAGAGAGAGAGAGAGAGAGAGAGAGAGCACGAGAGAGAGAGATGCATCTCGTTGAAGCAAGGTATGCGCACACACACACTTACACACACATACATATGCATACACACACACATATACACACATAGACACACACACACATACACATAGACACACACACACATACACACGAATACACACACATATACACACATACACACATAATGTTGCATACACACATGCACACATAATGCATACACATGCACACACACACACACATACACACATACACACACACATACACACACACATACACACACACATACACTCACATACACACATACACACACATATATGCATATACACACATAGAGAGATATGCACACACATACACATACATGCATACATATGCATACATAATGCATATGCGTACATACATACATACTTACATACATACACACACATGCATACATACACATACATAATGCATATGCATACATAATGCAGATGCATACATACACATACATAATGCATACACACACATATGCATACATAATGCATACACACACATACACACACATACACACACATATGCATACATACATGCATACACATATAACACACATAGACGCATACACACACATAGACACATACACACACATAATTACATACACACTCATAGACACACACACATACACATAGACACACACACACATACACACACATATACACACACACATACACACATAGACACATACACACATAATGATGCATTCACACACATACACATGCATACACACATACACACACATATACACACACATACACACATATACACATACACATACATATATGCATACTCACACACATAGAGAGACATACACACACATACACATACATGCATACATATGCATACATAATGTATATGCATATGCATATGCAT